>CM061920.1:369085812-369150806 GCA_031002005.1 Vandiemenella viatica | reverse complement strand
CAAGTATATCACCGAATTGGATCTATGCTTCCTACATCAAATATGCAACCACAGTTTTTACAGATATATTATATGGGCGATAAAGAAGCAGAAACCGAAAGACGTTATAGAATTATTGAAGGGCTGGAGAGAGAGACGATACAAGAATAGAGCGGGTATTAGACAACAACGTTGCCCTGGTTAGTGAATTCAAAATGGCTTTGGAGAACATGCCCGAAGTAACTTGCAAAGTTAGTGATCCACCCCGACCGTGTACCACACGGACAATACAAGAGACGTAACAACGCGTCGACGAGCAACGAGATCGCAGTAATCCTACCAGGCAAAGAGAACCTAAAGTTCAACGTGGAATCACGTAAGAATTCTGGAGTACTCAGAGACCTCTCAAGAAAATCTTATATTACAAAACTCTTCCACACGGATGAAGTCGTGGGTAGATGCTAGTATGGATATAAAATATATATGCACATACAAAAACATACAAATTATTGAAAAAAATTTGATGTTACTATAAGAGTGATGATTCTGTGGGAAAAAGTAGACGGTGTGGGGAATGTGTGGAAGAGAAGGAGGAATACTGGTGATATCTTAAATTAAGTCCTGGTGGCTGTATGGTTCCCAGTTTATACTGATAATCCAGTTCCCAGGTTCTGAGTTCAGAGATGCTACTTTTGTCAGAAAGGACTCTGATCAGGGCCGGGTTAAGACAGCATGGGGCCTGTAGCAAATGTGAACAAGGGGCCCTTGGTTTTCTTGCCATCCGTGAGTATCGTAGAGCTAAAATAAAAGGTCGCCCATCTAGCCTGATGGGGAGGCTCCAGAGACTCCTAGGCGTGGAGCCCCCTAGAAGGCGTGAGGCGCCCCAGAAGGCGTGAGGCCCGTAGCATTTGCTAACTCCTGCTATGTGCTAATCTGATACTGACTCTGATGGCACAGAATGTGAAGCAAGTGTTGAAATTGTTCGAATCATGAGTGGTGGCATGATAAGATACAGGGTGGTGATGGTTCTAGGTAAAAACCGTTTGTCTGTGTCCGTTCATTCTGATAGCCAGTGAATTCGTGGTACAACCTATATGGGATGCTGGGCAATGGTTGCAGGTGAGTTGACATATTAGAAGGGAGAATACACAAGTGGCAAGTCTTGTGATGGGGAAGATTTCCACAGTACTGGGTTGATGCAGGTGGTGGAGGTGGGGTGCATATTGCCAAATTTGTAACATGATCTGTTAGAAGGTAAAGAACCTTGGAGCTATCTTGTAAGAGACGGGGAAGCCCATGTTTATGGACAAATAGTTGGTTGAGATTTGGAGGTTTACTGAAGCAGTTTCTAGGTGATTGAGGGATTTTTGAAGGAGGGTTCTCATTTCTGGACAGGATCGAAGGAAATCGTAACCTTGTTGAAGGATACGGTTGATGGATTCCAGACCTGCAAAGTATTCGGTTTGCCAGAAACATGGTTGGTGAAAGTAATGGAAGCACTATGCAATGCATTCTGTTGCGTCGTAAGAAGCTATGGGATGCTCATAGTTCCCAGTGTAGATTTCTACCCAAATCTCTCTCCCCTTCTCCCCACCTTGACCAAGCCACGTAGTTTATAGTATTCCATTCTGAACTAAGATTTTGCTGAGGTTGGGGAGACAACAGAAGCATGTCCTGGGAGGAGCAGGGAGGATTTTAGGATGGGGAATCTCATTTCATAGCACATTTAAAGGAAATCAACGCCTTGTCATAGATTCCCGTTGATGGATTCTAGGCCTGGAAAGTACTGTGAGATCAGAACTGGACTACTGGATATAAGATAAATAACACTTACTACTCCGTTTCAGTACTGAACCTAAACTTCTTCATACTGACTCTGTCCTGTACACTAACATTCCTCACTGCCTTAGTGACATGAAATGATCAGCACCCTCCCAACAGCTTCCCAAGCATATCCTTCCTCATCACCATGGCTCACATGATACTCAATAACAACCACTTTCCTTTCAATGGCAGTATCTACCACTCAATCTGTGGCACTACTGCGGATCATATGGCTCTTTCATATGCCAACCTCTTCCTGCACTTTCTCGAGCCAATATTTTAAAATCTAGTCCATCTGAAAACCCCCATTGTTGCACAGGTTCAAAGATGAAATTTATATAATCTGTATATATTGGATAACTTGTCGCCTTACTTTCCTGAATAACCTTAATTTCTTGTTTTATTTATTTTTATTATGACTATGCGCATCATTAGTTGAGGTCATTAAAGGTGGGAAAGGACTGGGAACAAGGAACAGGAAGGAATTCAGCCATGGCCTTTTGAAGAAACCATCTGGACATTTGTCTGGAGTAATTTTGGGAAACCATGCAAACAGAAATCTGGATTACTGGATGAGGATTATTAATTTGTGAAATACCTTTAAGTTAATTTGGGACTATTCACACATCCAAACTACTATCCGGAATGTGGATGTGTCCGTTTCCAATGGGTACCTTAGCTCCTCGATCCACATCAAACCTACTAACTTGCAATAGTACCTCCATTTCAACAGCTGCAATTCGTATCAAACCTAATGCTTCCTGCTGTACAGCCTTTGGATTTTGTGACATCTACAATGCACTGATATCCCGCCAGCTTTAGTTCACAAACAACTAATTTGGGCCACATGAAAACCAACACAATTCATCAATCCAAAAACCTATAAAACTAACCATAGTTCAATTCTGACCATACAGTACTTTCCAAGTATTGTAGCCATCAATCGAATCCTCCGACAAGGCTCGGTTCAAGCCTGCCATGAAATTAGATCCCTCATTTCAAAAATTCTCCCTCCATTCCCAGAACATGCTTCCATTGGCTCCCCACCTCGGCCAACATTTAGTCCACAAGCACTATTATCCCCAGCTGGAGAGAGAGTCCCATGGTTCCATACCACGTAATTTGCAAGATGTGTAAAATACACCAGAGGGGAGTAAGGCGAGAGTCGCATGCGGTTGTGTCACTTCGCTCTTGCTGCCGACTGCATTTTGCGTAGGATAAAATGATCCTTAAGTGAAGAAACAAGTTGTGCTGGAGTAAAAAGTGTGTGTCAGTGTATGTAAAAACTCTCGTTAATTGTGGGATAAAAACATAAGTTGTATGAGTGATTTTGTCCAATTGCTGAATGGGATAGCAGTGCAACGAGTCTATGGTCATCGGTCACAGTCGCGCTGCATCGCGTCAGTGCTTCAACGTCACGGAGCGGGTGTATCAGCACGCACCGTTAGCACCCTGGGGTCGAGCCAATGTGAGTAAACACCTGTTGCCTGCCTCAGGGCTCAGCTGACATCATGGGCTCGACTGAAGGTAACAATAATAGCAATACACAACAGAGCTTAAATCCTGAGTCAGAGTGCAATGACACAGTTAACAGCAGGTACGAAAAACTTGTTAATTATGTTAACAAACTGTTAGGCCAAGAAATGACTGAATTCAACTGAGGGAATTTAAGGATAACCTTGCTTCTTTCGCAGTGGTTATGGCCCACATAGAGGGAAGAGATGAAGAAAGAAATAGAACACTTGGAGACGAGAACAGAAATCTGAACATGCAGAAAAAACTGTCAGCATCTAGTAATGCAGCTGTGACAAAATCAGGGATGGCACCTGCATTAAAGTCACAAACAGAAGAAACAGCTACTAGCGCAGCCGTCTTCATAACTTCCAAGAATGGAGAAACACAAAACAGGTTGCTGATAAACTAACCAGAATCATAAAACCAGGGAAAGATAAAATAAAAATAAACAAAATATGTAGCACAAATAATGCTGTAATCGTAGAAACAGCATCTCAAGATGATGTAAGTAAAATCGTGGAAAATAGAGAACTAAACAAAAATCTGAAGTGTGAAATGCCGCGGAAAAGGAAACCTCCATTAATTTTGTATGACGTACTCATGTCATTTGAGCCTTGTCAAATCCTGTAAAAAGTTTATGAGCAAAATTTTGCAGGAAAAATAAAAGACAACAATTTCATGAAGGATTCAAATAAAAATTTTGAATAGGACCCAGAGATAAAAGCACTGTGCATCAAGTAGTTGAAACAAGTGTTGAAATAAGGAAGCAAATAATGCAGCAAAGAAAAATATACATAGAATTTAGTGCCATCTCTGCAAAAGATTACACGGTAGTATTTTAGAATTTTGGTTAGAAAATAACTATAAAATGAGAGATTAAATTTCAAAATATTTGTGGGACAGGGCACACACAGGTTCAGCCCAAGGGTCTACACATCCTAAATATTGCCCTGACTCTTGCAATATTTCGCAAGGGCAAGGTAAAGTCTATTTTTATGAAATTTAAGTCACTATACATTTTATAAAAACACCCTGTTCGCTTGGTGATGAAGCAACAATGACGGATCAGCAATATGTGTCGGACATCATTCGGCTGCAGAGGACGAGGCTAATCGGACAAACTGGTCAGCCGTCAAATTGAGAGTTTCTCGGACGAATGCGGTTTGGATGAAATTCAGTTCCAGTGGACAACCAGCCTTAAACTCCGTCTACCCTCCCCTTCTTAATTTGTTGCTATTTTTAAACATGTTACAAATTGGTTCTCTTCATGATACAGGTTCACCGTCATATTACCCTGACTGTGCATTTTGGAAACACCTTTTACGTTACTTACAGCTTTCTACATCAATTCCAGTAATAAATTCTAAGGCCAAGCTTATAAATTCATGGGTAACAACTAGTTTTCATATAACTTTATCTATATATAACATTTTTTAAATTTACTGATTCTTTTGCCAGACCTTGACAAGTTTTGATTACATATTTACTAACTTTGTAATGTTAGGGTATTCTCTCAATTCACTACCCCATTTCCTGTTCTGTTTAAAGTTACCACGATGATGTGCCTACTCAACAGTCACTATTTGAGGCATCCGCCTACAGTCCCCACCCTTCAACTTGTTCTATTGCTGATGAAGGGTCAAGACCCAAAAACTACAATTTTTCTTGCGGTTGATTCTTGGCTGTCGGGTGGCGCCGCGTCATGTTCATCGTAGCCGACGTTTCGACCCTCATTCTGGGGTCTTCTTCCAGGGCAGACTGCGTCTTCAGTCAGTGAGTGGTCTTGTTTATAGGCGAGGCCAGCGCCCGTCTGGATGTTTCGATTGTCCGGCCAATCAAAAGGACTGAGTCGTCACGTGTTTAGTCGGCCTGGAGGGGGGTTGCGCGGTCTGGCGGGAGGTGACACGTGACATGTCCTGTTCGCACCAGCGAGCGCCTGGCGTCGTGTAATTTCAGCCCGTTGTCTTCGTTAATATTGTTTGGGCGGTTAGCAATTTCTAACGCCTCCTTTACCCTCCTTGGCCACCATTTATCCTCGCACACTATCAGGGTAGTATTTTCGAAGTCTATGGCGTGGTTGGTTTCGGCTGCATGCCGTGCAATGGCGGATTTGTCAAAGTTGTTAGATTTATAATCGCGGATGTGTTCGCGCAGCCTCTCCCTTATAGTGCGCCCCGTCTCTCCTATGTACATCCGACCACAGGTACACGGAATCTCATAGACCCCGGCCACCTGTAGTGAGGCAGCCTGTCCTTAACCTTGACGAGCTGGTTACTGACCTTGCTGTGCGCTTTGTAGACAGGTTTTATATCAACTTTTTTAAACAGCTTCCCGATTCTGTCAGTAACTCCTCTTATGTAGGGTAAGACAACTACTTGGCGTTCCTGAGAAGTGGCTTGATTAGACGTTGAATTGGCGTCTTTGTCCTGTCGTGGCTGCATGTAATGCCTGTCTAATACAACGATTGTGGTAGCCGTTGGACTTGAACGTGTGTTGCAGCGTCTCCAACTCCGTCGTTCAAACTATTTGCGTCACACACTTTCGTCGCTCTGGTACACAAGGTCGTGAGGACGCCTCTTTTTGTCGCTGGATGGTGGTGCGATGCGGCATGTAGATATCTGTTTGTATGTGTCGGCTTCCGGCACACTGAGTGTCCAAGGTTCCCGTCGTCACATTTGGTTACTAGCACATCTAGGAACGGCAGCTGTCCTCGTTCCTCCGATTCCATGGTGAATTTAATTTTAGGATGTGCTTTATTTATAAATCCAGGAATCTGTCAAGCGCATTTTGTCCATGGGGCCACACAACAATGTATCGTCAACAAAGCGTAACCACAGACGCAGTTTGAGGGGCGCGTTTTCCAAAATTTCCGTCTCCAGTTCCCCCATAAAGATGTCCGCCGCTATTGGCGAAAGCGGTGAGCCCATGGCCGCTCCTTCCACTGGGCGTAAATTTCCCGTCGTACTGGAAGAACGTTGATTTAAGACAAAATTCAGCTAGGTCCGCCAATTCTTCTGAGATGTTAAGTGCCGATAGCTTGGTGCGTATTACTGTCACTGCTTCTTCCACAGGTACGTTGGTGTAGAGCTACAAAACATCAAAGCTCACTAGAATGTCAGTTTCTTCGATTTTGAGTGATGATATTATTTCTACGAAGTGTGAGCTATTCTGACAGTCGACGCGATGCCTTCTGACAAGGGTTTTAGTTTGTCAGCGACATAGCGGGCTAGTGGATGAGTCGGAGAGTTATTGCGCTGACGATCGGCCGTAAAGGAACTTCTGGCTTATGTATTTTTGGCAAGCCATAGAACCGAGGAGTAGAGGTGGTGTTTCTCTTCAGTTTAGCCTTGATTTTTTGTTCGATTTCTGAAGAGTTATTGACAAGAGATGCCACTTCAGACCTCAGGTTACGTAGAGGGTTCCTATCTAGCGGGGCATATGTCTCATCTTCTAAAAGGGTCACAACCTTATTGTGGTAGTCTTCCGATTTCATCAATACTGTTGCGTTTCCCTTATCTGCCGGAAGTACCACAATGTCCTCGCGCTGGCGTAGTCTGTTTAATGCTAGTTTTTCTTCTCGCGGAAGATTGCTGCGAGGGAGTTTCGCTCGACTGAGGAATCGCGCCGTCTCGCGTCGAATTTCGTCTGCCTGTTCTGTGTTTAACTTCGCTACGGCACTCTCTACCCCTGCGACGATGTCCAACGTCGGCAGTTTCGAAGGTATCTGAGCAAAGTTTAGTCCTTTAGCCAGCACAAGTTGGTGGCTGCATCTAGTTCTTCCCCAGTTAGGTTTACAACCGTGTTCTTCGTCTCCACCTTTGTTGTTTCCGGGTGTTGTAGACTTTTCAGTTTTCCAAACTTGCGTATATGTCTTGTCCTTGCATTGTCATGGATATTCTCTGCGGATTTTGCTGTAGCTGCGTCGAGCGTCGTCCAATCGGCATAAGAAAGAAGACTAGCGAGTTCTAGGTGGATATGGAATATTTTCCCTTCGATATGAGCCAGCTCACTTCTAGTCTGATGTATTCTTTCTCTCAGTAATGCAAAACCCGTGTTGCGCAGAATTCGAAGAGCGGCTCTTGTGTTGAGGTGGTGACGAATCTTGAGGAAAGTCGGGAGCACATCTTCGTCTCTGCAGCGAAGTAAAAACGTTAGTTGGCAAAGTTTCCGGGCCCGTGTCTCACGTAGTTTTGAAAATTCCCGTGTCCGATAAAATATCTTCTCCCCGTAGAGCCTACGATTACAATTTTTCTTGCGTTCACATGTCTATCATCTAAGGTAAGAAAGAGGTGGTCCGTTTTCCTATCCTAATTAGTAATTCTTTTTTGTTATTAAGTGCCCAATATTAGCTAGCAATCTTAATGCATAAAACATATCTTTTTTAAGATTGTGCGCTCATGATGTTTCAATGGAATACAATGGCATAAATTTTAAATACTTTTTGTTTCAATTTATGCTAGATATTGAGTAAAGTTCGATTAAAGTAAAACGTTTTTCTTGAAGGCTTCCTAGGCATTTTGAGGTGCATAGTTCCTTGTTCTAACTAAAGAGAAGCTTAACTAACATCAGCAGGCTTACTGGTACCTGTAGCTTCTATGAGATGAGTTTAGTCGTCATTTCCGAAATTCAAGAATTGCAATTTTCTTTTTTTTTGTAAAATTGTGTTACAAACTTGAAAACCAAAACGTTATCTACATATAAAATTTAATCCAAATCTCTAGAGCCATTTCCGTGATTGTCTGATACACCAGCTCATAAATTGCTTTTAAAGAAAAATGCTATTATTATGTTTCTTTCTTATGGTTTTATGCCTCGTCGACTTAGGCCATTAGAAGTGGGTAAGGACTGGGTACAAGGAGAAGGAAGGAATTCTTCCACAGTCTTTTGAAGGAAGCATCCCAGCATTCACCTGGAGTGATTTGAGGAAACCAGGGAAACCCCAAATCTGAATGCCCGGACATTGTTATGTTATGTACAAATCTTAATGCTAATCAGGGATTAATTAATGGTGCAAGATCTGTGGTAATTCACTTAGACAAGTACATCATCAGTGCTAAATTCATTCACTCCAATAAACTATGCTCATACCTCACATGAACTTCACATCTCCAGATCAACCGTGTCTTTCCAAATGGTAAGAAAACAATTCCTCATAGAAGTAATCTTTGTTATGAACATTAATAAAGCGTAAGGTCAGATGCTTCAAAAGGCAAGATTGTATTTATCAGAACCTGATTTTTCGTATGAACACCTGCCTGTGGCTTTTTCATGAGTTTGTAGAATCCATGGATGACACACACACACACACACACAAGAATTGCTCATTTTAAGATATAAGATATGTATATTAAAAAATGTTTATACCAGAAACTTATGCCTTCATCATTCTTGCATGAACCCAGTGAACCATTCGTGATCATTAAATATCTATCTGAATTACGATCACATAAGGAAAATGAATCTACACCTATCCTGAATGACCACACAACAGCAACACATTAAAGGGCAAATTTTCTGAATAAACCCATGATCATACAGAGGCCTATTCATAACAGATCCACCACATAGTCTGAGATACAGAATTTAATTTAATTAGTCAGTATACACAATATACAATATTTTTGTCTGCACCAAGTCAGAAACAAACAGTGGAAAGTAAAAAAAAAGTTATACCATAAAAGTTTGATGTTCCGTAGATGAGTTTCCATTATTTTTAAAAAGCTGCACACAAACACGGGCTAATCCTTGAACCTCGTGGATGTAGTTTTTTAAGGACTGGCCATCATTTAATGCATAATCAACAAGTGGTTTCTCACGTGAACATGCAGAAAAATCCTTTCAAACAAGAAAACAAACTTCTTAGATGACATACATGCATAAATTGAAATACATATATTTTGATATATTACTGACTAAAATAATCAGAAAATTAAAACTTATGCAACAATAACTATAAATAAGTATTGTATTTTATCATAATATTACAGTTATCACTCTATCGACCCACTTGACACTTTTACCACATATGGACGCTAGAAAGCACTCACCAGAAAGGTTCCCCCAAGTAAAATCTAAGTTTGAAATGATCTTTTTCATTTTTAAATCTGTGAAAACACTGTTTTAGAGTGTGAACTTGCCACCCACAGTTGGGCTCGAAAGTGAAAATTTTAATATGGAAAATGTTTATGATGAGAAAAACACAATTTTTGCAACTGGTTTACTAAACTTTCAGAGGGATGAGCCACCTGATTTATTCAAATTTTTTCCCAAAATTCCACATAAAAATGATAAATATCCACAAATAAATCTGAAAACATACATATTAAATACACTTTGGTATTTAAATCAAACCTTATATCATCTTATTACCTTGAAAAATAAAAATTTAAGAGCAATTGCAATAAAAATTTGATTATTCAAGATTACTTTTACAGCTCCAGTGGTGGTTTGGCCTCTGAAAATAGAGTAACCTGGTTGAGGAAACTTTTTACCCTCGTCTCACGATAAACATTTAGCAATTTGATTAATCAAAAGCAACAGAATTAACTTGTCACCCCTAATTTCAGGAGCTTCCTTCATACCACAGAAAGATTTATATGCAGAAGAAAAATATTATTTCACCGGCCTCGGTAGCGTAGGGGCTAGAGTGCTAGCTCCACATGCTGAAGGTCGCCGGTTCGAGCCCGGCCGAGGGCATGGGTGTTTAAGTGTTGTGTGTGTGAACGTCGTGTCTGTACTTGATACAACATGGTACTGTCGAAACTAATACGCTGGAAGAATTATCACACTGAGCTGGCTGTATGGCCTCAGTAACCGAATGCCATTAAAAAAAATATATTATTTCAGGCTCATATTTTAGTTCACGTTAATATATTTAAAAATTACTGAAAGGGAGGGGACATCATGATATCTGCTTTATAGTTGTGATGAAACAATTTTTGGGGTAATATGGCTTAAATTTATTTGAAAAATAGCAGAAAAGTCTGGACAAGTGTGTTAGCTCTTACGGAGCATACCTTAAAAGGAATTAAAGAATTTTTCTAAAAAATAAACAAATTGTTTAAAAAAATCTGGTTACTTTTGTATATCCTCTCATATTTTCTTCTGCGGCTATAAAAAAAAAATTATATATATATACAACCTTTCATTTCAATATAATATAAGGCAAAAATGAGTAACATTCCTTGTCAGTGGCCTCATATTCTGAGAAACATTTCAACACCAAAAATCGTTGAGTACATTTGTTCAAAACATTCAAAAACAATTTATTTTCAAACACTTATAAAGAAACTATTTTTTTGTGAACATCAATACAAATATGGATGTATGTGGTATGATGTCATCAAGTCAAATATGATTTGATAATTATTGAAAAGTGAAATCTCTTTACAAGAAAGAGAAAATTGTTTAAATATCGGATGTATTAAAATAACTTGTAGAAATATCATTAAAACACTGCTGTTGTATATGGGGAGATAAAAAATGACAAATAATACAAATAAATAACTTTACTAATGGCATAGATTAACAATAAAAAAGTAGAAGCTGTCTTGAACTGTTGCTTATCTGAATGAGTTAGGATTGTGTATCCAAAAATATTCTGCAGGAGGTGTCTAAAATCTGTGGAAAAGGAGAGGGAGGGGGGGGGGAGGAGAGTTTAGATTTATATCATAAAAATGTAACATGCCATAAAACCTTCATATATATTGTTGTTACCTGAATTATTGCAAACACAAAGAAATAATACAAAAAAATAAAATCCATCATTAGTACATCCAAGCAGCAACAGAACAAAAACATTTAAAACAGTTCCAAGGAGAACAGATACTCTCTTTAAATACAACAATCTCTTTACTGAACTATAAATGGGGAGATAAACATAATAGAAATAATACAAATGAAAAAGAAAGAAATCCAACAGCTCAGCTTTATCATGAAGAATCCTGATCTGTAGCTTATTGATCTCTATATCTATAAAACGAAAACCCGATAAATTTGAGATAGAAAAACTCAGAAACCACTGAGCAGATTTCGATGGGTTTTCACCGTTTTAAAGCTTAGAATCTCAATTGTGTTGTTTGGTATTTCTTACGTTTCAACATTACATAATGCAGGAGCATTAAATGAAATTCTGAACGTATGGTGGCAAATGACAAAGATGGAATGACTAGATGTTACATATTTTGCACTTAACAAACAACTACAATGTCTCTGACAACAGCCTTAACTATTTTTCACACTGAAAAAAAAAAGTCAGGATATTCAGTCTTTAAACACCATAGATGGCCGTACTGAATGAGAGAAACTAATAACGAAAAAATAGAGATTTTCTTTGATCACAATCTCTGTCAGCACAGCTACGTCTCTGGCAATCATCTTTAGCGTTCTGTTCACAATAAAATGGTGCCTCAGTTTGTAACTCCCTGAAACAAATCAAAGGTAAAGAATATATATATATATATATATCGCATAGTTCTATATACTTGATATACAGTTCTGAATGTCTGATATTCAACTGTACAGGTGCGGAGCATATTTTAATTTTGAGCTCCAGTGCCGGATGAAGTAGCATAATGAAAAAACTTTTAGCTCCAGTGGCACATGAGTCAGCATAATGAGACATTTCTGGAATGTGATACTATGAAAACTGTCAAAATCAACTCAGCAGTTTCCAGGTAATGCTAGATTATTCATAAAATAAATGTACTGTAATATCTTAAACTTTGACCCCAAGCTTTCAAATTCTGAAAATCCATTCATGCATTTTCTGCATGATGTCGGAATAAACGCACACATTCCAGATACATTTTTATGTATGTGGTACGTATTAATGTGCACACAATTCATGTTTTGATTTTCGAGCAGCAACATCAGCAGATGTAATTAGATAGAAATGTAACCTGGAATAAAACGAAAACTGACATTCTGTATCAAACCATTCAAATCACCCCATTCTTAGAACTGTACACCTAAATCATCGTTCAGTTTAGTGTCGGAAATGGCCAGTACAAAATCAATGAAGTTTGGTAGGCATTATTTTTTTTATTTTTTTTTTTTGGGACGAATAAAAATATTGTATGGGTAAATACACTTCAACCCACTTCGTTCTTGGTAGGTTTTCTTTAACTCCTGAAATTGATGGCATGAATTGTGTGAAACTTGGTAAAAATTTATAACTGATTTAACCCAGAATTTCGATCCGAAGTTTACCACACTGATCCCGTATGCAGGAGATTGTTCTGCGAAGATGAGGAGGATACTGGCTTGCTACCGGCTTAAGAGTACCTTCCTCCTGCCTACAAAAATTCTGGATTTACTTCGACCAATAAAAGACAATATGGTTTAAGGATAGGGGTGTATTATAGCATACCCGATCAATCTGAAAATTTCTACATCAGGCAGACCATCTGCACCACTGAGACTCGCTGCACTGAACACCAACTTAACCCTCCCCTGTTGCAACTAAAGAAGCCTGCAGTCACAGAAAATGTAATTGACAGTGACCATAAATTAGACATTGCTAATGTGAAGGTGCTTTCCTGTGATAAAAGAGACCATCAAAATACAACTCAATGACAACACCTTTAACAGAGATAGAGGTCTCTTTCTGAGTGATGCATGGAAATTGGCGCATTCAAGACTCAAGCATGTTTAAGGCCGACAGCGGAGCCACAAAGCCTATTGGCCAACTGGTCTATAATGAAAGAGTGAAGAATTTACATAGCAGCATCTGCCTGCTGCTGTCTGACAGTACAGAATTGACACGGGATACGGCTTCGATTTTAAAGCTACAGAAATTCTCACTCACACGATAGGTTACAGGGAAGCTATAGAAATTCGATATCAGATAATCTAGTTAATAGAGATGCTGGATTTAAATTAAGTGAAACCTGGAGACCATTGGTACAGAAAATGAGATGACTTTGGAATTGTGAATAGGGTCTCTATCTGCCCTGCCAACAGTCAATGCCAACAATCAACGATATATATATATAGAACCGTCATATACTGGCGGGTTTGTTGGCGTTGATGTAAATATATATATATAAAACGAAGGAAGCATAGGGAAATATGACCCAACACTTACCACAGATGAAGGCGGCTGCGACAACGAACAAAAAACAAGAAAAGCGGTCCACGGCCTCCTCCTGTGTTGTCTTGCTTGTTCCTATCTCGTCGTTCTTTATCCTTTGTCTTTCCACCTTTCCCTTCTTGTCGTGTTATTAAGTTCCCAAGATTTTGTTTCCTATATCTTACCTAATTGTTTGTTTTTCATTGTTTACTGCATTCATGTGGTACCTATTCATTTTGTTTCCACATATGCGAAAAATATCATGCTTAGTTTTATACATCTGATAGATGTAAAAACAGCCAACCAATTGCGTTAGTACATCTGTTCTGTCTGTGGCCAGGATATTCTCGGGGAAATTCCGTTTTCGCCCTTCATTTGCAGCCGATTTTTACTACAGTATTTTGCTGTGAATGTTTTAGCTTTTTCGCATTCCAAACATACCTTGTGTAATTTCTCTGTTCTGTGCATGCACTTCTCTTATTTATGTCAACCACCACATTATATTTAAAATTCCTGTATTTTAACCTTTCTCGGGACCTGGATTATTGCTACGAGGATCTAGTTGTTACATCACTCTGCTCTTCCATTTTGTAATTTCAGTACAATGATTTCGATTGTTTTTCTGCACCTACTCTGCAGTTTAATTACTATTTATTTTCTTTCTAAATATCTATAATTATTGTTTTGTTTGTACATTTTTGCTTTTGCGATCGGCATTTCTTTGTTTATTCTGTTTCGCGCTTATCGACTTTTCTCTATGATATTAATTACTCTTGCCCGATTTTCCCAATGTTTCTCCATGCAGCACAAATATTAATATTTTTCACATTTTTGCAGATGTGTTGTAATTTATAATCTTTTTTCTTCCCGCGATCGGTCCTTGATTATTCCATTTTCCATTATTGCTTTTTCTGAAGTAGCATTTTTGGACGATTTTTCCACTGTTTCTTGATACAGCACTCTATTTTTAATTCTCTCTCTCTCTCTCTCTTTTAATTCTGGTTCTGAATTTTTTCGCTGTGCTGTATCCTTTGCACCATATTCAGATATTCCCTTTGTGACACTTAGCCTTTCTTCTCAACAGTTGTTTGGACAGTTTTGGGCCTCATCATTCATATTAATCTATTTCCCCTAATATGTCACCCATAGATTCATACATCTCTTCCTACAAGTTTCACGCCTTCCGCCTCGCGAAACTGCGTTCACATACTCTCTTCCTTCAATCTTGCCTCTCTCTAAACATTCCTCCAAACAGATTAACCATTAAACTCCCTGTCTCTGGCTGCCATCCACAAATTCACCCACCACGCCACATCTTTCGCTTTACACAATCACTTAACTTCACCAGACTTGTCCTTCAACAGCTCTTGTTCAAAACAGACTGGCATTCCCTACACAAAATTCTTTGTCTTTCTGCCCCAAATAAAATTAATCATTTACAGCAGATTCTATCAGATTGTATACAGATCTTAGCAAAACAACCACAAAAACATCTGGGCAAGCTTTCCGCACTTGCATAAGTTACCTGGCTATGGGTCTACCCCTACCTCACCAACATCCCAATCATCCTCAACACACTCCTACAGCTCCCTGATTTCCAAAACCCCTTGTCTTGCCCACATTTTCAATCTCCCCCACCCAACCCCTCTACCACCCACACCAAAAGCCGCCACTCCACCTCCTGCTAAGCCACAGCAGTCTGTGGTGAACCTTTCATCACTTCTGTTAACAGAATCTCAACTCTCTGTTCTCTCGAAGAGATTGTCATTTTCCCCAACCCCGAAGTTTGACCATGCTGCTTTGGTCTGGGACTCTTTAGCGTTCTGCCGCACTCTCCAGTGGCGTTACCACTTTGCCCACCCGGGATGATAATAACTTTCAGCATGATGAGATTGAGCCCTGCCTAGAGCGTTTCAAACCTCCATCCAAACTAGATCCACCTCTCCTTCCTCAACACCATCCACTCCTTATGTTCCAGGAATTCCTCACATCCAACCTATCCTCATAATCTTTTCTCAACTTCATTTCCCACTCCAACAACCTCAGTATTAACGAAACCCGTGCTATGAGAGAACTGTCTAAGAACAGGAACATCATTATTCTCCCAGCTGACAAAGGCTCAACGACCGTAGTCATGGACCGCTGTGACTATGAGGCCGAAGCTTTGAGACAGCTCTCTGACACCAACACATACCTTCCACACCCTACAGATCCTACAACCTCAATATGCCACGAAGTAAGCACTCTCCTTGACCTCCAAGGCCCCTTACAAGAACTCTCCCCTAATTCTTTGTTCCTTCTTACCCCGCAGAACCCCCATACCCCCACCTTTTACCTTCTTCCCAAGACCCACAAAACTGGAAATCCGGGGAGACCTATAGTTGCGGCTTATGAGTCTCTTACAGAACGGATTTCAGCTTTTGTGGATCAGCACCTCCAGCCTTTTGTACAGGACCTCCCTTCATTCATTAAAGACACCCCACACTTCTTTGAACGACTTTCCACAGTCCCCACTCCTCTACCACCTGGCTTCTTCCTTGTCTCCATAGATATCTCTTCCCTTTACACCAACATCCCTCACGGACAGGGCCTCAGCGCCATGGAACACTTCCTGGAAATGCGACCTCCCAACAGCTTCCCCAAGACATCCTTCATTTCCTTGGCTGACCTCATCCTGTCTAACAATTACTTTTCGTTTAACTCATAAATTTACCACCAGATACGTGGTACTGCAATGGGCACCCGCATGGCACCATCCTATGCAAACCTTTTCTTGGGCCGTCTGAAACAACGATTCCTCAACAATCTTCCCATTAAACCTATTGTGTGGTTCAGATACATAGATGACATATTTATGATCTGGACCCATGAAGAGCATCATCTAATAGACTTCCTCAACTCCCTAAACAACCACTCCATCAACTGTACTTAGACGTACTCCCATACTCATGTTACCTTTCTTGATGTTGACGTTTCTTTGCATAATGGGCGTCTACATACCTCTGTTCATATCAAACCGACTAATCTGCAGCAATATCTTCATTTCAACAGTTGTCATCCCTTGCACATCAAACATTCCCTTCCTTACAGTCTGGCCCTCCGTGGCAGGTGAATCTGCTCTGATGAACAATCTCTTTCCCAATACACAGAAAACCTGTCTGGAGCTCTCATCTCCTGTAGCTACTCTCCTGACTTAGTACACAAACAAATCTCCCGTTCCATAGCCCTTGATACTAGCCACACATCCCCGCCTTCATCACTCAATTCTTCCCTGGTCTCGAGTCCATTAACCTAATCCTTCGCCGTGGACATGATTTCCTACGTTACTTCCCCGGGATGCGCACCATTCTCCATAAAATTCTACCTATTGCCCCTCGCACATGTTTTAGCAGACCACCAAATTTAAGAAATATCTTGGTTCACAAGTACTCGCCAAGTAATTCCCCCAGGCTGCCACAGGGTTCATTCCCGTGCAATAGACCCCGTTGTAAAACATGCAGCATGCACCCAGCCACTACCACTTACTCCAATCCTACCACAGGTGAAACATTCCCCATCATTGGTCATGCTACTTGCATGACAACACACCTCATATACCAACTGACATGCCTCCATTGCTCCAGTTCATATATAGGCCTCACAAACAATCCCCTAGCTATCAGAATGAATGGCCACAGGCAGACAGTTTATACTAACAATGAGGCCCATCCAGTTGCAAAACATGCCAGTTCCCACAAAATCAATAATTTGAACATCTGTTTTTCAGTTAGGGCAATCAGAGTTTTCCCTAACAACACGACCCCCTCTGAACTTCGTAGATGGGAACTAGCCTACCAGAATATCCTTGACACCAGACATCCTCCTGGCCTCAATCTCCAATAAACTCTGCCCACCAGACCCAGCACTTATTATCTATACCATTCACATTTTTTGTATTTCTGTATTTACTATTATCCATGCTATTTACATTTACTTTTCATGTATAGTTATATATATCCCCACCCAGTTATTATTCACCTCTTTCAATAATAACACATCGTCATCAGTATCGATCCAATATTTGAACTTTCTCTCTACCCCCCCCCCCCCACACCTAAACAAACAACCGCGCCTGAGACGCCATTCACCAGTCGGCCGTCTATGTGTACACATGTGACGCCGCCTGGTGCGTCACCTTCTGCACGTTTAAGGCTGCTGTAGGCCGAAATATTGCGATTTTCTTGTGTTTGTTTTTTGTTCGTCGTCCCAGCCGCCTTCATCTGTGGTAAGTGTTGGGTCATATTTCCCTATCCTTCCTTAGTTTTATTGCCTTAAAGCTTTTTCCTGCTCATTGTTATTATATATATACATATAATAAGATAGGATAGGGAAAATAAACAGTTACCGGTCACTTACCACAGATGAAGGCAGGAGGGCGAGACACGTAAAAACACAAAAACAAAAGAATTGCACAATATTTCGACTTTTTAGTCTTCCTCATGTAGGAGGCGAGTCATATGGCAGGGGGAAAGATGTGGTCACATCCGAGCCTGCCACATGAATGAAGCACAGGCGGAAAACGCGTGGTAGTGGAAGAATTGCCGGGAGAGGTGAGGGGGGGGGGGGTATGGGAATATATATATATATATATAAAAGCAACCACATCACCCACAGGCATCAGTAACTTGACAAAGGTGGCATAGATTATGACCACCAAAACGTCATGTTATTCAAACGTTCTCACTCGGCCAGTTTCCCCGAGAACATTTCATTTATAAGAAAGTTCTTGATACTCAAAAGTAAGATACCTGATGAAGACAGCAGGATGGTTGTCAAAATGTTGTCCTTTTACAACACAATCTGGCAGCAAATCTGAGAATCCTATTGCAATTGCTTTCATTCATGTTGCTTAAGGAGTCATTCCTTATTCACTTCCTAAATCACCCAAATCACATGGCACACAATTTAGGTCTCACAATTCAAGTATGAAGATTATGTGAAGAAACAAAGAATTCAAAACAAGAATTAAAAGATAGAAATAAGGTAGGTTAGTAAACTCTTGGGTCAAAACAACCATTATTCATCAAACAACAACTTGGCCACCTACACTTCATCAATATATTTATTCAGTATTTCCTCCCTTGTCCCTTTCACTACCATATATGCCAGTGCTGCCATGCAACCTTCATTCACCAAGCAGATGTCAGCATGTGCATTCTGGCTCCACCTAGTGTCACCTTCTTGCTATAATAAGGTTAAGCACCAAAATATTGTCCCTCTTTTGTTTGTCTCTATTTTTCAGTTATTCCTAGTTATTCCGACATCTGTGAGCGTTAGGATCTTATTTCCACATCCTTCCTTAGTTTCACTCTTTTAAAGCAGTTTCCTGCTCATTGTTATTAAATATTTATGCAGTAATTTTATTCATTACTTTTATTGGTTTTGATTACGAATTTTCTATTGTAAGAATTGGCACCAATATCAAAAGGTGTCAATAAATAAATAAATTGCAATTAAAAAAATAAAATATTAGTAAGACTAATAATAATAAAACAATATTGAACTTAAGTAAATAATTGTATATTCTAGTTAATACAATCCCTTGATTGGAGTGTTTGGTAAAAATTATTTTTCCTTTTTGGTATTTTCTTTGTTCTGTTGATTTATGTTGATTTTCTTTTTAAATTTCTGTATTGTATTTGTGCAATTTAATTTAGGATAGAAGAGCTTTCACATTTCTTTGGTATATAAAAATAATAATTCTTATGATTAATTTTGATGATTATCTTTCAATTAAGTTTTAGCGCATCATACATCCATTTTGTAAATAAATATTTTTTTTGTATGAATACTTTGTAAAAACATAATTCATTGTCAATTTTGAAGAATCACAGATATATTTTTAATTATTTTATCCTTCACCACATTAATTATGATGGAATATTTGGAGTAATTGGTACAAATACGTTAAAGGTATTTTAATATAAGTACTGGATTGAAAAGGCTGAAATTCATAGGTTATCAATTAAGAAAAAAATTACCTTTCAGCCAAATAAAGATTCATCTTAATAAAATCCTCTCAGGTGGCCTCGAAGTGATTACAGTCAGCTTGGGACAGCTAGAAGATACCTGATGAAGACAGCAGAGCTAGCTGTCGAAACGTTGTGTTTACACAACACCATCCAGCTGGACACCCAAGAGGATTTTACTGCGGGAAAGTTTCCTCTCACACATCAAGATTCATATTAATCAATAGTGTAGCTTTAGAATAATCAATGTTCATAATTAGGTAATTTTCTTTCCCTTATTGGACTGAAAAAAAAGTACTGGACCCAAAATTATGAAGAATTGGCACCAATAAGTTTAAATGGGTTCAATTCAAAGTCATCCGCTTCCTAAAAAGTGATAAAAGAAAGAAAGAAATTTCTGCCCATCAACAACATGGTTCTAGAGTAATTGGTTGGTGTACACACATTAAATTATGTAATTTTTTTATGTATGAAAACAAAAATACCAAATCATGAAATTTTAATGGGATGATTCTGAAGGCATCCTATTTCACGTAAGAGATTCACACACATATCGATAGCATAGTTCGTAATAGGTGAATCTATGTACATGTATTGTTTCTATCTATATAAATAAAAAATGAAAAACTGTTCGCTGGTAATTGCATCACTTGAGAATGGTTGGACCGACTTTGCTAATTTCTTTTTTTAAAAGAAGTTCCTAGTAATACGAAAAAGTTTTCTAGAATAAGAAAAATTGAAAAAGTTTCCTGGAAAATTAGAAAATTCTTGAAAAATTGAAGTGATTTTTTCTATGGATCGATTTCGCTAATTTTTAAAAATGTTTGTAATAGTACAAAAAATGTTTTTTGAAAGAAAAAATGGAAAAGTTGCCTGGAAAATTGGAAATTTTGGGAAAAACTGAACTGACTTTTCTCTATGGGATTTTTGTATGAACTCAAGAAAATAACTCACAATTTGAGTTATAGATTTGCATAATTCTTTTTTTGCTTTGTTCCTTATGATCCCATGACAGAAATAACTCATTTGAATGCTTTCTATTGGAAAAGAACTGGTAGATCTAGAGAAAAATTTGTTAAAATTAATTCCAACCTAAATTAAAATAAAATTATCTTTATTTTTATTTTTGTGTCGTTTGTGTGCAACAGATGTCATTTTATTTCTATTCTATTGATATTAACTGATTACATGGACTTGATTACATAATGAACAGGGTATTACCTCATTTAGGCATGACAGCACCCAAACGTCCAAGTCAAACCAAGAGTTGAAATGTGAAAAATGATATGATTGTGAATCATTGCAAGAATCAGTTCAAACGAACATTCTTCTGTTGAATTGGCAGCAAAAATACATGTACGACAGTCTCATGAAAGTTGTGAATGGTGGAACTAGAGAGATTTTCTTATTGGATGTTCCAGGTGGAACTGGAAAACCTTTTCAATCTTATTGATTTTAGCAACAATACGCTCTCACTTGAATTTGCTTAATCAGGAACTGCAGCTGCAGCTGCATTTTTGAAAGATTCAAGTTGCTGCTGAATATGTAAATCAATGAAACTCCAATGTGTAACCTTTCGAAGAACTGTGCGATGGCCAAATGCAAAGTGATCGTTTGGGATGAATGTACAATGGCACATAAAAAGTCTTTGGAGGTATTAGACTAAAAAATTCAAGATCTACGAAACAATCAAAACCAGTTTAGTGGTGCGATGATCAAATTCAAAATTTAAATAAAACACCTTGAGATTCATTGGAATTTCAAATTCAATGGAAGAAAATAAATCATTTGGTTAGCATGAAATTCTGGGGTAATTCAATGGTGACAAATTTTGGAACAAAACCACATTGTTCCAAGTCCACATTCCAGGTACATCACACATTTCCGGCACTTCAGCACTATACGGCCGATGGAATTAATCTCAAATGTAAAATTTTCCACTGGCGTACTTCTGAATCTTCTATTCCTCAAATTGAATATCCATGGACACAATCATTAATAAATACAATGATCACTCATAAATACATTTTTGTCTCAGTTTTACTTTGTTTACATATTCTCAATAACTTTTCACAAATTCACAAAACAATAATAATAATTAAAAATATTGAAATTTGTACAGTACAAAGTCTGTTGGGTCATCTAGTAATATATATCTACTAAAATATGTTTTGTTTTTTTGTTTTATCACAAGCCAATATCTCCCTTTATACCAAACCGAAATTGAGAAATGAGATATCATTTTAAAGAATAAGGTCTGAACTTAGATAAGATCATAAATTAAGAATTACATTTTTTTGAATTTGGCCTTTAAAGAGAAAAATTTTAACTATGAAAGTTCCACATATGAGACAGTTAAAGAGTCAAGCCATTAGATAGCATCAGCAGCACATATCACAGAGATATTAAAAAACAGTTTCATTAGCATCGAGAAGGAACGAGCACGTTATCAAAAGATATAAATAAATTGTGTTTTTTGCAGAACAAGTAGGCTTCTTGATATTTTTTTGTGTTATGCTATACTATTCCTATGTTAACAATTTGTTGGTAAAATTTTCTCATGAGCTATGAAAACAGTAACACATGCCACAGAGATATGGATATCCTGCATATATTTTTTTCAAGTTAGTTGTATTCTGTTAAGGACCGTGACAGTTTGTCATACGTATTTTCACGTGTCCAATACTTTTCTAATTTTTTCATAACATGTTGCAAGTACTTTGTTATGTACCTATTACACTAAAAAATAAACAATTGCTATCATCCTACTACAAACCATCTACCTAATTATTCATTGTATTTTATTCATGAAATTGTCACTTGGGGCATTTAGTTTATAACAAAAATACTGAACCAAATGTAATGAAATTTAAATGGGGCAATTTGAATGCATCCACTTTTTCCTTTTTTAAAAAAAAAAGGGGGATAGAGAGAGAGAGAGAGAGATTCATGCAAACTGATAGTGTAGTGTTGGAATAATCGGTGTTCATGCATTAAAAAAAAAATACAAATTCATTGAATTGAGAACTATCTTCCCTTTTGATGTCAGTTAATGAAGCTGTAGCAGCTACCCGTGTGACTGTGTTTACATCAGTGATACTGATCACACTGACACACTGTGAGAACACTTCAGTGACTATAAACAAAAGAACAGTGAGAAGTTTGCCAAAGTCTGGCATGCAGTCAACTCTGGTCATACAATTACATAAAATTATGTTCTCGATAATGGTAGATTCATGATAAAGGCGACACTTTTTTTTTTGGTTATTGCTTTATGCCTCGTCGACGGCTAAGGTCATTAGAGGCGAGATGGGACTGAGGACAAGGAACAAGAAGGAATTTGGCAATGGCCTTTTTGAAGGAAGCATCCTGGCATTCGCCTGTAGTGTTTTGGGGAAACCATGGAAACCCCAAATCTGGAT
Source organism: Vandiemenella viatica (assembly GCA_031002005.1). Classification (NCBI taxonomy): domain Eukaryota; kingdom Metazoa; phylum Arthropoda; class Insecta; order Orthoptera; family Morabidae; genus Vandiemenella; species Vandiemenella viatica. The sequence goes on along the minus strand of CM061920.1, from coordinate 369,127,986 downwards.
GCCGGGACGGGGATTCGAACCTGCATCCTCCCGAATGCGGGGCCAGAACGTTAACCATTCACCCACCACGCTCGGTGGAGACACTTTATATTTCTATAAATAAAAACAAGATGAACAAGGACAGTGTTGCCCGACAAAATGACACTACGCCAGCTCTCGTGCAGAACAAGAGATCCGGTGCTCCACTCAATTATTGGTTGAAATTTGAAATACAAGTGACTATATCACAGCCCAGTCTTTCCTTAATGAATGCCACAAAACAACAGCAAAAAACTTGGCAGAAGGTACACATATGTGATGCTACTTGGACAACTGAAATAATGACTTATCTATCTAGCACATTTCATTTTCCAAGAATTTCCCCTCAGCTCCAAACTATACAAGTATCTACATCTACATTCATACTCTGCAAATCACAAACATTGTGGGTGGCAGAGGGTGCTAAGCAACAATCCTAAACCCGCCCATTCCAATCCCGAATAGTGCGAGGAAAGAAGGAATACATATAAGTATCAGTACAGCATCTTATTTCTCTAATCTTATCCCTCTGGTCATTGTAGAGCTCTTATATGTAAGCTGCTATCTATCCATCAAGATTAATAATGACAAACAGAAAGTTAGCTTTAATAAACCAGTCCATTCCATGGCTGCTCATTATAGATGTCACAAACTCGGCAAATGCTTCATAGTTATAGCTCTTAAGAGTTTTCCCACAAAATATCATACCTTCAAACATCAGCCTTTATAAACTTTCAATGGCCTGGTCACTGCTGCTGCCCACTTTATACTGTTGAAAGTTTCATTTTAGAGCATCATCTCAAAGGTTCAATGCAAAATATGTTTTGACCAACTGTGAGAGTATACTGGCAGCAGTATTTAGTCACATTTAATCTATTGTATATAGCCAACAGTTTACAACCAAATCATTCTCAATCACATAGTAAAATATTTAAAGTGTAACTTCTGTCGCAAAAGAAAATAAATGAAATTATTTCTCCTATGTTTACTTTTCCAATGATTGTTTATTTCTTACTTCAACCTTTATCCATCCTTCCCAATCAATATAGCCATGTTCCAATCTCATTACAGACTGATTCATGCAACAACCTCTAATTCAGCCCCCATACAAGACTTTTTATCTTACTCTGTCACACCAATCTGGCAAAACGTGACCACTGCTCACCGCGAGATTGAATACAGTCTGGTGACATTGTAGATATGTCACACAGTAAGGAAAGTATGTAAGCAAAGCAGAAAAACATGGGGAGTTATTCTAGCAATGATATGTGTGGAAGAAAAGGAAATACACAAACACAAGTGACTTTGACAAAGAGCAGATTGTTAAGGCCCAGTGCTGGGAACAAGCATCTAGGAAGTAATGAAGCAGGTTGGCTGCTTGCATGCTACTAAAGTGAAGGATGAAGGACAGTGAAATCATGAGTGGGCAAGAAGCAGTGGACATCCATGCCTCATCTTAGAATGTGGAGGTAAAAGGATTGCCCGCTCTGTAAAACAGGAGTGGCAGTGATTTGTGGCACATCTGGCAGGGAATAACATGCTGACGCAGCACACCATTAAGTGCAAAATGTTGAGCATGCGGCACCACAGCAGACGGCTCCTATTTGTTCCAAGTTGACCCAATGACATCGTAAATTACAACTGCAGTGGGCATAAGATCCCTGAGATTGGACCATGGATAAATAAAAACATGTCACCTGGTCAGATGAATCAAGTTTGTTGTTACACCATGTCAATGGTTGTATCAGGATATGTTGCTCAAAACACGCACCATGCCATAGTTGCAGGCCGTTGGTGGCAGTAAAAGGGAACATGCACCTGGGCTCCAGGGGACCTGTAGTAGTAATCAAAAGTACCATGATATCTGTATACTATGTGAAATTATAACAGACCACCTACATCCCACCATGCTTCATGTGTTCCATCATGGTGTTGGCATCTTCTAGCAGGATAATTATAATTGAAGGCCAAAATTATGCTACAATGGTTTGTGGAGCATGATAGTGAACTCATGCTGATGTCTTGGCCACCAAATTCGCCTCATCTCAAAGCGATATAACACATCCTGGATGTTAATGGGTGCCAGTACTGCAACCACTAACCTCCGGCCCATAGTAAAAAGGAATTGCATGACCTTTGCATAGACATCTGGTGCCAGATTCCGCCAGTAACCTACTGAGGACTTGTCAAATCCATGCTTTCTGAATTCCTGTTGTATTGTGTTCCAAAGTGGACCAGCATGCTATGAAGCAGGTCGTGATAATGTTTTGGATTATCAGTGTATTTTTGTAAGACTGCACTTCTTTTGTGGATTTAGTGCTATGTCTCTGTTGCTACAAACATTTAGGTCCCAACTTGGGGTCTTCTTCCAGGCTACTTCAATGTACCCACTACAAATGGTTGGGTACATCTAATTCATCATTTTCTAACACACTGGGTGGACTATTTTGATTTTCTGCCAGAGAGGGTGTTTGCTTTACCAGCAGCTAGTGTTCACTGTTCCAGAGGCAGTGTCCTCTGTAGGAGAAAAACCCGCATGATTGGAGTCAGGCAACAGTGTGAAGAACGAGACCTGAAAAGTGACACCCAATGGGGATCTGATTGAGCTTGCTTTGAAAACTAAGCCCAGCCTCAGAAAGGATGGAACTTCATTTGAGTCACTTGAAATATAATCAAAGTATTAACTGGACTGGAGGAAATAAAAAATCAACTATTACACAGAAAATAATATCAAATTATATGTAAGATATTATCATTATATATTTTTGAGTAAATGTCACAAGAAAGATGAGTACGGTGTCCATATTTGCAACAATGTTTACAGGACATCCTCAATCATGCCAAATATTCATTTCATTAAAATGCGTGACTTATTTGCTAGTACTTTCCCTTTTAAGTAACCTCAAAAAGAATTACAATAGGACAAGTTATTAAATCATGGTAACAATTGGAAACATTAATTTGAGCCAAGCTGTCGTGCAAGGAATAGAACATATGATTTGACATCACTTACATGAACCTATCTACTGGTAACTGCGGACATGATGAACACACATTATACTGCTTCAGTTTTCACACACTACTTCAACACAATCAACCAAAGAAGAAAAAACACTCATCCCGAAATAATCTATGGTAACACACAAAAATATTATAATAAATGATCATAACAAGCAAAAGACAATGTCTAGTGACCTCAAAATCAATTATTTCAATAAGCATTAAAGGAAAAAAATTAAGCATAGAGAGAGGAGACAGTGCATATTTCTCTCTCTGTCATCCAGTTTTCTCACTTCCGATCTCAATGTACAAAAACTGTTCACATCATGGCTTCATAGATGTAAATTTTTAACATGTCAGTATATTAATATTTTTCAATTTATTCTACAGAATTTTTCTTTTGTGGTTTAGAAATCTATTAGACTTCACACTTTCCTGTGCCAACTTCATTGGTGGAGACAATGAAATATATTTGTAATACAACAAATATATGTAGCATTACTAAAGCAAAGAAATGGTCACATTGCAGGTGCATGTTAAAACTTACAGTTCATTAATCAATTTGATTTTGTTCACTCTGTTATTATTTTACTGACTGAAATTAAAACAAAATTCTTAAACTTCTTATATCTTAAGAATAATGTAGATATCCTATAAAAATTTCTCGGGTTACAAGACGCGTCAAAATTGAGCCATCTGGCAATGTTTCGGAAGCTTGCACTGCTTCCATTGTCAAGCCCTGCTTAACATCACTGAAGTCTGCTGCAAGGTAGTCTATTATATAGTGTTAGCAGCCAGGAGCGGAGGGGAGGGGAAAGTGCGTGGAGGGGTGGTCACCAGATGGCTCAATTTTGATGCGGCTTGAAACCTGAGAAGCTTTTATGGAGCATTGCCGCCGCGAGAACGTACATAGTTACCTAATAATGTAGATACTTCCGATATTATTATATTAAACAAGGAGACAAAAATTTGAAGTAATATTTAGTTAATTGTTCTAACATTCACCTAGTTGAAAAATGAGACATGCAAAAAATGCCTGATGTGCCACTTGGAGGTTGTGAATTCGAGATATGAAACAGTTTTATCACATTGCAACTTCAATATACTGAATAATGGGAAAAGGTCATTCAGATGATATATTTACAGTGACATTGTGCCAGAAAGTCATCCTTGAAGGCATGAAAGGCTAGATCCCCACATCAAACATTACAAGGTTATAGATTCAAATGCAGAAATTATACAATATATTTGTCGAACGACTGTCAACATTAAACTTGCTGTCTACATAATAGTCTGCTGGCGTCTTAGCACATTTTAAATGTTCCAACCAAGGAACAAATTGAAAAAAATGAGCCTAGAACTTTTCAGACTACAGTTATAAAAAAAAGTAGGACAAGAAATTGTGGAAAACTAGACAATCTCAACAACAAAAGTGGCTGAAATCTTTTTATAAGGCAAACATATGACAAGACTGGATTTTTGTGAATACATGAACAATCTTGCAACCATGATCTAGCATTTGTCTCACATCAATGACATGAGAAAGAACACCACCATAACACGAATGTCAGATTATAATTTAGCAGCCAAGCATCAAATAGACAGCTACAAAACTAAACTAACCCCTGAATGACTATCCTATATCAGCAAACTGTCGTCAAATATAGTGCCTCAGAGTACAGTGTATTTAACTGAAAACACCAATAATAGTAATAATTTTTTCTTCAATGTTTTGATTTTAATTCCTTCTTGTAGAGTTAAAGCTAAACCAATTTTTTTTTAGAGTTATCAATTAAACATTTTACCTTTAACTGATATCTGTGAAGCCAACCTGCAAGATCACTAGCCAACACATTGAATACAAGGCTTAATGCTTTTGCCACATTATTCCAGTTGTCTTTTTTGGATTGTAAATATTGTAGTAATCTTAGCATCACACCACCTGATCTTGGATGGTCAGCCTAAAAAACAAGAATACAAATACTTTTAATTTCATAAAATAAACTAATAACAAAATTATAAACAGTAGGAGAAGATAGTTAGAATTATTATTGCAACTTTTTGAACACATCACTGCAAAAGACCTATGCACTCTTTTAATAGACTAGATGACCCATGCGAAAATACAATGAATAGTAAGGTTGGAGGTATGTAATATGCTGAAAGAAGAACTGCCTCATTTGTTTCAATTGTTTAGTGTAATAGGTATATAACAAAAGCTGACTCCAACGACACAGTTTACTAATATCTTTGTGATATATGTTACTGCTATCTAGCACCTGGAAAGGCTTCCGGTTACCGATTTCAATTAAAAGTCACTGAACATAGACAATTAATAATTAAATAAAGGTTCTTTAAGCCAGTCGCCAGGTTTAGGCACTACTGTTCGTCGGGTTTATTAAATGATAAATTCACAAACTTTAGAATGAACATCTACACAAAAAAATTTATTCAAGTTCATAAGCTTATGCATTCACAACGATGGAAAGTACCACCACCAAAATAATATTTAAACAAGGAATCAGACTCCTTTTCCGAAAATTGCGGACTTGTGGGATAAGAGAGATTGAACTACAAAAACTCCCACATTCTCTATCATCCTCTTAACACGTCCACAGTCACTTGCAATCACAGCACTCATTCAAAGCATTGAATTCAACACATTACTAGTTTCCATTATCCACTTCACCGAGTTTTTTCTTTTTATTTTCACAATTTCTACAATTAAAACCGAAACGTTCACTCCTCCGAACTTCACTTGATGGAGGTCAACGATCCACTCCCTATACAAAGACAACATCACATTCACTCACGACGCCGGCCACAGATATTACTGTATGGCTCAGACGTATGTTATGTTACAGCCTTGTTATTACTACTGCCCTTTAAGAGTAAAATTCCGAAAAATTTCGTTCGTAGTTCATAATGTTGCCAAAGTGGAGACCTTGCATTGACGGATATGATAAAGGAGCTGGAATGGGATTCATTGCAAGACAGGAGGAGGATGAGGAGGGTCATGGGAGTGTACAGGGCATATACTGGTGATGAGGCATGGAAAGATATTGCAATAGGTATGAAAAGGAGTGCATGGAAGGGAAAAGATGACCATGACCACAAGCTGGCACTCGATTTCAGGCACAAGGGTGTGGGAAGATTCTCTTTTTTAGGTAAGGGTGTCAGGGATTGGAATGAGTTACCAAGAGAAATGATGAATAATTTACCAAAAACTTTGAAAGAATTTAAAGATAAAATTTGTAGAGGGCAAATGTAGGTGGGTGCAGGATAGGGGGAAGATGGGTGTGTAGGGATATTGCCACCGGAGCCTGTGCTCCATTGCAATTAAATTAAATTAAAAAAAAATGATACCTCATTTATAGGTTTAGGTTAAGTGCCAATGGAGGTAAATGACTCGTAATGAAAAAAAAAGTTATGGAAATAATGATACCTTTGCCCTTGAAGGGCAGAATTCTGAATAATTCCTGTCTTAAGATATGATCTGACTAAAGCAGAGACCGTAATCTTTAATATGATAGCTTTTTATCTAATTCAGTTAGATATCAAGGGAGATAAATGGCTCATGATAAAAAAATACATTACAGAAATAATGATAATTTTTGCCCTTTAAAGAGCTGAATACCAAAAAATTCCTTTCTTACAATATGATGTGACCATGGCAGAGACCTTAAACTTTAAAATAATACATCGTTTATCTACATTGGTTAGATATCAAAGGAGATAAATGGCGGATGACACAAAAAAGTGTATATTGATACTTTTGCCCTTTAAGGGTCATATTCAGAAAAATTCCTTTCATAAAATTGGATCTGACCAAATGAAGACCTTATTCTCTAAAATAATACCTCATTTTCCCATTTTGGTTTGATATCAAGGGAGGTACATAGCTTGTGACAAAAAACATTATGGAAATAATGATAATTTTGCCCATTATGGATGAATTCCGAAAAATTCGTTTCTTAAAACACGATGTGACCATGGCAGTGACCTTAATTATTAAAATGATACCTCATTTATATATATATATATTAAAAATAAGATAATATAGTTGCTGAATTATGGAAACACTCTAGTGATAACATGATCATATGTTTAACAGAAATCATCAATGAAATTTGGAAGACAAACAGCTTACCACCGGAATGGACATTGGCTTTAATACATCCCCTCCATAAAAAGGGAGACAAAACAGATCCTAATAACTATAGGGGTATCTCCCTCGTGGAAGTGACCTACAAGATATTGTCGAAGGCACTTTTGAAGAGAGCTGAAGGTATACTAGACCCGCAATTAGGAGAATATCAGGCAGGATTTAGAAAGGGCATATCTTGCACAGAACAAATATTTAATTTAAAGAACACAATAGAAATGAGAAAAATCAGGAACTTGAAATATGTAATTACCTTTGTCGACTTTAAAAAGGCCTACGTCTCAATTGACAGAAATGTACTAATAGATATTTTGAAAGAATTAGGACTCGATAATAAAACAACTGAAATAATTACAGGAACACTAACAAATACGACATCCAAAGTAAAATTTATGGGAGAAATTTCCGAGCCGTTTGAAATTAATTCAGGTGTGAGACAGGGAGATGGTCTGTCTCCACTACTTTTCAACTGTGCATTAGAAAAAGTAGTGAGGGAATGGAGGAAAGCCATCAACACAAAGGGTGTTCAGCTGGGAAGAAATCCAAATAAAATCACCATAGATTGGCTAGCTTTTGCAGATGACATGGCGGTAATTACTGATTCACTGGATAGTGCAAATGAACAAATCGAAGAACTGGAGAAACAGGCAGCCAAAGTAGGATTACATATATCTTATGAAAAAACACAGTTCATGACAAACATCAATGATGCTCCTCAAAATCTTAAACTTCGCAATGGAACAATAGCTAAAACAAATTGTTTTAAATATTTAGAAGAATGGATAACGAGTGACACAAAAGAAAAGACTGCAATAGAAACTAGAATACATAAAATGGAAAGAGCATTTCATATGACAAAGAACATATATAACAAAAAATCCTTATCATGGAACACAAAACTAAGGCACTATCAAGCAGTGGTTAGACCAGAAACGCAGTATTCGGCAGAAACGCTTAAGCTAACAAGATATGGGGATCTTGAAAAACTGGAAAAAGTAGAAAGAAGAATCTTGAGAAAAATACTGGGACCCTAACCTAATAGTAATGCTGAATACAAATTAAGACCAAACAGAGAACTATATTCTAAAATAGAAAAATTAACAGTTATAATGAGGAAAAGAAGACTGAAATTTTACGGGCACATATACAGAATGGATAGTAATAGACTAACAAAACAGATCTTCACCCTACTGAACAAATACAAATCCAAACCCACATGGTTCACTGAAACTGAAAAGGACATGCAAATTGTGGGAGTGAAAGCAGATATAATAGACAGCAGAACACTTTTTAGAGAAGTAATTCACAAGGCAGGTTTTCAGGAGAGACAGAAATACATCAAGGGAAGGAAATGGACCCAGGAACAAAAGGAACAACACTCTCAAAGAATGAAAGAAGTTTGGAAGCAAAGAAAATTAAATACAAAGAAACATAGCCAAAGGGTTATTCGGAATAATAATAATAATATATAGGAATCAAATTAGGATAGGGAAATGAGCCACCACTTACCTTTAGATGATGGATGTGGGGCGTGAACACACAGAAGACACAAACACACAGAAAAGACACAAACACAAATAATAAAGAAATTTTTGGGAAAAAACCCTTCATCAACAAGAGAACATTATGGGAGCTGTGAGGCAATCTCCGGCTGCACCCACCTCCCATAATGTTCTCTTGTTGACGAAGGGTTTTTTCCTGAAAATTTCTTTATTATTTGTGTTTGCGTCTTTTCTGTGTGTTCGCGGCCCACATCCATCATCTAAAGGTAAGTGGTGGCTCATTTCCCTATCCTATTTTGATTCCTTTCTGCTACTTAGCGTCTTTTTTTCATTGTTATTATATATATATATACCACATCCTAATTCATTAAATAAATCATTTTAGAAGCAGTAAAGACCCACAACATTTAATAAAAGCACTGAATAAACTTTTTATAAGGGTAAAGAAACTTTTAACAAACCTGAAATTGGATAATCCATTATTGGCCAACTCGCAAACAATAGATTTTTGCTACGTGACCATTTCACTATTTCTGAACACTTTTAAATGAAGTAAAGTAATTTTAAAGTAATAATAATTCAAAAGAAAGCTAAATTCACTTAAATTCCATAGTTTCTGACCGCGTAAATAACATAAATAAATTTTTAAACACTACGATAAATGCACTTCACATTCAAAATTTTTTATCATATGTTCCTAGTAATTTCCCGAAGTAAAAAGTAGATTTGCTAAAAGAGCCAAAAATCTAGAATCACATATTTAAATTTCAGAACATTCCGGGCAGTAGAACAGATTTTAAAGACATTTTAAAGAATATTTCGTCACTGAACACACGTGCGTCAATTAAGAATTATTTGCACCTAAACCAACTCATTTCCAGAGATAAATTAACTTTTAAAACACATAACTAAATTCAAAGAAAATTCCGAGAATTTTTCCTTTTCGATACAAACTATATGTTAATAATTATTAACGAAAAACCATGATTTCTAAATGGTTACTTTACCAAATCTTGTCTAAGCTGTAACTTCGCTATATCGCCATCGATTTTCATAAAATTTATCACATTGAACTGAGGAATTTTTGTAGAACATTTTGGCACTAATCTTATCCATGTAATTTGAAATTCAGCAGTATTCCTAAAAAACTGAATAAATTCAAACATTTGGGTAATTCCCCAATTGCGTTAGGAGGTCGTATCAACACGCAAAATTAAATAAAAATTAAAACTAATCACTCAAAATTTCTCAGTAAACATCCTTTGAGCATCTTGCAGATAAGACTACACTGTCAAAGTTTGAACACTTTTTATAATCTAGATCGTTTAGTGCAATATGCACATTTTTTGCTAAGCGGCAGTATACATGTGTGGTACAGCTGGAGCCTGGTGGAAGGGGTGTCTACTCCGGGAACGATATGTAAGGTAACTCCACGTTAGTCGTGTTGTTGCGGAACGGTTTTTGCTGCACTAGCCTGGAAGCTTGTATCTTCCATGTTGGGTGCACTTGTAACAGATTGTGATTTCAATGACTACTAAGAACTTTTAAATTTCAAAAGGGGTTTTGCTGTTGGTATTATTTCCCTCCACAACCTACAATTTTCTGGAAACGTTTGTTCGATCACCTACTCAACTGTATAATGCAAATTTTTGAAAAATGTGACTTTTTAAATAAACTCCAAAATTTTGTCCAAATGAACTTTTTTGTGATTTCATAATAAACTGAAAACCTTTTCAAAGTTTGTGGTTTAAACAAATTTGGTGGCGACCATTAAGCAATTTAGTTGAGTATCCAGGCAGGCACATGGTCAAGTTAAAATTCCACAGAACTTTTAATTCAAGTGAACTGCTAGTTAAGGTACGAAACTCTACTCCACCCCTCCGTAGCAGTTTTGGGTCCTTACATGGTTTTGCGACAGGACATTGTTTGTTCTGCTTTAAAAAAGGAATATTGTATGCAAAGTACAGATAATCCTTTAATAATGAGCTTGTATGGTCACGCTCAGAACAGTGCATGATATTAATTAACCAAAGTACATTCAGTTTCTTACATGGCTCCACTGTGGCAGCTCAGTGTGTCTAGAAGTGAAATTAATCGCGGTCACACAATGGAATAAAAAGTTGGAAAAGTGAGTAGTGCGGAACATAAACAATCGGTGATAATGGACCCATTTAGACATGGCGAGATGTAAGCAACCTTAGAATTCGTTATATTCCAGCTAGATACTTTGAGCATGGGGAATGGGCCCATGTAGATACCAATACCAAAGCCCACAGCCATATACTGTATTTCCTACCACAACTTTTTGTTTTCTACCGATTAAAAATTATTCTACAAAGCAAATCACTTTCTCACCCATTCTAATGGTTTTTATCTTATTTATTACCATTTTATGGCTAACTCTGTCAAAAACCTTTGAAAGATCTAGTGTTAAACTATCAATTTGGCTTTCATTGTACATTTCATCGGAAATGTCTTGCATATATCCCACCAACTGAGATTCGCATGCATATCCTTGTGAAAAGCCATGTTGCAGACATGAAAAGCACTTACACTCCTCACATTTATTTCTGATGTGGTAACATATCAATTTCTCCATTAAATTATCTACCAATGATGTCAAAAAGATTGACATATAATTTTCGAGTTTCTTTCTCGCCATTTTTTATGTACCGGCACTACTATGACACTCTTTCAGTCTTCTGGTAAGCAGCAAGTATCCACATTCAATCTAAGTAATGTTTCAAGATAAAGTACAATGTCACATCCTGCCAACTTTAAGACATCTGTAGTAATATTATCTACACCAGCCCCTTTATGAGTTTCAGCTCATCTCCTTCATGATATCCTGAGGATGAATTTCAAATTTTTTGGTCTGCTAATTTCTAACTGTGTTGTTAAGCTCATACTCTGATTTAGACCCTCCCATTTCTGATTCATTTTCCCCAATGGTCTCACTAAACCAGTTACTTACAATCTCTCTCTGCCTTTTTCAAATCCTCAGCAACTTCTTCCCAAGCCTTATCTATATGTGTCTGAATACCCTCCCTTCCCCTCAGTTTTCTAACATAGCCACAGAAATTACTCAATGCAGCAGCTAATGGTCCCTCTGCACTGACAATACTGTTAATAAACCCATCTTTAGCTACCTTCTTAGATGCTATTAAGTTCTTGTTTAGTTGGGTGCGCAGACTTCAGCGGTCGTTGTCAATGTAATCTTGGTTGTCCGGGTTGAACCGCGTCAATTTGTTGAAACCTAACGTTTCGGCCATCATTTTGTGGCCTTCTTCAGAGTACTGGTTTAAACAAATTGACGCGGTTCAACCCGGACAACCAAGATTACACTCTTGTTTAGTTGTTTTAAATGTTCCCTGCTACCCTGCTGTCTCTGAACTCTGTTATGGTCTCTTCTTACCTACCTCTTTAACACAGTTTCTCTATTTTCTGTTTTGGAATAAATTTTTCTTCCCCCTTACTTATTATCTCCTTGAACTCTTCCCACCTTGACTTTACTGTACTGGTGCCTTCTTTCCATTTGCTGAAATTTTCTCTGAAATATCTCTTCAAGTTTGAAATCTGTGCCTTTTTATAATTGTACTTATTTCCCCCTTCAATTCTGGCTGCTGGTTTACTGAATCCTCTAATATCCATCAGAGTTGCTTCCCAAACACTTAAGGCACTGTCAAACAGAGCGCAGACTGTCCGCGCAGGCAGAACGTGGTGGTCTGATAGCAGTCTGCCGAAGTTGTAGTAAACGAATAGAGCGCGGGCAGACGAGGGGCGGACCAGTGTTGAAGCAATCGTGGACAAAGGAAGGAGTAATTGATTTTGTTTTATTTTATTTTTGTCTGCTCCTTCCTTATCAACATGTCCAGCAGTTCATACAATGAAGAAGAATTGCTTCTTCAGCTCGCTTTTAATAGTTCAAGGCAAAAAAGTCAGTATGTACTTCACAAAACTATCCCGTCATCTAAACCATTACCACATTCATTCCTCACGTATTTTTAGGCGATGAAGTATTCAAACTACAAACTTATTTAATGCACCCTTTAACAAAACTACAATTGTAAATCATGAAATGAAAAAAAATCTATAAACATTTTGATAGGGCACGATGTATAGTAGAAAATTCCTTTGGAATTTTAGCTCAGATGTGGCATATATTTTTAGGCCTATATAGTTGGATGTAGATAGAGTCCATATTGTAAAAGCTACATGTTGCCTTCGCAATTTTGAAAGAAGTTACACAAAACAGTTCACTGAAATTGAAATACAAGGTGATACAATAATAACAAATCAACATGCCAATGCTTTCTCAACCACAAGTCGATTGAGAGAGATCAACTGATGTTACCTGTGTGGTACGAAACCATTTTCTTAATTACCTCAACAAATTCATTTTAATTTTATTTTAATTATACCAGCATATTATTGTATCTGTGGGTTATGGAAAATAAGACATGCTGTATAAAATAAATAAATGTATACTTATCAGTCTGAGATTTTCAGCTATTTCATTCCACATTTCTGCTTTCTTGGCATGTTTTCGTATTCGGAATGCCGAGAGTCATAAAAATGAATATTCTCGAATGCACTGAATGAGACTTTCTGTCCCATCCGCCATTGCCCACCGCTGACACTGTGGAATTAACAAACTTCCGCCTGCCCGCCGCGGACTGGGCTTCTGCCACGCGGTAGGTAGTGCTCCGTTTGACTAGGGTGATGGAATACTATGTACCACAGAGTCTGCGCGGACTGCCCATGCTCTGTTTGACCAGGCCTTTTCCCTTCAGTTACTTGACACCCCTCATGATAATCATTAGGCTTTATTAGGAATATATCCAAAACATTTTGTCCCTAGTGTTCCGCTCTAACACTTGTGCAAATCCTCCTTCCCTTATTAAGGTATTGCGCCAATCTCTGTTCCCTTGTGTTATTAATCTTATTGCCTACCGAGTTTATACTTGCAAAATTTAAATCCCCACCAATAATGACCATTCTATTATTACCTATGAAATCTGAGTACGAATTTAATTTCTCCCCAACAACCTCATCTTCATCAGTCATTCTTCCACTGCGGTAAGCAGCAAACACTCTAATTTTTTGTTTTTTATTACCCCAAGTAACTCGAATGCTTGTAGTCACGATGGGCAGAACTCTCTATATAGAAGGAGGCGAGGAGTACTGTTTTTTTTATCTAGAGAAGCAATAACATCAGAATGTGTTGGTCAGGAGAGCTCAGTGACTTTGAATTTGGTCTAGTCATTTGATGTCAGCTGATTAATAAATCAACCACAGACATTTCGACCCTTCTAAAGATGCCTAAGTCAACTGTTAGAGATGTGATTGTGAAGTGCAAACGTGTAGGAACAACCACAACTATACTAAGCCTAGGCAGACCTGATTTAATGACGGACAAGGACCGTCAAGAATAATGGAAGGCGGTTGCAAAAAATTACTAGTTCCAAACTGCTACCACCAGTCTATCCAGCACGATCATATATATTATTTCTATAAGGTATTTTTTTTTGTCACAAGCCTGTATCTTCCTTCATACTTAACCGAAATCAATGAATGAGGTGTCATTTTAAAGCTTATGGTCTCCATTTTGGTCACATCATATTTTAAGAAATGAAGTTTTCGGAATTCGACCCTTAAAGGGCGAAAATGTCAATATTTCTAAAATGCTGTTTTCTGTGTTACGAGTCATTTATCTCCTTGGGTACCTATCTGAAATCGTTTTATGAAATATCATTTTAAAGATTAAGATCTCCACTTTAGTGACGACATATATTACGACAAAAATTTTTCAGAATTCGACCCTTAAAGGGATAAAGTATCAATATTTTTATAATTCGTTTTTGTGTCACGAGCGATTTATCTCCCTTAATATCTAACCGATATAGATAAATGAGGTATCATATTAAAGACTAAGGTCTCCGCCGTGGTAACATTATATCTTAAGAAAGGATTTTTTTCGTAATTCGACCCTTAAAGAGCAAAAAAGTCAATTTTTCTAAAACACGTTTTTTGTATCTCGAGTCATTTATCTCCCTGGATATCTAACCAAAATCGGTAAATGGAGTAGGATTACGAGGAGTAATGTCTCAGCTTGGTGACATCATATTTTAAGAAAGAATATTTTTGGAATTCAACCCTTAAAGGGAAAAAGTATAAATTTTTCCATAACAAATTTTTGTGTCACGAGTGATTTATCTCCCTTAATATCTAACCAATATAGATAAATAAGGTGTCATATTAAAGAATAAGGTCTCCGCCGTGGTAACATTATGTTTTAAGAAATGAATTTTTCGTAATTCGACCCTTAAAGGGCAAAATTGTTAATTTTTCTAAAATGCGTTTTTTGTGTATCGAGCCACTTTTCTCCCTGGATATCTATCCAAAATCGATAAATCAAGTAAGATTTTGAGGAATAATGTCTCAGCTTTGGTGACATCATATTTTAAGAAAGAAGTTTTCGGATTTCAACTCTTTTTGTGTCATGAACTATTTATCTCCCTTGATATCTAAGCGATATAGATATCATATTAAAGACGAAGGTCTCCGCCGTGGTAACATTATATTTTGAGAAAGGAATTTTTCGTAATTCGACCCATAAAGGGCAAAAGTATCAATATTTTTGTAATGCGTTTTTGTGTCACGAGTGATTTATCTCCCTTAATATCTAACCGATATAGATAAATGAGGTATCACATTAAAGACTAAGGTCTCCGCCATGGTATCATTATATTTTAAGAAAGGAATTTTTCGTAATTCTACCCTTAAAGGGCAAAGATGTCAATTTTTCTAAAATACGTTTTTTGTGTTTTGCGCCATTCATCTCCCTGGATTTCTAACGAAAATCGATAAATGAAGTAGGAGTATGAAGAGTAATGACTCAGCTTTGGTGACATCATATTCAACCTCACTATTTATCACATTTTATTGGCGAAATTTTCGCACGGGTCGTCTAGTGCTGAATATTGAGAGTTGAAAAGAATGGGGTCAAGTTGCTCATAAGCCAATTATTTGGTAGTCAATGTTAAGGAGAGCTTGAGGTAGTGTAAAGAGTGATGCCAATGGACAGTGGATGATTGGAATTTGGTATTACTAATCATACTAAACCCTGTATCAATCAAATGGAAGGGTTTGAGTTGGGTGAATGCCTGGAGAACATTACTGCTATAATGTGTAGTGGCAACAGTGAAGTACAGAGGAGGTGGTGTTTTAACATGGGTATGTTTTTTGTGATTAGGGTGTGGTCCACTTAACATGCTTAAGAAAACTCTAAATGTGGAAAGATACGAATACATTATAACCACCGTGTGCTGCGTGCAGTTGAGGACCAGTTAGGAGGACTGTTTGTATCATCGTGACAATCCACTCTCTCAAAGCTGCATCTGTAAGGGAATGGTTTGTAGACAAAAACATTCCTGACAAGGACTGGCCTGCCCAAAGTGCTGACCTGAACCCAATGGAAAACCTTTGGTATAAGTTACAACATCGACTTGACTCCAGACCCGAGCGTCCAACATCACTAATTTCTTTGGTTTTAGTTCTCGAGGAAGAATGGGCTGCCACTCCTCCACAGACATTCAGGCACCTCACTGAAAGTCCCCTCAGTAGATTTAAAGCTATCATAAGAGCAAAGAGTGGAACCAGCTTATATTAATGTCCAATGATAGGAAACATGACATGGGTAAAGTTTGAGTGCAGTTTCAGATAAGTATTGGATAGTTTTGATCAGATAATGAAGATGAAAATTTTTTTATTTGGGTTTCTTTTGCAGTGTTCTTCTGTGGCAGATTATTATTATTTTAAGAAGTTATATTTTTTTCCTATGTACTGCACTTTCCCTTAATCTTTTGAAAAGTGTGCCTGTTTATTGTATCAAATGGTCTGATGGTAAAAAATGAAATGGGTGGAGACAGAGTGGCTGGTAGGAAAAACTGAGCTGAAAGCAGTGGTTTTGTGTGTGTTAGGCCTGGTCCATTTCTTGTACATCCAAAAGCAATGGGCTGATGATATAAAGAAGTGTGAAAGTTGTGAGAGGAGTGCATGGGTCATAGAAGCCATCTTGATGGTTACTAATATCCCTTTCTTTCCATGCATCCAATTTACCATTTTCTTATTGTAAGGTCAGGGGATGATGAAGTAACTCATATCAAATGCTTTTAACACAATTTATTTCAGTGCACAATGCTTGTCTTCATCATTCTGCCATTAGAAAAAAACTACAAACAGTGCATTCAAGTATCTGTATTTTCTGCCAAATCATTTTAGTCATCTATTTTTAATACGTGCTTTGAACATTCAAGTGATATCTACATGGTTTTCCTGTTCTCTTTTTATGTTGTTATAACAGCAAGTTCCAACCTATGCTCCATGCAAGGCCACCTATACTATGTCCATACTCAATAGACTTCAAAGTGCAATAACCAGTTAAAAGTAGCAGCTTGTTAATTTCAAAAGATTTCTGACATTTTACTGGGTAGGTTTTATGGTTCAAAAATATCAACCGATAACCTCTTCGTTGTGTACGGGCTTCAACAATCCAAACCAAAAAAAAAAAAAACACTAAAATTCACAAAATCACCCTAAAGGTTATGACATACAATTGAAGAAATTGTGTGGAGCTGTTTGGAGTGTCTTGCAGCTCAGTTCAGTGCATTTTAAGTAAAGATTTTGATATGAGAAGGATAGATGCCAAATTTGTGCCTCGACTACTGACTGCACAACAAAAGCAATATCGCTTAGAGCAAGGAAAAGCTCCCAAATGATTCAAACCTTTTCTTTTAGGTTATCAGAGGTGACGAATTTTGGTGTTTCAATTAAGACCCTGAAATTAAGCAACAATCGAGCCAATAGCCTACACCGAGCTTGCATCACACAAAAAAAGCAAGACAAGTGAAATCAAACATCAGGACAGTGATGGTTTGTTTCTTCAATGTGGAAGGAGTTATCAATGCAGAGTGTTAACTGGCCTTTTAACTGAATGGTTTGAAAAGACTGTAAAAAGAATGTGTCACAGAAAATGCCCCATTTGTGGCAGTCAGGCAACTGGTTCTTTCATCATGACATTGACCCTTCTCACACAGCCCTCTCTGTGTGCCAATTTTTGTCAAGAAAACACCATGACCCCTGTGCTCCCACCCTTCTCCACTGTTCACAAGACTTTGCCCTTTGTGACTTCTGTTTATTTCCTTGAATGAAAAGGGATGTCTTAAAATAGATGAAGTGTATAAAAAAGAATCGAGATACTGAAGAGGAGTATAAAAAAAAATGTTTTGAATAATGGAATAAAAGTTGGAAAAGTGTATCAGTTCCAATGAAGAGTACTTTCAGGGAAATTGAGTATATTTTCTCAAAAAATCAAATACCTCAATTAAAAAAAATCTTTCTTTTTGGGTACTCCCTCAAATGGGAGGAGATTAACGATGAATTTATGAGACAAATATGTACACAGAATGTTACAGTACAAACCTAAACAAAGCAGGAAGCAAAATAAAACCAATATCTATCACACCATGATAGGATGAAAAAATATTAAAACATTCCTTACCTGTGATCTGCACGTGAATACCGCATTGTAATATAGGCCTGTATGAAGACAACATGGAGGATACAAAAAAAATAAGCGATCTAAAATCCTCACTGCCAGTGAAACCTCTTTTGCATCAGCACCATCCTATGAAAATACACAAGAAAAAAGTATATCAACAAAAATAATCAGTTTATAATGTAAGTACCAAGAGGACAATGTCTTAACATAGACATAAAACAAATTATCATAAATAATACATTAGAAAAGAAATGGAAAATATAATGCATCATGGAACGTGATAATTAAAACAAGTTTGCCGTTGGGGATTGATTAAGCTTTCCCATGAAAGAATATCACCACGTGATCAATTGTCTTAAGACGCGTTTCCACTGAGGCAACAACGAGCGACATGTAACATGCTGCACGCGTTATTTTGTTGTTACATGTTGCCGTACGTCTTCTTACTTTGTCACATGTCGATTGTCGCCCAAGAATATGCTACTTGCCGCCGTTGCTTGTAGGATGCGGCAAAAGCATTTAAAGCTATTTGGTAGCTGTTTGCCAGCAGCGTGTGTCATGTCATCTGAATCAGTGGCAGCTGCTGCTTATTCGATCCTCGCAAATAGTAATAAAGGAAACAAAACTGAATATGCCTTGGTGGTGTTTTGATGGGGATGCTAACTGCTGTTTCTTGTATGCCAATATTGGTTGTCAAATGAGGATTTCACACGGAGTATTGTTTCGCCAAACTTTATTTTACTATTTTTTAATGAAAAATGAACTCTTATTACTGACTATATAACCTCTCCCTGGAAGTAAATTGTTATCTCCTTAAGTTTAGAAGATGCAATTCTCCTGTAGGCATACATTATGAAACATTATTCAGACGCCAAGAAAAAGATTCTAAGAAGAGAATATACAATTACAAACAGTACGCACACAAAGAGTGGTGGAAAATACTTTTGGATTATTAGCATCAGTATTTCGTGTGTTTCGAAAAACTTCAATAATAAATTTTGAAAAAGCAGAAACTATCAAACCTGCGCATTTAAAAAAAAAAAAAAAAAAAGAAGCAATAACTCAAGAATTCTTTATGGAACCATAGATATTGATACTCTAGATGGAACTATCATTCCAGGCCATGGATGACAGTAATAGAAGACACAGGTAAGGTTAAAATCAGATGAAGATGTAAAAGGCCTCTGGGATTAATTCGCTAGGTATTTTGTGACAAAAGAATGAAAAGCATCATGGCAAGATATTCAAAGAAACAAAAACTCTACATTCTCGTATTACCTGATTTCTCACTATCACACACAAATATCAAAAGTGAATGGTCAACTCAAGAAAAATTTAATGTATACTTTCTATAATCTAAATTGGGAAACATTTTTGAATACAAGCTATAAATATAGCCTATATTTTTTTACTATTTAGGT
The DNA here is from genome assembly GCA_031002005.1 of Vandiemenella viatica. Taxonomy (NCBI): domain Eukaryota; kingdom Metazoa; phylum Arthropoda; class Insecta; order Orthoptera; family Morabidae; genus Vandiemenella; species Vandiemenella viatica. The sequence goes on along the minus strand of CM061920.1, from coordinate 369,108,318 downwards.
CAATATCCTTAGCTGCTATACTAATGTTGGGTTTTAATCTCCGTCTAGTGCAGCTGCACTAGACGGAGATTAAAACCCAACAATAGCCTATATTAATTATATGTAAATCCTTTTGTAAAGTTTTTATCATATATGTCAGGAGATTATAAGCAAATCACTTCTCTTTAGGAGATGAGCAGCTCATCGGTGTTGTAGTCCTTTTATGTTCCCATTCAAAATAAGACCTCAAATTCTTGATTTTATTTTTTATTATTTAAAAAAAAAAAAAAAAAATTTCGTACTTGTTAGCAAGTAATTTGTTGCTTTTCACATTCCTGTTTTTATATTAAACACTTCTGTTGTTCCACATCTCCTGTGGAGTATGATAACCTTCAATAATAAGGTTGAAGCCTGTATGTTCCACTCCATGTCACCCGTTTTCTGTCACACTTATCCACCACCAGTTGGATACAGGCAACATCGTGCAACATGCTATATTTTTGTTGCACAGTGGCACATTCGACTGGCGACACGGCCCAACATGTGGCACGCGTCGTTGTTGCTTGCTACATGTCGCAGCGTGTTGCTTCACTGGAAATACTCCTTGTCGCATGTGTCAGTGCCCCATGCCACATGTTGCCCGAAGTTGCCTTGGTGGAAATGTACGTTATTTGCCTGTAATATTGTAAGTGACTATCGTCTTCACATATAATATGGATGTTTAGTTGTTCTTGTGATAATAATGACACAAGGAAAGAAGGTTCATCCACCCTACGAAGTAAAACACGGAACTGCATTCATTTCACAGCTTATTCCACTGTCAAACATAATATGTCGGCACCAGACATTATATAAACCAATCATTCAGTGGCTCAGCTAGGTCAACAAGGGGCCTGGTAAAAAAAAAAAAAAATTTGGACCCTCATGGGTAACCCTTTTTTTTTCTTTTAGCCAAGTTGCTGGTAAGGGCCCTCCCCTGAGCAGAGCATGGGGGCACCCTAAGGAGTAGTGTATTTAGGTTCACAAGGCCCTCAGAAACAAAACAAAAAAGTCTTCCATTTGCTCTGAAGTCCCTTGGTGGGCCTATGAGCCGCACTTGGAGGTCCCCTTAGCTGAGCTTGGGAGCACCTCAGCTTCGCTCAGGGGCCCCCTGAGAATGGGGGCCCCGGTGCACTGCACCGCCTATCCCTATGGTAGTTACTCCCCTGCAATCATTGTTTAATTGGAATCCTAACTAAATTAAAGATTCCAGGTTAGCATATAGAACACAACAGTTTCTAGAGCACTCATGTTTAAAGTTCTTGTTTAGTACAGTTTCTAATATAGACAGCTCATAATTGAATACTGATATACCACTACATGGTGAACATTCGCACAGATCATCCGTGCACGACCGGCCACTCACAAAATTACCATACAGACCTCTTCTCTAACTTAGCTGTTTTCATTTCTGGTCTCTCTCGGCCAATCACAACAATTCTCCTTGTCACATGATCATCCTATCCAAGCAACGTCATTGTCTTTACATCGCCTTTCTGCGATATTCCTCCTTTCTTTAGATAATGCACTCTTACTCATATATTCGGGGATGCAACGCTATCATTACAGGAACCCAACAATAATCACAAATATTGAGTGAAAAAATTGTAAACACAATTTGATCTAGGATCTGAAATTAGTAATCTTTTTTTTTTTTTTTACTGCTTTACGTCTCTCAATAGCGAGGTCTTTAGAGACGGGAAAGGATGGGGGCAAGGAATGGGAAGAAATTCGGCCATGGCCGTTTTAAGGAAGCATCCCGGCATTTGCCTGGAGTGATTTGGTAATCTATTAAAAAGTCTATTACTGTCATGTGATGACGATATGACCTCACCCTAGACCAATTGTAACAGAAAGAAGGGGGGATAAAGGATGGGTAGCGGCAAGGGATAATTCTGTTAGAAATTCCTGAAAGAGCATTTGGTATGGTAGGTTTGTTGTAAAATTTTATTATGTTGGCTTGGAGGAATATGTGGTGGTCTTAAAATTAGGGACCTTCTATCATCACATGTCCAGTTTTACTTAGATCACCCGCCTGGTGCGAATTGCACTCAGTGATACAATTTTGAATACAAAAAATGTTACACTGATAGAAATCCATCGTCAGTTAGTGGAAATATGTGGAGAAAAGTGTATGACATTAAAAACGTATGAATGTGGTGTGGGGTATTTTCTGCCGGGGGCAGTAATGTCCTCGACAAGGAGCGGCCTGGAAGACTGAGCATTTCCGATTAAATGATGACAAAAAATTGATGAGATGATGCACAGTAATTGAAGGATAACACTTGATCAGATAGCCAAGAGACTTAATGGGGAATGTGGCAAATTCTCCGTACACACAATTGTTACAGAAATTCTAGGATACAGCGAGGTGTCCGTCAGATGGGTCCCAAGACAGCTTACCGATGAGCACAAAAGAAAGCACGTGGAATGTGTTGAAGAATTCATTCGCCGCTTTGAAGAGGAAGAGGTAGACTTTCTGGATTCAATAGTGACTGGCACAAGAATCCACCTATTGTCGCCCGGCCAGTTTGTAGAGCTAAAAAAAAAAAAAAGGTCGTCCTTTTTACCCTAGGCCCGAAATTCCTAGCGCCGGCCCTGGTGACTGGGGATGAAACCTGGGGCACATCATTATGTCATTATGTTCCTGAAATGAAGGAGCAGTCCAAACAATGGTGTAACTCAGCTTCACCAAACCCAAAATGTTCAAGACAGAGAAGTCAGTTGGTAAGGTTATGGCAACTCATTTTGGGACTGAAAGGAGGTATTGTTGGGGTGGATTTCATGCCAAAAGGAACAACAATAAACTCGAACCGCCACTACAAAACACTCAAGAAACTTTGGCGGGCCATCCAAAACAAAAGAAGAGGAATGTTCACAAAGGGAGCGTCTTTGTGCTAGGGTTGTTGCGGATGTCATCTTTGCGGATACGGATGCAGATGGTCAAAGCATGACATCCGCGGATGCGGATGTTTTTCGGAAGAGGATGTGAAAAAATAAAGTTATAATTATTTAGATTTTAATATTTTATCAAAAATAAATTAAAAATCAATCTTTTTTCATAATGAAATTCTATTTCCATATAATACTGCCCATGGGCGTATCCAGCGAGGGGCAGAGGGGAGCTGCTGCCCCCCCCCCCCCCCCCCTAGAAGAAAAATTAAGTTGCCTTCAGTACGCTTCGACGAGTGAAGAACTAGTTCAGAAGAACTTTGGGAGAGAAAGATTGACTGGATTATGTCTGATGAGTGTGCATCGAAATTTTGTGAAAGAACACCATGAGATATTGACAAACAAAATTATTGAAAATCCGAGACAATTAATGTTTACATAAAAAACTAACTGCCTTACGATCTTAATTAACTACATAGTAGGTCCTTAGATTAAGTAGTTGGGTTACTATATTAATCAATGATAAAAATAGTTTCCTGAATAGGTTAGAGTTTGATTTTGTAATGTCATGTTTCAGTCTCCCACCCCACTTCCTCGAAACCAAAATGAGTTGCCCCCCCAGTTCAAATCCTGATCCCCTCTAGTTCTGATCCTGGATACGCCCTTGATACTGCCATATTGATTTATTTTTTCCCTTTCTTTCAACAACAACAATTGTGGGATGATTTCACAAGTGAATTAAATTATTCACATAATTATGTACGTGTCTAAAAACCAGTCTTCGTCATATGAACTTTGCGGAGTTCGTGGCTAGACTAATTCAAGCATCAAGCACAAGGCCACGCCATCGCAAATCTCCGCGCTCACTTTATTTATTTATTTTTGTCTTAAAACAATACGCCTCGTCAACATCGAGGTCATTAGAGGCGAGAAAAGATCGGGGCTCTGAAAGGGAAGGTATTTGGCCATGGTCTTTTAAAGAAAGCATTTGCCTATAGTGATTTGGGGAAAACATGGAAAACCCAAATCTAGATGCCCGGATGGGGAGTCAAACCGGCGTCCTTCCAAATGCGAGGCCAGGCCATTACCGCCTACACGCCACACTCAGTTTCTGTGCTCACCACCCACTTCCCACTGCTCTAGTGGCGCATTCAAAGTACAACTTGTAGCACCTATGAGATCTGAATTTTGATAAAAGAGCTCTTGACGGTCCATGAAAGTAGTTGGAGGTTCTTTAGATTCACTCAGTTATTTTTTAACATTAAATAATAAGATTATTATACATTTTAGTTTAAATACAGACTGCAAAGATTCTGTAAAATAATAATTTCATGAGATCTAAAAGTTCCAGTCACAGAGTTTCCTATCAGCCACACAGTGCACCTCTATCGTTATCACTTATTTTTTAAAGGAGACCTACAGATTAAAGTGAAATTCCAACCACCGAGCGTCCCAGCATCTTAGCATTAACAAATCAAAGCTTTTCCAGAGGTGATGTCAGTGTTAAGAGTCATGAAAATTGCAGCTGAGACAGGAATTTGAACAAGGGACTTTCAGTACCCGAATCGTATGCCATATCCAGCTGAGTCAAGAGACAAATCTGGATGTAATGACAAATAAATATTCAAACATATTAAAATCAACGTACTTTTTTTCTGTATAATTTATTTTTGTCATATTTTTATATGATTGAATACATATTTTTCAGTACTTCTAAATTCAGATGCTTGTGGCGTATGGAAGGTCCCCGCTTCAAAATCCGGGTCTCGGATGCAATTTTTACATGCCTTAAAATCGACCTTCACGTCTGGCAAAGCTTTGATTTGTTAATGCGAACATGCAATGACAATACCTAAATTTAACGCACTTGCGGATGCAGATATCCATTACAACCCTGCCTTGCACCATGACAACATGCGTCCACATGTCTCACATCAAACAACTTCCTCATCGAACAATTCTGTTGGGATCTCGTTGACCAACCTTCCTGTAACCTGGACATTGCCCCAAGCAATTACCACATGTTTCCCGTGCTTAAAAAACACTTCCGGTCAGACGACGAAGTGCAGGTCGCAGTCACTCGATTTCTTCGTGACGTTGTGGGACACTGGTTCGACGATGGGTTCAAAAAACTTGTGGCGCGGATGCGGAAGGTCATCGGACGGGAAGGCAATTACAAAGAAAAATAGCTAAAACTTCAAGCTTTCCAGAGATGTATCTCAAGTTGTAAATAAATGTGATTTCGTATATATATATATAAATATATATATATATAATAATAATAATAATAGGAGATGAAAGACGTTGGGTACAATTTTGGGTAGGAGAGTACGCATTTACCTTCGCTCATTTCCGGAAATGCGTACTCTCCTACCCAAAATTCTACCCAATGTCCCTCGTGCATGTTTTAGCAGACCACCCAATCTTAAGAGCATCTTAGTCCACAAATACCCTCCGTTAGACTCTCCAAAAGCACCATATGGATCTTATCCTTGCAATAGACCCCACTGTAAAACCTGCAGCATGCTTCCACCCACCACTACATATTCCAATCCCACCACAGGAGAAACTTTCCCCATTATTGGACACGCCACCTTTTCAACCACTCATCTTATATACCAACTAACTTGCCGCTATTGCACCAGTTCTTACATAGGCCTCACCACACAGCAACTCTGTTAGAACGAAGGCCACAGCAAACAGTCCACACCCGCAAACTGTACCTTCCAGTACCAGAACATGCCAATAGCCATGATTCCAACAACCTCAACGACTGTTTTACTGTGAGAGCAGTCAGAGTTTTCCCTGACAGCCCCGCTGCAGCAGAACTCCAGAGATGGGAACTAGCGTACCAGAATATCCTGGATACGAGACACCCACCAGGACTTAACCACCGTTAAAATCCAATTAACCCATCACTAACTCCCCCCTCCCCCCCCCCAGGGTTTATACCGTACCCTTACTACATATGCTCATTTTACCATCGCCTGCAATATATTATCTCAGACATTGCATACCGATATCGATAGTCTACTCCTTAGCCGTTCCCCCACCCTGCCCCACTACTCGGTTAGTCATTAGGTAACGTTCCGAGCCTAATGGCCCGTTTTTCTACTTGTGAACAAGGCAGATGCCGAAATATTGTGTAGTTGTTTGTCAGCATAAATGTTCCCTCTCATTGCATCCGTCCACTTTGGTTTGTGGTGGGTTAATTTCCCTTTCTTTTCTTATTTATATCGCCTAGAAGCCGCTTCCATTTTCCTTGGTTGCATCATTATATTACAAGCATATAAATTCACTAAACACCATATTTTATTCGCGAAATTTTCGCACGGGTCTTCTATTAATGATAAATTAGTATAGGGAAGTCATCACTAAGTGTAGTTATGTTGGTTGGTTACATATCAAAAACCGTGACCTACATATAAGCAACAGAATGAAATCTTAGTCTGAGAGGTGAATTAGAATACATCAGAAGCGGGTAACCTAATCTATGAAACAGTATCAGTAAATCAAGAAAAATGTCTATTGTAAATGAATCTCTATGGGAGTTAATATATTCAGAAGCATAGACGATCGAAATATCAGTACCTAATAAACAGTATTTCCTCAGTCATACTTATTTACCAACTTACAGTAAGAAAATTCTTCCACAGAACAAAAAGATTTTCTGAAGCAAAAACTATATCAGTTTGGATTTAAAGTTGTTAGATTTGTGTAAATAACATTTTATTTCTTGTGATAGGACATTGAACAAAGAAACTCAAATGAATATTGTCACTTTCTGTATAATTGGCAATGACGCGTAATTTTCGTGAATGTTATATTTATTCTTGTTATTATATCTATGAATGTCAGCATTAAGCTTTAAAGTACAGGATTTTTCACTACACGCGATAATGATATGTTTTATGATGGCAGTGTAAGCATACTTCAGTTTCTTAACAGGTGTTGCACAATGTCATGTGTTTGATGCAAAAATAATTCTTGAAGCACATTTTTCGGCTTTAAATAAGTTCTTTAATTTTCAAGAATTTAATCAGAACGAGATGCCATAAGTGAGCAGGGAGTAAAAATTTGCAAAATATACCAAATTTATTGTTTCTGTATCAGCTATTGTCAACTGAAAATGTTGCAGTTGTTAAAGAAGTTGCTAAATATGTTGCTTCTAGCTTGTTATCTATATAGAGTAGCAAAATATCATTACAAGTTATGAGAATATTTTCAGTATCATTAATGAAACCATCAATTTGTTTTAGAGATAAATCGTAGCAAGCATCTTTGCATGAACAATCTTAGTTTGAAAATCTGTTGTTAGCTATAGCAAAATATTGTACCTGATCAAGAGCAGTTTCATGACACTAGTTACGGATAAACTAACGAAACCGATAAACTTTTTCAAGCTTCAGTGGATGAATCTAAAATTCTGGCTTCCAGTTAAAGGAATGGTTATACCCAATAATCGAGCAGAAAGTGAACCCAAGAAATTAGAACTTAAAGCAAATTCAAATATAAACAAAACAAAACTCACATTATAATCTCGGATTCACCCAACTGCTTTAATCTTTAATGAACCAAGTTACCAGTTGCGGCAAGGAAAGTGTTCTCATGAATTGTATGTAGAGATTAATTCAATGAAAAAAATGAATTTGAGAAACTGCCTTCAGCACGAGACAAACTGTGGTCGTTTGTAATTAGAAGTGAACTCCAAGTTAACCGTTATTAAATTTTGCATGGCTAATTCATTGACATAGAATTCATATTGAGATCCACTTCTCCCATATGTCACCATTATGTTTATTTTAGTAATAAGGCAAGTTACTGGCACGAGTGTAATTTTGCAGATGTCAGTATAGAGAGCGAACAGCACAATCAGACAGTGAGTGACGTGCAGAATGCAGAGTAACTTTATCTGCTACGTCAGGGAGAACTGACCCAGCATTGGCTAGGAAAGCAACTACAAAACCAACGCTTCATACACATAAGTATCACAAACAGAACTGTTAATAATTTTTGTGTGGAACCAATTTAGAAATAAGAACAGCAATAAGTCAATTGGTCAGTAAAATATATCAGCGAATTATAACAAATAGTAATTTATATGCATTATGTTTCTTTTGCACAAAACATATTTCTGTTCATGAGATGTATATAAGTACGTGAATGTTGTTATAGTAGGTTCATCACAAAATTATTATTTATAAAAATTAAAAGAAAAAGGAAATATCCAAGTAGGCAATTACAGACAATTTTGCCTTGTATCATATTTTCAATAATAATTCCTTTCTTGATGATTAGTTATTGGATTTTGCAGTAAAAAGAGAGAGAGAGAGAGATTTAAGCATACCGAATGCAGAGAGGGTGTAATCGAAATAGCATTTTACAGCAGTTAATTGTAGCAGTTCTTAGCATGAAGTATGAGAGTAGAGCTTGTACAAGTAATTAATGGTAGACATTACTTACAGTTGAGGAGAAAACCATATATTACTTAAATGTTCACACGAAAATTATCTAGATACCACCAAATTGTTGAAGTGAGTGTTGTTTTGGTGTACGGATTTTAAAATTGTTGACTTACTCATAAGATAATGCAGCTTTGTGTTAGAGCAACATGTCAATTGGGAATTACGTAGAATTAAGTTACTCAGTAAGATACGATGTAAATTAGAAAGCAAACTATTGCTAAGATACAAAACCAACTTTATCATATCCAGGTTATCAATTTTCTTTGTTAAGAGAGAAATATAGCACAGTCATAAGTAAGTAAATTAACCAAAACAGATTCTAAATTGCTTATGCGGGAAGTAACAAAATATTTGCAAATGTCACAAGACACAATTAAATATAACTGAGTGAACGAGCCACAAGCAGTAAAATGACAATGCCAGGTTTGAGTATAATTGTAATTTGTTTGTGACAGAAATATTCAGCCAAAGTGGCACAAAATTCTGCTAATGTCACAATACCGCATGTTATGCAAATAGTCTTAACATGTCGAGAATGACCGTACTTTATCTATTTAATATATTATGTTTACCTAATGTCATTTATATGATTGATTTATTGTTCCTATGTTATAAAATTCTAATTGACTTTGTTTATCATCAGGATTGGTCGACCTCTTAAACAAGAATTGAGAACTAAATAATTAATCATGTTGCAATGACTTTGTGAGCTGAAAAGGGGATAACCAATTTTATGTCACTTTGTACTTTCCAGCGTTATGGAAAACGCCTTTGATAAAAGGGAGGAGAAACTGAGAGATCACTTTTAAGACCATTATTATTTGAGAAATTACAGAAATATTCAGTCGTCGAGTTATCGGCAATCGCCGATTGCTGGCCCACTGAGCGCAGAAAGTGTAGAAATTTGCTCTGCTTGCAGACAACACTTTATTGTTGACACCTCAGACCATGGCGGCCTGAGAAGTACAAGCTATGATGTAGGATTTTTTATCATCGGACAGTCACAGAGCAGGCCCAGTCAGGACAGTTAAAATAGCCATCTGTTAGGAACCTGCCACCCTCCCATTCACCTCCCAACCAGGGCAACCATCTGCCTACAGCTGCCTATTCCAGTTTGCACTCATAGAGCCACTTACTACCGTGTTGGGGCTTAGATAATTTGACGACAGTTGGAATTCACTTTGCGGCACACTCTCAACTGTATTACCAGTCTTCGACGCCAATAAATTGGTTCCATTGCAAGTCTCGCCTTCCTTTATTTAGTTAGAACTTGAATCCATTCCTAACTTTCGGTTTGTGGCTGCAAAACTTAGCCCCAAATAGTACAATGGTAAAGTTCTAGCGCAGCTGCCTGAAGGAGAGAAGAGGACGCTTCGGGCAGAATTGGAATTCCCTCAGTTCGTCAGCACACATGCACCCACACACGCCCACTAGCCATGGCCACTCGAAATCCTGTGTAAAGGTCACTTTTTTATGATAGGAAATTAGTTAATAAAAGAATCAAGTGAGTCACATCACTGAAACATGACATGAGTATCGGATGTGCACACAGTTAAATGTGAATCACGTGCAGCCATACTAGAACCTTCGGCTTGAACGTCTGCGATTAGCACTCTGCCTGGGTTACCGATCGCTCTGCGCAGCCTTATCTGGGTCAACTTGTGACTGCCGGGCGGTAACATAGCCGCGTGACCGCAGATGATTGCCCCGCACATACCACAAGTCCACATGACAAACCCCTAAATTAATGACGGAAAATGGAGCCTCGGCCTCAGCTGTTGACACTGCACAGAAGCTGCGGGCCACCGCAAGCTCCGGGACGTGACCTCGACACTTGCCACCAGCCAGCTAACCCCCCCCCCCCCCCCCAGCTTCCAGCTAGCTTCTTCAGCTCAACTTTTCTTAAGTTAATGTTCAAGTACTAGTTGTGGACTCTTGCCAGAGGCACATACTCCACTGCAACTTATCACTGGAATAAAACAAGGTGTCTACTCAACATACCTTATCATTTTAATGGTAGAACCTGTCCTTCTCTTGGTATTTAGCCAAGCCCCTAAGCTAACCAGAACACCGTCTGCTGAAGAGAACGAGCCGAGGTTCTGGATGATGTAGAATTCCTGGCAAGTAGGTAAACTTAAATTCCTCCGGCCTTCGCTCTGCCATATCTGATGGACAAATCTGTCAGGCCCAAGCCACATGGCAGATTAACCCACAATTGCCGAAGTGTGACATCACACGTGGCAACACACTGTTATACTGACTGTGGGAATATTGTCTCCTAGTTTCAAATTCTGCTGGCCAACACTGTTTCTGCATGAAACCATCATTTTTTTTATTTATTTTTTTTTCCCCTGTGTAAGCATCAAACTCCCTTTATTTATCATGACTCTCAAAGCTGAAGCATATAGTACAAACTAAGGTAAACACCTCTTTTTAATAAGCCATGTATGAACTGACGCTATTGATTAATCTGAATGTTCTAAAGCCAACAATGTTTTATTGGACATTTTCAAGACTTGCCAACCCAAAACAAGTTATAAAACTTCCAATTAATCTATTAAGTTAAAATGAAGAGTATAATTTGTTAAGCATTATTGTAATAGGGAAATTGCCACTGGTGCATGTACTCCATCACAATTCAATTCAAACAACAATCTAAATATATATATACATATATATAAAAAAGAACTTACTGCAATAAAGAGAAGAATCTTCTGAACAGCTTCTGCATCTGGTAGGATTCCAGCAGAGAACATTAAATTGAAGTGTTTTAGGGCAGGAACCCACAGTTCTTCTTTAAAATAAGTATGCAATATTTCATTCAAGTGTTTACTTTTCTCCAATAACGGAAGAACTGTATGTTCAATTCTGCAACAAACTGGAGGTCCAGCCACTCCGAGAAGTTCCCATGGCTTGTTGAGTGCATTAAGTATTCCATATTTCACTGCAGCAATAAACTCAAATGGATTCACATGACGCACTGTGGTAGAGTCATTGTTTGATGAGTGCAAAGGAATACGCCTGCTACGTGTATTTCCATACTGTGCACATTTTTCAAGAGAACTTGTATGAGCCACAAATTTAAAACTGTTATTCTCAGAGGACTGAACACTGCACGAGTTTCCATCACCAGGCTTCTTGAAATATTGCATAAGATCAGCTAATGGTGTGCCTTTTGCAGAAATTGACCGACTGCTCAAAAACCTTAAATTACCTCTTTCTAAAACCTTACTAGTTTTTGAAACTTCCAATTCTCCATTCTGTAATTTATCTAACGTTTTACAGTATGCGCAAGGTATACGTGTAGCATGAATTGTACACGTTAGAGCAAGATTACATTCCTGAGTGTTGGATAAAGACATACCAACTAAATGACTGATATTTCCTCTGGAAATCATTCCCTCCTTCATTTTACTAATCTCAATTTTTTTAAGTAATACTTTAGCAGTTTTGAAAACAACAAGAGGATATTTTTCTCGAGCTTTTCGCAATATTTTATTAGTCTCTACACTATTCCTCTCCACTTCTGGTATCAAATGTAAATTTCCCCCTCTTTTAACACTCCTATTTCTTTTCTGACCTTTATTGCCTTCCAAGTTTTGTTTACAAGAGGTCAAATTTTCTTTTTTGTTGCTATTCACCTGATGTTCACTGATAAGTGAATACAATTTTACTGTATTTAGTGTGCTATTATTAATATTTCTTTTACTGCTAGTTATCTGCGAGTGTTCATTAAAGCATATTTCTTTGGAAGTGTTAACAAGCGATAAGGGTTTAACAACATTATCATTCTTACTATAAATTTTGCGTTTGGAATCTTCATTACAAATAGAGGAGACATTAAAGGTCATTGGAGACCTCACACAGTTTTCTGCGCTGTAACTGCCTAGCGTAGAAAGTTGGGACGATTTATCTCTGGAACGAGGTGAAACAATTGAACACAAACGGCAACAGTTTACTGTTTGTTTTTTTTTATAAGGATTAATGGGATGTTCATTGTCCACTACATGCCCTGCATTTTTACATTTCTTAGACTCCTTAAAACAGTTGTAAGAAATTTCACACTTGCCTGTTGAAATTTCATTACGATGATCTTTATCACTAATGTAAGTTTCTGCACCAATTTGCACCTTTTCACAAAAACACTTTTTTCTGTTTATAAAACGTCGTTTTCTTGTTGAACAAGTGGATTTCTCAAGCTCGGGCACTGCTCCAACTGAAGAAAATCCTCTAAAATATCTTTCCGTTGGTGAATCACTGCTGCTAAATATCTTTATAAGATTAAAATAATTAGTTGCAATAGGTCCTATATCTACTAAGTCAACAACACATTTTTTCAACTTAAAATCTCCAGCACCTTGATGTTTCTTAGGCTTCAGTTTACATGGTGACTGAGCGACCTTGTATAAAACTTCTTTTTCTGATGAAATTTCGCCACAAAATTTTGTTTTAACTGTGGCCTGGGACAGATTGTGTCTATTCCCACTAGTGCTAACATTACCATTTCCATCAAGTGTTTGTAGTGCTCTTCTCTTTTTTGCAGGACCTCCTTCAAAGTTCAAATATCGCTTATAAGATGACATGAGATTTCTTATTCACACAAATGCCTCTCTGATAATAACCATTCTGGTAACTGTCCTTCTAATGATTGGCTGTTAAATACCTGCAGAAAATAAAAAAACAAACAATACAGAAGCTTTCAGTGATTTGTAAGAATTAATAAGTTCCCCATGGTTGATAGTTACTAAATACAGATAATATAATTTCTAGAACACATATTTGAACAACAGAACTTGGGCAAGATACTATTCAGAAAATGAAAAAAAAAAAAAATAACACACTAATGTTCATATCAACATAGAAATGGAAGCAAATACAGTTATCACCAGTCTTGAATACTCTGTGGCTCTGATAAAATCAGTTTTGTAAACCTAAAGTCATTTCATGGTTTATTTCTAAGAACAAAAAAAAATTAATACACTAGTTGTATGGATAATACTTATGTTTAGAATGGTGAACTGCAAATGCAACAGGCAACGAGTATTACTGCTGGCATTAATCTTCAGCTAAAAGGAAATAAGCTGGTATATTTTCTATCAAAAGTCTACATTCAAAGACTGAGGAATTTAAGATAATAGTCTAAGTAGTTTGTCACTGTACAAAAACTATATCCTTCCAAACAGGGTGCATTATAAAAACTGGTATTACAAATGCTTTATCGGTAGACATGGAAAACTGACTTTCTGTTTTAATTCATACCTTGTGCATGGTATTCAATTACCATTTTCTTTTGAGGTTGTTCACTTACAATAAACTAAAACTCTGTAAGATCGTAATTTTTCACGGCGTTGGATATTAATAAATTTCTCTCGGACTTCCAGCTGTGTTAAGATGTTACACTTGTGGGACGTTTCGAAGGCATCCTTCTCTGCCTTCAGGCAGAAGGCAGAGAAGGACGCCTTCGAAATGTCCCACAAATGTAACATCTTAACACGGCTGGAAGCCCGAGAGAAATTTATTAATAAACTAAAACACTATTCACAAAATGAACAAATAATACACAAAGTTCTTACCAATATAGCAACTGAAGCAAAGTAAGTCACGACGCACTGCAACAATGTCCTAAAATCGACTAATATAAATTGTACCTGAAATATTAGTACACAGTGATCAGCATTTTTAAATATGCATCACTCGATTTTAGTAAAAAGTAATAATTATTGCATAACACACTCGCCGCGTAAACAGAAACTCAAGATGGCCAGAAGATAATTGCTATGGGCTCATAACTGGAGAATTTTGTGATTAGTAAAGGTGTAAAGGTGATGGGCTCATTCAGCAATAGTATTGCAAATTTATGTTCACAACTAAACTGCAAGAGCTTTTCTTATCAATGTACTATTAAGAAACACTTTTCGTATTCACCATCATCATCTTGAACAGTTTTCAGCCTCTTACTACGAACACGATTCTCTCCAGCATTTTCTGTATTAATTAATTTATTTTTTTAATGTCAGTTTTATTTAATAAGTGTTTTCAGTGTACTGTGAAATACTCCAATGGTCCAGGATAACATGATAAAACTGCAGAACTAGGGCTTCCACTTTGCAATTGGCATATAGAATCACACATCAACACTACTAAAAGTGAAATGCTCCTAAAGACATGGAGCCATCTTCAATATCAAGAAAAGCCAATAATTCCAATACTAAATTTTACAAGTTTTAATGTAAATATAAGCAAATTTAAACTGTCTATATGTAGATTTTCTCAAGAAAAAATAAGCTAATCTAACAATGAGATAAAAAAATGAGGTTGGATACAAACACAACAGCAATAGAGCGGTCACAAGATATATGTGGGGACTGGGGGGGGGGGGAATTTTGGATTTTCTTCAGGGGGGGGAGGGGGAATGACTCCACTAAAAGTTGCCAATAGGCTACAAAATGAGATTTGAAAAGTTTTAGGTCAATTAAATAACGTTAACCCATGCCTCATCAAGGTTGAAATTTTGAAAAAATGAGATTTAAAAAAAAATAGTTTTTCCTTCATTAAGTGAAAACCATTTGTCCTATAAACCTGATTTTTGTCCCTTTACATTGAAAATGTTGTCTTCTTAAACTTTTACTCTCAACAGTTTCTGATAAAATTTAAATAATAATCATATATATAATTTCATAAGCTCACTCATTCACTCACCTCGATAGGTATTGGCTGTAGAACGGTGTCATGTGTAAGCCTTCAGACGCAAAACAGCGACCAGAGATACCATTATAAGAAATTCGTGGTTACGTCCACAATTTAATGGCTAAGCAACTGTTACCAAATTAATTGGCATAATACATTCATTAAGTTTGCTTTTCACAGCGTTTCATAGTTTAAAAAAATATTGATAAGTTTTTGCAGCTTAAAAAACGTGGATCTGTTTTTCGGTAATATGTAGCTAATAAAGGCAACTTTCAAAAAATTATATTACACGTGGTCTCTGCTGTTACCACTAATGCCAATGTCATTCCGGCTTTTGGATAAATTTCAGTTTAATTAAAACTTTCACTAATTTTGTTGCTTGACCAAAATTTATGCACTAAGTTTTATTTGCTTTTTAGGTATTTTACTGACCACTTTCATTAATGGTTTTTGTTCATGTTCGCTGTACGTGAGTTAATAGGTTATTTTAAGTGAATAGCAGACCAAATATGTTACCGAATCGACTATTTCTTCGGAGTTGCTCAACTGTTTAATAATATGGAATGTCGATTAAGTTCTCTGGCCATCATAGATATTATGACCAATGATTACATTAGTGTTAGCCCAGTCTCAATAAGAAATAACGTGATGCTTTCATAGAAAACAGAAATTTTTAAAATTTTACAGAGTGAAACTCAAGGGTCAAATACAACTCAAGTTTGTATTTTAAGCAAGTTTGAGTCTATGGCCTATGAAACAATTATACGATTGCGCTATCGTCTCTGTTTGTGTTTAATACCTACCTCTATTAATGCTTCTGAGTCCTTCAAGCTCAAGACATTTTATTCACCCTGAAACAAGTTTATATTTGGTCAAATCAGGTCAACCTGTCAACATCTTTCTTCCTGAAAATCTGAACTATTCTAGACCCGTGACGATACGCAAAGACTGTCACGGGCTTACACTAGTCTACAATATAATTTCATAAGCTCACTCATTCACTCACCTCGATAGCTATTGGCTGTATAACAGTGTCACGTATCAGCCTTCGCTCGCAAAACAGTGACCAGAGATACCATTAAAAGAAATTCGTGGTTATGTCCACAATTTAATAGCCAAGCAACTGTTACAAAATGAATTGGCATAATACATTCATTAAGTTTGTTTTCACAGCGTTTCATAGTTTTAAAAAATATATATATATTTATAAATTTTGTGGCTGAAAAAACGTGATCAGCTTATCAGTAACATGTTGTTAATAAAAGCAATTTTTAAAAAACTTTTTAAAAAATTACTCATTATCTCAGCTGTAACCACGTACTCCAATTGTCACTCTGACTTAGGATAAATTTAAATTTAATTAAAACTTTCACTAATGTTGTTGCTTGACCAAAGTTTATGCATTACGATTTACAGGTATTTTACTGACCACTTTCGTTAATGGTCTTTGTTCATGTTCGCAGTGGACATCAGAACAAATATGTTACCAAATCAACTATTCTGGCAATTCATTTCTTTGGAGTTGCTAAACTGTTTAATAATATGGAATGTGTATTAAGTTTTCTGGCCGTTACAGATACTATGACCAATTATTAGTGTTTGCCAGTCTCAAAAAACGTGATGTTTTCAAAGCAAACGGGAATTTTTTAAATTTTGCAGAATGAACTTTAAGGGTAAAATACAAGTCAAGTTTGAATTTAAGCAATTATACGATTGTGCTGTCATCCCTGTTCGTGTTTAATACCTACCTCTATTAATGCTTCTGAATTCTTCAAGCTCAGAGATTTAATTCACACTGAAACACAAGTCAAGTTTATATTTGATCAAATCAGGTCAACCTGTCATAATCTTTCATCCTAAAAAGTTGAACTATTCTAGAACCATGACGAATCGCAAAAAACGGTCACGGGCTTACACTAGTATAATAATAATAATAATTGATAAATTGCAATGGAGTGTATGCTCTGGTAGCAATCTCCACAACCATCCTTTTCCCTTCTTCCTCTAACTCACTTTTGCCCTCAACCAATTTTTACTTTAAATTCTTTCAGCGTTTTCGGTAAATTATTCATCACCTCCCCTGGCAAAATATTCCAATCCCTTACACCTTTTCCTATAGAAGAAACTGTTCTCACACACTTATGCCTGAAATTAAGTGCCAGCTTGGGGTCATGGT
This sequence comes from Vandiemenella viatica, assembly GCA_031002005.1. NCBI lineage: Eukaryota > Metazoa > Arthropoda > Insecta > Orthoptera > Morabidae > Vandiemenella > Vandiemenella viatica. Next base: position 369,091,080 of record CM061920.1, on the reverse strand, counting down.
CATCTATCAAGCACCTCTTTGAATTTTCCCACCAATATCTTTCCACATTTCATCACCAATATAGGCCTTGTACATTCCCATGACTATCTTCACCCTCCTTCTATCTTCCAATGAATCCCACTCCAGCTCCTTTATCAAATTAGTTACCGATTGTGCTTTTCGGTAATTTTCAAAGACAAATCTAAAATCTAGCAACCCTTGTACTTGATACCCAAGTGTGTCCCATACTACACCACCATATTCCAGTAGTGGTCTGACCAGAGTTTTGTACCCTAATTTCTTTACTTCTCATGAATCTTTCCAACAGGTGAAGGATTTTGAACCCTTTCCCTACTACCTGTCCAATGTGTCCAGCCCAGTTAAATCTGCTAACAAATGTTATGCCGAGGTATTACATTTCGAGTATTTGTTAAGTAGTTCCTTCCCCACTTTGTAATCACAATCAACCTTTAGCTTTTTATCTGTGTACCTAATAAGCTGGCTCTTCTTTGCATTTATCTTCATCCCATGTTGACTCACCCAGCTAGTTATCTTATCTAGATCACCCTTCAGCAGTTTACTGTCTTCTATTGTTTTGATCCATTTATACAACATTATGTCATCTACAAACAATCTAACCTGTGGCAGTAAACCATTAACACAGTCATATCATCAGAATAATGAGCAGCAATGGTCCCAATACACTACCCTGTGGTAGTCCCATGTTCACTTCTATTTTTTTTCATACTTGTATTTCCTACCCTGACTTTTGCTTTCCTACCTTCTAGGAATTCTTCTACCCAGAAAATCACCTTTTTTATCAACTCCAATAGTTTCTACCTTTTTTAGCACCATTTTATGGCTCACTCTGTCAAAGGCCTTTGAAAGATCTAGTGTTATACTATCAACTTGACCTCCCCTATCTACTTCATCAGAAAATATCTTGCATATATGTAGACTGCTAAATGAGATTCAAATGAATATCCTTATACAAAGCCATGTTGCTGACTTGAAAACCAATTTACATTCCTCGCAGATACGTCTGATATGGTTGCATATTAATCTCTCCATTAATTTACCACTGATGTCAAGCTGACTGGCCTATAGTTTTCAACCCTTATTTGTCACCCCCTCCTTTATGGACCAGAACTACTATCACACTTTTCCAGTCATCTAGTAAACACATGTATCCTGACACAATTTAAATAACGTTTCAAGATAAGGTACAATGTCCCATCCTTCTACCTTTAAGACATCTTTAGTAATCTTATCCACACCAGGCCCTTTGTGATTTTTAGATTCCTCAGTTCCTTCATGATATCTTCATATTTAATCTCAAATTTTCTAATTGCTCACTTCTAACTGTGCAGACAAAGTCGTTTTCTGATATAACCCCTATCGTTCCTGAATTATTGTACCTAATGTGTCTCACTGAACCAATTACTTAATAATGTTGCCTTTTTTAAATCCTCAGTTACTTCTTCTCCATCCTTATCTATAATTGTATCAACACCCTCTCTTGGCCTCAGTTTTCTGAAATAACTATAGAAATAAGCATCAGTCAGAGGTTTCCCCTGCACCAATAATATTTTTCATAAACTCATCCTTGGCAGTTTCTTTGACATTATTAATTCCTTGGTTAGTTGTTTAAAGAATTCCCTACTGACTTGCTGTTTCTTAACACTTTGGCGAACGAGCCTGAGCATAGGTCGGGCAACAAGACTGCTTTGAAAAGACCCGCGCCTGAACATAGGTCGGATGACTGTTTCTCGTAACTCACATGCCTGTTTCCTACGCGGAAGCGGGCCGGCTACTGTACTAGAGCTGCGTGTAACATCTGTCTATATTCTTCTTGACTGGTGCTGCCCTCTCTGATGTGCTTATGGAATTACTTCAAATGAAACAGTAAGCGGTGCTGGATAGCTTCAGCTGCGCAATTGTGTATTTGTGTCGTGAGTTTTGAAAGTTTTCATTAGTTTCTCTCAAATATAAAACAAAAAAAATCTAGTGGTAAAGCAGGTAGAAAGAAAACAAGTTGGTGGTGTCCTGACTGCAATATATCTCACTGCATGCCAGAATGCTCCAAAATCTTCCTGTAAAATAATACAAAAACTGAAAACGCAAATTTTTCGTGTAAATAAATATTATACCTTTTGTGTCCGACATTAACATTGTTGTTACCAACTAAGAGAATTAAAATAAATATGTAAAATAAAAAACCCTTGAAGATTGTTCTTTAATTATATGAGTTTCTCTTTAAAATATGTCAAATACAAACATGTCAGTGACATTTTAAAGAATGCTATAAATGGCTGGTTTTCCGGGCCAAGAATGTATCTAAATGCTGGTCCTTAAAGTGTTAACTGTTGTATTATCATCCCACCAACCTCTTTGACTTCCTCACCTTCCTGTTATAGTATGTAGGTTGCGTACTTCTCTTTATTTTCTATTTTGGAATAAACATTTCTTCACCATTTCTTATTTTTTCCTTGAACTCTTCCCACTTCATTTCCACTGTACTTGAGCCATTCTTCCATTAAATTAAATTACACCTGAAACGTCTTTTCAATTCCAAAATTTGTGCCTTTTTATAACTGCATCTATTTATCCCTTCAGTTTTAGCCTCTGGTTTACTGAATCCCCTTATATCCACCAGAACTACCTTGTAATCACTGAGTACCTGGGTCACTGATATTCGCTCAGCATCTTTCGATTTCTATTCAGAATGCAAGATTTCATCAAAATCCATAGAGAAGTTTGTTATAAATTAATTTTATCTATTTACAAGAGTTGCTCACATATTAGTATTAGATTGGACAGATTAAATATATAAACAGTACAAAAACCTAACCCGAAGGTTGGTTGGATTCTTCAGAAGGTTGGTTGAATCCCCCAGAAGGCGGCATACTAAGCCATTGTATCAGAGGTAGGATGGCCAGGCCCTTTCCTCAGGGAAATTAACGTAGATTCCGAACCACAGGACGCCCCAGTGTAGTTCATATGATCAAACACAAATCTTAAAAATTCTTGCCCCCACCGGGATTTGAACACAGGATTGTAGCCAGAATTTTTTGAGGGCTAGCGCAGAAACCACTTTCTTCTCCACTAATTACATTTGAGCTGTCAGACCGCTCGTATATAGACAGTATAAAAACCTAACCTGAAGGATGGTTGGATCCTCCAGAAGGAAGCATACTAAGCCATTGTATCAGAGGAAGGACAGTTAGTTCCTTTCCTCTGGGACCTACAATATAACGCAGATTCCGAACCACAGTATGCCCCAGTGTAGTTCATATGATCAAACACAAATCTTAAAAATTCTTGCCCCCACCAGGATTTGAACACGGGATCATAGCCAGAATTTTTTGGGAGCTAGAGCAGTAACCACTTTTTTATCCACTAATTACATCCGAGCTGTCAGACCGCTCCATATTTGTTATACATCAATATATTTCTTTCCTACTTACATAAAATGTTTTAAATTAAACTGGTAGTATTTAATGATAACGGTTATCGTGCAAAGTGAAGGTAGTAGAAAAAAACTGTTAAATCAGGTTGAAAATACGGCTAGTTGCTTCCTTGGCACTTTTAGGAAAAGTGTATCCCAAAGCCGTAAATATGTAACAAAGTTGTAATTAGTGCCAAAACATACAATTACGCACATTACTTCCTATGCATTAACAGACATCCTGAGCCGTCTGTGACGTTTTTATAGTCAGAATTTGGTGTGGTAGCAGTTTTCTTTACTCAGAAACCACTAAGCATCATGAAACGTTAGTAGTCATTCTGGTCCGGGTAGCCATTCAACCATAAACACTACAAGATTAGGCACATTGCTGACTTAGCGGCAATAGACGTCTAGTGCCGCCTGTGACGTTATTATAGTTACAATTCGGTACTGCAGCCACCTTATTCACTAAAAAACCATGATACACTATGGAATATTAGTCTTCATGCATGTCCAGGCTGCATTTAAACCTAACAACACCCTCCACTAATACAGCTCCTTGAAAATCAACACATTCACGGTAAAGATGGCTGCTACATATTGGCTAATACCGCACGTAACCCGACGATTTGCATTGTATTACTCGTCTTACCTGTTTTGTCGACTTCGAATACACTTCTTTTGAATACTAATGCCTAATGAGAGCATTAATCACGTTCTCATCCTGAAATAACAATTTTTTCTACTGGCCGTACTTTTCACAGCACCCTGATAACCACTTTTTACAATTCAGTTATATTGATGTTTGTGTTAAATACACATGCAGTCAAAACATAAACGATGATTACATTATAACTGCTAATATTATTTTCAAAGAATTTTTGTAAAGTAAAGAATCACTTTTGACAAATCCAATTTTTTTTATTTATTTATTTGTTGAGGCCAACAAGGACCACGTTAAGCCTTTGTGCATTTGGCAGCGAGTTTCATCTTCTTTTGGGCCCTATTTTTAAATATTTTACATGGCTCAGCCAGAATACAAGGTTTCCTATGGATTTTGAAGCTAACAGTTGTTTACAACAACCAAAAAGAAAACCGTAGACAAATGTGGTGTTAATTTTTTTTTTTTTAAGTTTGAAAAAATAACCAGTATCTATTTTTTAAATGTTTTGCAATTAAACTGGCAGTATTTAATGGTAACAAGTTTTTACAATATGGTAATATTGATATACGGTCAATATTATTTTCAAAGAAGTTTTGTAAAATAAAGTATCACTTCTGACAAAGCCACTTTTTAAAAATCTCCTTTTTTAAATATTCTACAGTTAAACACTTAGTGCTAGTATTCCTCCGAAGAAATGTATGCAAGAAATGTTTGGTTAAATATATGAGTTCCTTGAAACCAAAGAGAAAATATTAGTAGGCTTCCTGGTACCTGCATCGTCTAAGAGATGGCGATTAGAGCTGTTTTCGAGACACCAAAAGCAAAAAATGTTCGTCTTTTGTAAAATTGGGTTTTGCATGGAAGACAACTATTTATATAAACGTAAAAAGCAAAATATTATCTAAATATGAAATTTCATCCAAATCGTTAGAGCTGTTTCCGAGATCCAAACTATATATATATTTTTATACAAGACTTGCTCGTTTAGAGATATAAGATTCCTTCAGTTACTAGACACCCGATAAGGTTATCATCAGGCTTTTTGTTGGTTGTTTGGTTCCCTTGTTTTTTGCTCAACCGCCTGTGTAAAGCCTCCTTCGCTTACTAAGGTATTTGTAAATCTTTGTTCCTTAGTGTTATTTATCTTATTTCCTGCCCAGCTGACACCTGCTATGTT
>CM061920.1:368783608-369084812 GCA_031002005.1 Vandiemenella viatica | reverse complement strand
ACCTCCACCCCCTTCATACCCCTCCGAGTTGACCACTGCGTCAGGTAGCGGCAAATTTCTCCTTCGCATGTAGTAGTAAGGCAGCGTAGTGAGATAGAGCAGACTGGCCTTGAGCCGCCTCTGATACCTAAACTGGATATAGAGAAATTGTACGAAAGGCTATTGGCTAGTTGCGCACCCACCACCAACAAAACAGTTTAGTTGTAGCAGTGTGGGGGATGCACTGCAGCTCAAATAAACTATAGTGTGCGAGGGCTGTAACTTCATTCAAACTCAACAGAAATTCTTCAAACTTTGCTGAGTGAATCCAAAGAGAAAACACAGTCATGATCATATTGCAGCCAGATCAGGTCACGTGGTCATGACCTTTCAAACTTTTACTGTATATCGTGTTTGCTCTGTCGGCGCAAAACCTCTGTCTTTATTACTTCTAAGACTCTTCAAACTCAACAGAAACACTTCAAAGTTTGCAGAGCGTAACTTAAAGGTAATAAACACACCCAGACCAGCCAGTTCAGGTCAGGTCAGGCGATCACAACCTTTGATCCTTTACTATATCGTGAGTAATAATCTTCGTCCATGCAAATCCCTCTTTACGCATTATAACGCCTTCAGAGTCAACAAAAATTCTTCACATTTTGTAGAGTGAACCCTTAGGGTGAAGCACTACTATGTATAGTCTTTATCGGTGCGAGACATCTCTATTTATTACTTCTATGTCCTTTGCAAAATTTGAAGAAATTCGGTACAGTTTGAGAGCATACCTTTAATGTGAAATATCTTACGTTCATATATTAGAATGATCGGATCAAGCCCCAAGACTTAACAATTCTATACCCGTAACAATACCAAAAAACGGTCAGTGGTTTACATCTAGTGTGAATAATAACAGTTTGTGCTTACATATGTGGGATCGTATGGGAGTGGCACGGAGTGACAGCTGAGAGGTTAACACTTCAATATACTCTCATCTCTCTCCTCAAGGTCTTGCTATTGCCGCCTCTGTCGGCAATGAGACCTCCTTATATAAAGCTTTCCCAGCTGAATAGATAACTGTACAAACGATGGTTACCTTAATTAAAGACGACGTTATATCGTAAGGCACTCGACACCTATCTATATCATTAGATCTTCTAAAAGTTCTTTGGGGGACATACATAGTACCAGAATAATTTATCAGGACGAAGCCATACTAATAAGTTTAGAAGGATGAATTCGGAGAACACCGATGCAGCGGTTTCTTAGGGGGCATCCACAAATTACGTGAGGGTTTTTTTTTTTTTTTTTTTTTTTTTTTAGGTCACACCCTAACCGATATACCCTCCTCAAATCGACTTTGCCGCAAATTGTAGACCTTTTTTTTTTTTTTTTTTGCTCTATTGTCCCCATTTTTCGCAAAATCACAATGAGATCTGGTGAGATTTCGTCGGACCCCCCCTTCCCCTATTTCACCTCACGTAATTTATGGATGCCCCCTTAAGTATTAGAGTATTATATAAATCTCAATCTTGTATATATCTTCTACAAAGTAGGAGTATTTTTCAAAACATTTTTCATGCAATACTATCAGTTCCTCTGTATGTCGTTGTAATTTACCGTGTCCTGCTTCTATATCCAGCTAGAAGCTTTGTATTTCATTAATTTTTCCACTTGATATGTATTCTTGCCCCCTACTATATAGGGCCACCTAATGGTGACTTCCCACGGCCCGTGGTTTGTAGGCCGCGCCTTGCAGCCGAATTGTATGGATGAGCACGCGCCACAGGCTATTGCTCCCCATCTTGCAGCCACCTCCCCATCACGTTGTCTAGTGCCGTTTCAGCTACCCGGGTGTTTGATGTTTACTGACTGGGCGATTGATAGAGGCGCGCCATCCCTGCCAGTAGAGGCGGCTCCCTTCCAAGGCCCGCTGTTCATAGCTAGACCGGCGTGGCCGACAAATGCATGGGCCGTGGGAAGCCACCTTTAGGAGCACGTGTCACCGGCCCCGTTTTTACACAAGCGGCCAGTGCGAATCATGAAAAGGGTGGGGAGGGAGACCTGTCTGCTGACAAAATCAGAACCGCATTTGTGAGACTGTCCATTAAACCTACAGGAGTAATTTATGTGTTGTCATCGGTCTGCGAAACGTGTAACTGTGTTCTTTATAAGTGTATTTTTATTTAAGAAATGTTTAGTTTATGAGGCGGAGACTGGAGACTGTTCCAGCATTGGCCTAGATTGCGGGAAACCATCTAAAAGCCGCAATCATGTACGCGGGCGCTAGGACCAGTTGTACCGCCACGTTCCAGTGCTGTGGTGCTATAACGCGTGCAGCCACACTGGCGGGTGCTTGAGGTGTATAATGAATTCAGTAAAAAGAAAAAAGGATCCAAGATTACCACGAGTGTGTTGAAAAGGATTCTGTAGAAATGAAGACCCTGCACCGTCATGTATCAGCCCAATAACTTTAACTGATGAAGGTCCATCTAGTTTCAGGCGAAACGTCCAGGATTTCAGTCCACTGTCAAACTTAATGTTACGGAACAATATTACGAAACTGCATGGAGATGAAGTTAGTGTAGCAGGATTCCCGCTATGTTCTCTATGGCCCAAATTTTCACGGCTTCCCGTCAATCATGCATGGCATCGAGCCATCAATACTCTTACAGGAAACCAGGTTTAAATCAGGATGGATAACAATTGTAGTTTGGATTTTTATATAGAAAAACACGATAGAGCAAGTTGATAGTCTATCATGGTTTGTTGCGATTCTATCGTGAACTTTAGCGGAAGACATCGTACCAACGATATTTTTTTATCCCCCATGGTCGCGGGTAAATTTTGCGAGCTGCTTTCGGCGTGTAATCTAGAGGTCGGCCCACATTCTCCTCTTTTGTATACTTGCAAGCTGTCAGCTCAGAAATTAAAAATATTATATGAAAAATTTTTCCGCTTGAGGTATTATTCAATGACAGTAATATTACATTTCGATACATTCTCTCGTAGCGTACAGCACCACCTCTCGGCACAAGCCGTCGAGCCAGACTGCCTCACCCTGCACTGAATATAAAACAGGCGGCCAAATCAACAATTCCCGCCCAACAGCTATGCTGGTCAGCGTCCAAGATTATTACTTAATACAAAAACACTATACTACCCCGGCTACTACACATGATAGAATCTGTGGAACTATATTTACATTCTATTACAATTATTCATGTTAATTATAATCAGAACATTATTAAATACATACTATAAATAGAAATTAAATTATTTATTGAGCAAAGAGAAGGAGAAAAAATTAAATTACTGTTCAAAACATCAGACATAAATGTCACAAATTTCCAGATTGGAAAATCAAATCTCTTCTCGGGCGAAAAACATTTTCACTCAAAATTTATCTAGCCCAGTCAGCTACCCGGAGATGTTCTCAAACATTTCTACCGAGAGATTCGATACCTAACTTGGGACCGTGAGTCCAAACACCCAGTCGATAATTTTTCCTCTTACTTAACTAGCTCTGGAGCTACGAAATATGCGAATGATTTTTTAGCTTTAGCTGGTTGTAGTGGTGGCCGTATTGGAACTTTAATGTTGATCAACATTGGACTCAGAGTCAGCAATCAATTATAAATAGATTATTATTGGCCGAGCACAGAGAAAGCTGAATCCAGATCAAATCAACGAGTTATATATATATATATATATATATATATATATATATATATGGCTAAGGTCATTAGAGGCGGAAAGGGACAGGAACAAGGAACGGGAAGGAATTCGGCCATGGCCTTTTTGAAGGAAGCTTCCCGGCATTTGCCTGGAGTGATTTAGGGAAACCATGGAAAACCCAAATCTGGATGCCCGCACGGGGATTCAAACCCGCGTCCTCCCGAATGTGAGGCCAGTACGTTAACCGTTCACCCACCACGCACGGTCTAAAAATATAAAAAGTTTTTCAACTTTCTGCTTACATATGTGTTTTCTGGAGACACGCTGAAGGTGGTTTACTTAGGAGGGGGGAGGAAAGTAATAATTTCTGCTTAGGTCAGTATGATTTGCATAGGATAGTTATAAGTCTGTTGTGCAAGTTTGCAACAGAACTACGTCAAAGAAAGCCATGAAACTCCGTTCAACAATTTTAAAATATCCTCATTTGACAACACAAAAAGTATCACATTTGATATTTAAGGTTCTATGCGTTAAGAATAGCTTAGGAATGATATTGGGATGTATTTCAGAGACTGCTTCTTCGCGAAAAGCTCTAGCAGTACTCAATTCATGTGTGAAATATAAAAATTTCGTAGTTATTAGTTCTGTAAGTGACTAATTTTATTTTAATTTGAAAAATTCTAATCTGAAATTTTCGAGCAAATGCGTCTTGTGTATGTTAACAGGGAAATTCAGTTAGTATTGTAGAAAGAATATAAGATAGCGAAGATTAAAGAAAGCTTTTTAGCTCCCACTTTGGTTTTAGACTTGAGGTTTTATGAACAATATGCTTTTAATTAAAATATTTGACCTATATGTTGCTTTAATTAAAGTCCATGCCTCAGCGCTGAAGTAATAAACTAGTATGACATTTTGACGACCAGAAATTGCATTTTAATAGCACAATTCAACGTATCTGTATAAGATCAGAGAGAGAGAGAGAGAGAGAGAGAGAGTGGGAAAGAAGGGAGGGCACAGATTTATCCTGAGAGTTTGTGAAGATTAAAGTTTTAAAATTTCGCGACCTGTGACTGATCATTCCGTCCACTTCTGGGAGCTTTTCCTAAAATATTCCAATAACGAAGAAAGAAAGAATACCAGTACGCATTATAACGGCAAGGTTTTTCCCCGGTATTACAAATCCAGGTTTGTAACCCAAATATCTAACTTGAATACGCATTCAAGTAAAAAAAAAAAAATTTAACAATAAAATTAAGCGTCCTGTAATTTTGTTGTTTGATTATTTCGTCCTTCATTTTTGTGATAACATTGCCATTAGATGCAGTCTCTACACATAAGACTAATTTCATCATCACACCGAGCGTGATGGCTGAGCGGTTTAACGCTATCGCCCCGAATTCGGAAGGACGTCGGTTCGAATCCCCGTCCGGGCTTCCCGATTTGGGTTGGTCCATGGTTTCCCCAAATCACTCCAGGCGAATGCCGGGATGCTTCCCTCAAAAGTTCATGGCCGAATTTCTTCCCGTTCCCAGTCCCATCCCGCATCTAATGGCCCGGTGTCGACAAGGCATAAAGCCACAAGTAAAAAAAAAGTTATTTTCTGTGCATACCCTTCGTCTCTCTCCATTCAGCCGCAACTGACAATTTCAATTAATTTTTATTTGTTGCAAATATATTACCTACAATATTCCTAGTACAAAAATGTTTTTACTGAAATTTGCCGTTTGAGCAGTGAGGCGATATTTTTGTGGGAAAAAAAAAAAAAAAAAAAAAAAAAAAATTCTAAACGAATATTGAAAGTTAATTCGTACTGGGTGGCCGGTTGTGAGGTTGGAGAAGCTAGTGACGCAGCGTGAAGTACATCGATTGGCGTGAGGCCGAGGGGTGCCAGAGCCCTCTCCAGCAGCGATAACATCGGCTGTTGTTTCAGACGGTTAGCTTTAAGGCACACTGGCCAAAACACTTGGACACTATTTTCGTAACACCATGGAGATAAAGCCTTACTTAGTAAACAAAGCAAGAAATTAAATTTTACAAGGAACCACTCATCTGTGACGGTCAATTTTTTTTTAATATTAAGTCCCCATTAAAATTATTGATGCAGTTTTCGATCTTCAGGAAAGCGTTTGTGGACCTAATATTAGTCCCTTGGTCTATGTAAACGTGTTCATATTTTTCCCTACCTTCATCAGATTTGCGAATATACCACTAACTTTGCAGTTTCATAACCGCATTTCCTCTTGATATAGTATTGAGCGTCCTGAAATAAAAGAGGTGCAAAATTTTGTTACTATATTTTTACCACAATCATGAAATTGGTGGATGATCGTTTTAATGTATATAGAAGAAGATTTAGATTTTAATGAACGCGTACAGCAAAATATTTATGTTATTTGAAAACGAATTGAGGACAGGAAACAAACTAATAGAGATGCGAGGTAATAAATACGAAAAATCTGAGTAATTGTCTACAAAGTGACTTAATGAGGAACTTTGTTAGTTCCTCCTTTTTTCTTATGGCTTTACGCCTCGTCGTCGTTGAGGTCATTAGAGGGCGGGATGGGACTGGGGACAAGGAACGGGAGATAATTCGGCCTTTTGAAGGAAGCATCCCGGCATTCGCGTGGAGTGTGTGACATATGCCACATATAACCAGTTCACCCCAATCCATAATATCTCTAATTACAGTTGTTTATTTTAAAGTTGATTATAAATTTTCTGTTCTTACATTAAAAATTCAATTAATAACAATGAAGCCTTGTTTTGGAGTTACAGAATTTCATTGTTGTCGCAGCGCAAGAAACGTCCGCCAGCTAGCTACTTGCCGCGCAGTATAAGATACTGGTCACGTAGTTATAATGCAATGCATTCATTGCAGTCCGCGTAAGGCCACCGAACAGTAGAGACATGGCGTAGGTTGATAGGATGAGGAGGCAACAGCCTCGACATGTATGAATGCGGAGAATGTGAGAGTTTGAATTTTTTTTTTAATTGCTTTACGTCTCTCAACAGCGAGGTCTTTAGAGACGGGAAAGGATGGGGGCAAGTAATGGGAAGGAATTCGGCAATGGCCTTTTTAAGAAAGCAACCCGGCATTTGCCTGGAGTGATTTGGGAAACCATGGAAAACCCAAATCTGGATGCCCGGACGGGGATTCGAACCGCCATCCTCCCGAATGCGAGGGCAGAACACTATCCGTTACACCACCACGCTCGGTGAGAGTTTGAAAGAATGTGCATATAAATTCATAGCAGTAAACGAACTTTCTAAAGATTTTGTGTTGTTTTGATCTGTGCTGCAACAAGTATGTAATAAATTGAATTCTACATCTACATATATACTCTGCAATTCACAAAATTGTGGGTGGCAGAGGGTGCTCAGCACCAAAGCTAATCTCTTTGCTGTGCATTCCAATCCCTAATGGTACGAGGGAAAAAAGAATTCATATAAGAATCAGTCCGGCACCTTATTTCTCTCATTTTATCTTTCCTGTCCTTCCGACTCAATAGGTTGGTGGAAGAAGTATTTCACTACACTCATGAGTGAAAGTTGGAGTACGCATGTTTTCCAATAAGTTTTAAACGAAACGTGTGTCGGTCTATCTACCAGACTACTCCCAACCTAATTCTACTAATCAGTTCTGTGACGCTTTCATGAGGACTGTAGCAAGCGGTCACGAATCGAGCGGCTCTTCTCTGTACTTTCTCTATACTTTCGATCAATCCCTTACGAAACGGGTCCCAAATGGCACAACAATAATCCAAATGTGGACGCACAAGAGATTTGTACGCTATCTCCTTTGTTTGTTCATTACAATTTTTCAAGATTCTACCATATGAATCGCAGCCTAGAATTTGCTCTACCTACTAAAGAATTAATGTGTATGTCCCATTTCATGTTCCTTTGTACTGTTACTCCCAAATATTTAATAGAATCGACCATATCAATAACTGTATTGTTTTAACTCGTATTTCTGAACAATCGGAATATTTTTGTTAGTTATGCTCATTGTCTTGCACTTTTTACAGTTTAGAGTAAGTTGCCACTCCGCGCACCAAGCCAAAATAATATCCAGATCGCGCTGAATTTCTAAGCAATCGGCCAAAGTTCTTACTACCCTATAAATAACCGCCATCATCAGCAAACAATCTAAAAAGGCTTTTCACTTTGTCTCCGAGATCGTTTATAAAAATTAAGAAAAAAAGTGGTCCTATTACACTTCCTTGAGGTACACCTGATGTAATCTAGATTAGAAGAACTTTCTCCTTCAATGACAACATACTGCGACCGACCAGTTAGAAAATCCTTTATCCATTCACAAAGCTGATCCGATATACCGTACGCTCGAAGCTTAGCTAAAAGGCGGTTGTGTGGCACAGAGTCAAAGGCTTTCTGGAAATCTAAAAATATTGCATCTACTTGTGAACCTGTATCGATAACATTCATTATGTCGTGTGTAAATAGGGCCAGCTGTGTTTCACATGATCTTTTCTTCCGAAATCCATGTTGATTTGTTGTAAGCAAATTATTATAATCTAGAAAATTCATAATGTTCGAGCATATAATATGCTCCATAACTCTACTACAAACAGATGTTATAGATATGGGACGATAGTTCCCAGGATCACTTCAATCACTTTTTTGAAAATCGGAGTTACTTGCGCGATTTTCCAGTCTGAAGGTACTTTTCGCTCTTCTAATGATTTACTGAATATATCAGACAGAAATGGCCCGATTTTCTGCAGCATACTCCGAAAATACTCTTACTGGAATTCCATCCGGGCCCGGTGCTTTCCCCCACTTCAGGAGCTCTAACTGCTTAACGATACCTGCAGTATCTATTCGTAATGATTTCATCGACTCGCCACGGCGTGGGAAAACGGGAATACTATCCTTATGTTCATTAGTAAATGAGTTTTTGAATACAGTATTTAGTACGTTAGCTTTATCGCGGCTTTCATTAACCTCAGAACCTTCACGAATTAGTGCTGGAATATTGCTGTTGGTACAATTAACTTTTCATACATACGACCAAAATTTCTTTGGGTTTTCTGTGAGACTCTTAGAGAGAGAGTTGGAATGAAAATCGTTAAAGGCTTCGCGCATTACATTCTTAATACGTCCTCTTAAATCAGCTAAGGTTTCTAAATCGCTGCGACACCCCTTCCTTCTTGAGCGTGCGTGTATTTTCCTTTGTTTTTTGAGTAATCTTTTGACTTCACATGTGTACCACGGTGGATCATCCTCTCCCTTTATTGTCCACTTTGGTATATGTATTTCCATGCCTTCCCTGACTATATGTATAAAACGATACTACATCTCTTCAACGGTGTCCTTTGTTGACTTGAAGTTATGGTATTTATTCCTCAGGTAGGTTCTAAAACACTCCTTTGAGGCCTTATTGAATTTGTATACAATCCGCCCTTTTTTTCCCTTTTCGCTCGGTCATTAATTTGATAGTCGCAATTACCGCTTTGTGATCGCTTATTCCTGTGGTTGTTGAAATGTCGGTGAATAATTCTGGCCTGTTGGTAACCAGCAAGTCTAAAATGTTTTCGCTACCATTATGACACCGCGTAGGTTCATTAACTAGCTGCTCGAGATGATTATCTGACAACAAATCGAGAATTACTTCAGAAGCTGCCTTATCCCTGCTACCTGTGATGTGAACGTAATTACGCCAGTCAATATAGGCAGATTGAAGTCGCCTCCTAGAATCATAGAATAAAACGGCTAGCTATACTATTTACATTATTTCTTAACTCCTCGACGATAGCTATATCCGAATCAGGTGGACGGTAGAAGGCACCTATGATGAGTTTTGACCCAGCAACGTTGAGTTTAATCCATATGATTTCAAAGTTCGTATCGACGTCTATTTCATTACATGGGAGAAATTTACTCACAGCTATAAATACCCCACCTCCATGAGAATGTAATCTGTCTTTACGAAAAACGTTCATGCTATCTTTAAAAGTTTCGGCGGAACTTATTTCCAGTTTCAACCAACTTTCTGTACCGATAACGATATCCGCTTCTGTACTACAAATAACACTTTCAAGTTCCGGTTGTTTGTTACAAACGCTTCTACAGTTAATTACGAGAACTTTTAACTGACGAGATTCTTTTACGTTGCTCCTACATTCCGGTGTTGTATCTGATTGGGTTGCCCGTAACTGAATTTCGTGTTTGGGGTCTTCCTCCCTCAGCCTATAAAACCACCCAGTGCATTCCACACGGCCCCTCTATATTGTCATGCAAATTCCCATCTCTGAAGTTCTGAAGCGGCAGTGGTTTTGGGGAAAACTGATTGCTTTCACAATGAAGCAGTCACTAAGGTTGTTAGAATTGTGGTAATCGTCATGTTCTGGTATTGGAAGGTATAAGTTGTGGGTGTGAACTGTTTATCTGTGGCCATTTATTCTGACTGAGAGTTGCTGTATAATGAGGGCTGCATAGGAACTACTGTAGTGGTGGCAGGTTAGCTGGTATATGATATGTGTTGTGGAGCATGTGGCATGCCCAATGATGGGGAAAGTTTCCATTGTAGCAGGGTTGGATTATGTTGTAGTGCATGGATGCATGAGGCAGGTTTTGTAGTGAGGTCTATTGCATCTAAAATATCCATATAGTGTTTTTGGTGAGTCTGAGAGAGGGTATTTGTGGATCAAGATGTTTTTGAGATTAGGTGGTCAACTGAAATATGTTCGGGGAACAGTTGGTAGAATTTATAGAAGAAGAGTAAGCATTTCTGTAAAGCAAGGCATGCCCCTGTTGTAAGATTCAAAAGATGGACTTGAGGCCAGGATAGAACTGGTTGACAAAAGCAGGGCTTTCGTTTGATTTTAGAGGTGCCAGGTGGTTACGTGGATGGTGGGTGATCACATGGGAGATTTGTTTTATGCACAAGATCTGCTGGGTAACAATGGGGAAATAAGAGTTTAGGATAGGTTCTGCAAGTGCCGAAAGAAAGATTAAGCCCCAGCCTTAATGCCCAGGAACACTTCCTAGATCTGTGACCACCACACAGATGTCCAAGTACATACTTCATTCTTTCCTTGGCTCACCTAATTCTCCCCAAACACTTCTTCACTTTCAATCACCAGATTCGTGGCACTGCTATGGGCACCCGCAACGCCCCATCCTATGCCAACTTATTCCTCGGTCGTCTGGAGGAATGTTTCCTAAACCACACACCTTCTAAACCCATCTGTGTAGTTCAGATACATAGATGATTGGATAAAGGAAACAAAGAAACTGCCGCGAGGCACTGAAAATAAGATAGGATAGGGAAAAAAAACAGTTACCCGTCACTTACCATATGGCGGGCTCGGATGTTACCACATCTTTCCCCCTGCCATATGTCTCGCCTCCTACATGAGTAAGACTAAAAAGTCGAAATATTGTGTAATTCTTTTGTATTTGTGTTTTTACGTGTTTCGCCCTCCTGCCTTCATCTGTGGTAAGTGACGGGTAACTGTTTTTTTTTCCCTATCCTATCTTATTTTCAGATACATAGATGATATATTTATGATCTGGACCCACCGTGAAAACCAACTCCTGGAATTTCACCACTCCCTTACAATAGCCATTCCATTAATTTCACCTGGACCTTCTCCTGCACACACATCGCATTCTTCGATGTGGACATCACGCTCAGACAGGATGCCCTTCACACCTCTTCCTCCAACAGACCTCGCTGCAAAACCTGCAGCATACATCCATCCATCACAATATATTTCAACCCTATTACAAGGGAAACCTTCCTTATCATTGGACTTGTCACCTGCTTCACAACACATATCATACACCAGCTAATCTGCCACCCCTGCACTAGTTCCTATATAGGCCTCACTAAATGGCAAAGCTCAGTCAGAATGAATGGCCACAGATAAACAGTCCCAACCTACAACTTATACCTTCCAATACCAGAACATGACAATTACCACAGTTCTAACAACCTTAATGACTGCTTTATTGTGAGAACCATCAGAGTATTACCCGAAACCACTGCTGCTTCAGAACATCGGAATTGGGAACTTCCATTCCAAAATATCCCGGATACCAGACACCCAATTGGCCTCAACCACTGATAAAATTCTACTTTTTGATCCTTCACTCATTATTATTAGTATTAGCATTTTTATCATTTAACTAGTAATAATTTTACCAAATTTCTTCCAAACTTATTTATTTATTGTTCACATTAATAATCCATGAGCTTTTGTTATATATATTAATTTCATCACTGCCTGCGATATATATATATATATATATATATATATATATATATATATATATATTAGTTATAAGGGCCAGTCATGTGGTAAACTTTGGCATGTGGACACCTCCCGAACCGTATGGCTCATTACCTATCACGTAAATAAGGTGAAAAACCGAAATATTGTATATGTTTTGTTTGTCACAATTGGTTTTCGCTCATCACAGCCTTCAAGTCTGGTGAGTGATGAGTCATTTTACAATCCTCTGTTATTTGTTTTTATGAATTGGATGACACGTCTTTTTAGTATATCATCTTTCAGAGGTGTTAGTTATGCTTACAAGGTGATTCAGTCTTTAGTTTACAAGCCCTGAAACATTTTTTTTTTTGATAGTGTCATTACACAAGATATGATTAAAAACAATGTCATTAGTGAACACAAAAACCACAAAGAATATATTAGCAACAGACTGTAAAATTAACAAGGAATGAGACAAGGATATATATTAGCAACAGAATGAAAAATATCTGCAAGTGTGTGTGTGCAAAAATTAACTTAAAATCAAAATTAGCTTATTTTTATAAAAATTAAAAATTTTGCATTTAATTATTGATTATTTTTTTTCCTTATCTTTCAACAACAAAAATGTGGTTTGATTTCACAAGTGGATTAAATTATTTACATAACTATGCACACGTCAACAAAACAATCTTTGTCATATGAAGTTTTCAGAGTTTGCTGCTCAACTAATTTGATTGACAAACACACCATTCATAGTCCAACTTGTAGAACCTACGAAGATCCGATTTTACAATGAGAGACTCTTGTTGGGACATGGACTACATGCAGGTCATGGTAGATGTGGTTGAACTCCCAGACAACCAATATGGCTCCCTGACGTCCAACAAGCTATGGCATTGGATCGTGATTTGAGCAAACATCCTAGAAGTATGCGATAAGGACAATGGTGTGCCACAAGAAAGTACGAGTGGCAAACAAGATTGAACCATCTTGTTGGACCCCTTCTACTAGCATGAATAGACGAGTGCATCCTATGGTAGCTCTACACGAAGGTCCTAAAAGTTGTGTCATGAATAGGCCGCTTAACATTACATGCAATTTCAAACTTGTAAATTTGTCACTTAGGTAACAACACAGTTCAATTCATTATTACTCTTATTGCATGATAAATCTGAAAATAATTAACCTAATCATATAAACCAGTCGCAGATTTGCGACTGATGTCAGCCGACAGTATTTTCATATCATTTATCTATATCTATATAAATGAGAAAGTTTAGATGTACTTTTGGCATCAATCACACCTTAATAACTCAACATATTGAAATGAAATTTGGCACGAAGTTAATAAATTGTGTGCGAAGTGACATAGTATTCTTTTTTGCAGGATAAAAACTATCCTTTTTCAAAAATTGCCATTAATATCAATTCGCAAACATCAAAGAGATTCCTACTACGTAGATGGCAGTGCCATGTTTACTCTGTGCTTTTTACACAACTACGTTTCAGAAATAAAAGCAAAAACCATCTGACACATGCAAGTTTGTGTTTAGTTTAAAAGTCATAAAACTGATTCACTTGGAAAATAATAGTTTGGAAGAAGGAAATATAAATCTGTACTTAATCTTAAATTTAAAAAAAAAGGTAGGTACCGAGATTGTGACTGCCGAAATGTCGTGGTTAAAGGATGGACTAATTCGGCTAGTTACCTGAGATCATTTTATTCATTTGCAACGCTGAGAAAATCTCCACAGAGAGATGTCTTCAGTTGCGTACATAAAATAGTATGACATGTCAAATATTACACCATAATTCTGTCATACTACATGTGAAAAATCAAAGCTAAAAAAAAAAAAAAAAAAAAAAAAAAAAAAAAAAAAAAAAACGTAAAATGCTAAGAGTATACCAGCACGAAAGTCGGTTCACTAAGAGTGCAAAGTGGCCGTACCTGGAATGTCATTGTATTTATAAAAATGTAACGGATTCCATTCTATTTCAGCTCAATTTATTTCCTGCGTGTCTTCTTTTTTGCTACTATATAGTCTCTGTAATATTACAAATTATTTATGCCGAAATTTAAAACTTAACTAAACCTTTTTGAGTTTTTGTTCAAACTTTTTTTTGAAATCAGTACAAATAGTGGCCTATGATTCACGAATCGATGCCCTTTACTTACTGTTCAACAATCTAAAAATATCTATTATCTTGGTTCTCCGGGTGCAGCCGCGTTGTTATATTTAAACCTAAAGTTTCTGCAGTCTTACCGTGTCTTTCATCAGTCCTTCTTAGGTTTAAATATATCAACGCGGCTCCACCCGGAGAACCAAGATAATACATACAGTGACCGCGGAAGCCTTCGTCATCATCTATTAAATCCTTCACTTAAAACAAATATATTAAATGGCCTAATGTAGAAACTTATTGTTTCTTGAAGCAATAATGGAAGTCGTTTTCAGCATGATACACCTCATTTACACGGAGCTTGTGAAAGCTGCTTATTTATTACTAATAATAAATAAATCCCTTCTGCCGAATGCTGTAACAAAAACATTCTGGTCCAGGCAGCATTTCAACCTAACCACTATCTCTGCTAAGATTGCTGCTGCAAAATCAAACAATACGAACACGCTCCAACACATTAAATGCACTGGAACTACATTTCGAGAAGTAACTGAATTTTTTATATCAAGATTCCTAATTAGTGTAGCATAAATTACTATCACAATAAATTTCACTATCCACCTTACTAAAGCATGAGCAATAACAGTCACTTTATCGCGATGTAAACTTGACCAGCAATATTAACAAAAGTTGTCTTAGAGTTGTAGAGAATTATGGGCTTTCCGTTGTACACTGTAAGTTACAAGCATTTAAGTATAAGTTTTTCAATTACGTTAGTTCAATAATTGTCATGATGCTGATGACATAGTTCATGCGGCTGAATGTAGTTTCAGATGAATTCAGTATTTAATTTACTACACTTTTACAAGTGCCACATTGCCAGCTTCATTATTCAGTTTCATTTGGTATCACACTCTGAAATAATGAGTCAAGCTTATTTCGCCTTTCATGACGTCACTAACATGCAATATAGTGAATGTATTAATGTGCGAATGATAGAAGCTTTGATTTTCTAGCGGTAATATTAGCTGAGTTTGTGGCTTGGTTGAAATGTAGCCTGGGTCAGAATGAGAACTGAAACATTATTAGTTATTTACGTTTCTTTCATGAGAGCCATTTCTGTAACATGATGTATCGCTTTGTATCGATATTATATCAAAGGATCTATAACAGTGTTTCCCAACCTTTTTTGGGTCATGTCCCACTTTTAATTTTTTTTTTGCCCCCCATTCCTAATTTTTAATTAAAAAAATATTTTGCTATCATCAAACGAAACTATACCTAATAATTATTTACAGCACTGTTTTAAGAATTTGCTTTTCTCTATATTTTGTACTTATATCTAGCATTGCATTTAAATAAACCGAAGAGAAAGCGGTAAAGTCCTATCAAGTCAATTTCTAAATTGCCCCCCTAAAAAAACCAAATTGCCCCCCTGTGGGGCGTGGGCCCCACGTTGGGAAACACTGATCTATAATAAGCTTGGATGATCTAGCCTGAAGTAAATTTTTGAAATTTGTAAATGTTTTATTCAGATACTGGAATGGCAGACAAGCAGGGTGGTAATTTGCCGGTAGACATTCAATTCTGTTTGCAGATTCAGAAACCAATTATGAAGAAAGAATCAATTACTAGTTTAACATTGAAATTTATATTTTAGTGCAGAATTAATGGAACAAAACGAACAAACTATAGTTAACTGGTCCACAGGCGTTCAACTTTTTTCACAGATACAGAAACTAACATGGATAATCTTATATATAAAAATCAATGTTTGTTTGTTTGTATGTTCGTCTTCTATGCGTTCCTGTACCATTTATCAGATTGCAATGAAACTTTGGAGAGTTTTCGAGTGTGCGCCTGCGAAGGTTCCTGCGAAAAAAAAATTCCAAAAAGTCGCCCCCTATTCCCCATAACACCCCATAGTTTAGGCAAAACCACATTTTTTATCCAATTTAGATAGGAATTTGTACACTTATACTTTAAAACAAACAGAAAAATACTGCCTACATATGGTTTCCGAATATTGATCCCCTCGCCCCCTTTCCACCCCCATAATTTTTTTCACCCCATAATTTAGGCAAACCACATTTTTTATCCGATTTAGATAAGAATTTGTACACTTATACTTTAAAACAAACAGAAAAATACTGCCTACGTATGGTTTCCGAATATTCATCCCCTCTCCAACCCCATTACATTTTTACCCCATAATTTAGGCAATACCACATTTTTTATCCGATTTAGATAAGAATTTGTACACTTATACTTTAAAACAAACAGAAAAATACTGCCTACGTATGGTTTCCGATCCATCCCCTCTTCCCCTTTCCAACCCCATTACGTTTTCACCCCATAATTTAGGCAAACCACATATTTTATCCGATTTAGATAAGAATTTGTACACTTATACTTTAAAAAGAGAGAGAAATACTGTACACATTAAATTAAAAAAAAAAAAAAAACCAATCCCTCTCCTCTCTTACCACCACCTTAATTACCCCCTCTTCCCCATAACACCTCATAATTTAAACAAACCCGCAAACCGTTCGTCCAATTACGGTGAAGCTTTGGTGAGTTGTCGACGGGATGACAGAGAAGGTTACTGTCAAAAAAAAATTAAAAAACCCACCCCTCCTCCCCATAATTTAGACAAAACCACATATTTAATCAGATTTCAATGGGAATTTGCACACTTATACTTTGAAACAAACAGAAAAATACTGCCTGCATATGTTTTCCAAAGCGCATCCCCTCTCACCCTTTCCAACTGAAAATTAATGAAACAGCAGTTTAAAATTTATATGTAAATATGTTTTCATTTAATCTATGTGCCTACTCAAGTCCAGCAATAGTGAAGCATTGCCGGGTAAGCTAGTTATTAATAAAAGAATCAATTACTACTATAATACGTAAATTTCTGTTTTAAATCAGAATTAATTGAAGGAACCGATATATCCTCAAGACAAAATCAATATTCAAACAGCAAATCAAGTTCTCTCACTCTCTCTTTTTTTAAATCAGTAATTTTCAGATATTCAGTGCAAATCAAAATATTCATGTTTTTATTTTCGAACTTTTTTCAACGGAAATGAATGTCCTTGGGCCGCTCTTTGAATATTATTATTGTTTTGAATATTTAGTCAATTACATCAATGTATTGCTAATATTTTAACATTTTGAGTTTCCATTAATTAAAACTATATTAATTTCTATTCGGGAGATTTGAAATTAGTAATTTTAAGAGATGCCGGTTAGATGAAAGTCAAATCTTTCAAAGAAATGTAACAAAACAAGGAATATGAAAATAGCCAAAACCCAGGAGATAAATCCTCAAGCAGAGCTGCAAAGGGTTGAGCACTTGGCATGTCTTGGGGCTTCTGCGGCTGCTGAATTGCCGAAGCAGTCGCAAGTTGGGCGACGACAGCAAACTGAACACTGGGTGTCAGGACGATCTGCTGAGACACAGGGAAAAACGCTAGCTCGGTGCAAAGAGCAAGCCAAACGACAATCAATCTCAAGAGCTGCTGAAACACCGAAGACAAGGAAAATGTGGCGACAACAACATGACACATATTTGGCACTACAAGTTGCTGAAACATCTGAACAAACGCGAGCTCGGCGAGAAGGACAAGCTGTCAATCAATCGATTTCAAGAGCTACTGAAACACCAGAGTAAACGAAAAGTCAGCGACGACAGAACGTTACATATTTGGCACCACGAGTTTCTGAAACTTTGGAACAACTGCGAGCTCAGCGAAATCAGCACGCCAACTATTTGACATCACAAAAAGCTAATGTTACTTACAATGAGTGGGAAACCCGTAGATGAGCTGTTGCCAATAGGGCAGCACAGAAACAGCAAGCGTTCGTTAAAAACACATGGTCCGTATTTGAAAAAAGCTGCTTTTTATTACGATGCGACTATTGATTACGGTAGCCATTGCCTCCTGAAACTGTAAAAAATGAATAAAGAGTGTACATTTGGTGGGCTCTGAAACTGAAGGAAGAAACTGCAGGAATGTGTTGTTCAGGAGGAAAAGTAGCCATTCCTTTAATAGAAGAGCTGGTGGAACCACTGAAACTGCTGTTTTCTTACAACACAGATGAATCGCGTCGATTTTTCAATCTTATCAGAAAGTATAATTCCTGCTTTCATATGACGTTTTTTGGAGCTGATAGAATTGTTGCAATGCAAGGATTTTAACTGATGTTTACTATCCAGGAGCAAGTATATCACCGAATTGGATCTATGCTTCCTACATCAAATATGCAACCACAGTTTTTACAGATATATTATATATGGGCGATAAAGAAGAAGAAACCGAAAGACGTTATAGAATTATTGAAGGGCTGGAGAGAGAGATGATACAAGAAATAGAGCGGGTATTAGACAACAACGTTGCCTTGGTTAGTGAATTCAAAATGGCTTTGGAGAACATGCCCGAAGTAACTTGCAAAGTTAGTGATCCACCCCGACCGTGTACCACACGGACAATACAAGAGACGTTACAATGCGTCGACGAGCAACGAGATCGCAGTAATCCTACCAGGCAAAGAGAACCTAAAGTTCAACGTGGAATCACGTAAGCATTCTGGAGTACTCAGAGACCTCTCAAGAAAATCTTATATTACAATTTCCATGGTTTCCCCAAATCACTCCAGGCAAATGCCGGGATGCTTCCTTCAAAAGGCCATGGCCGAATTCCTTCCCATTCCTTGCCCCCATCCTTGCCCCCCATCCTTTCCCGTCTCTAAAGACCTCGATGTTAAAAAGAGACGTAAAGCAGTTAAAAAAAAAATATATATTACAAAACTCTTCCACGTGGATGAAGTCGCGGGTAGATGCTAGTATGGATATAAAATATATATGCATATACAAAAACATACAAATTATTGAAAAAAAATGATGTTACACACTACTATAAGAGTGATGATTCTGTGGGAAAAAGTAGACGGTGTGGGGAATGTGTGGAAGAGAAGGAGGAATACTGGTGATATCTTAAATTAAGTCCTGGTGGCTGTCTGGTTCCCAGTTTATACTGATAATCCAGTTCCCAGGTTCTGAATTCAGAGATGCTACTTTTGTCAGAGAGGACTCTGATCAGGGCCGGGTTAAGACAGCATGGGGCCTGTAGCAAATGTGAACAAGGGGCCCTTGGTTTTCTTGCCATCCGTGAGTATTGTAGAGCTAAAATAAAAGGTCGCCCATCTAGCTTGACGGGGAGGCTCCAGAGACTCCTAGGCGCGAGGTCCCCCAGAAGGCGTGAGGCCCGTAGAATTTGCTAACTCCTGCTATGTGGCTAATCCGGTACTGACTCTGATGGCACAGACTGTGAAGCAAGTGTTGAAATTGTTCGAATCATGAGTGGTGGCATGATAAGATACAGAGTGGTGATGGTTCTAGGTAAAAACCGTTTGTCTGTGTCCGTTCATTCTGATAGCCAGTGAATTCGTGGTACAACCTATATGGGATGCTGGGCAATGGTTGCAGGTGAGTTGACATATTAGAAGGGAGGATACACAAGTGGCAAGTCCTGTGATGGGGAAGATTTCCACAGTACTGGGTTGATGCAGATGGTGGAGGTGGGGTGCATTTTGCCAAATTTGTAACATGATCTGTTAGAAGGTAAAGAACTTTGGGGCTATCGTGTAAGAGACGGGGAAGCCCATGTTTATGGACAAATAGTTGGTTGAGATTTGGAGGTTTACTGAAGCAGTTTCTAGGTGATTGAGGGATTTTTGGAAGGAGGGTTCTCATTTCTGGACAGGATCGAAGGAAATCGTAACCTTGTTGAAGGATACGGTTGATGGATTCCAGACCCGCGAAGTATTCGGTTACCAAAACGGGGCTGTGGTTGATTTTAGAGAGTTTTGGACAGCTAATAGGTTGAGGAGGTTGTGATGTGGCACATGAGACTTTTTATATGAACTGGTGTTAATATATGTTTGTTCTTTGTATGTGGTATATGTAAGGGTAATTTCTCTTTATGTTTTTCACAAATAACAACATTTGTAATGAAGAGAGAGCTAGACCTATTTCACACAAATTGAGTAAGGCTATAAACCAATAAGCTAAAAAGACAGATCAAAAGTAACTAAGGTCAATGAACATTATAATATAAATTTAAGCATCTTTGGATAGTTGTGTTTCAAGTAAGGTAATAAGGGTAGACAATAAAAAAAAAAAGGAGAGAAAGAAAGAAAGAAATTTGTGGCTACGTGGTTGCCTGGTGCCCAGTATGTACTTCTAGGCCAATTCTGAGTTAGAAAGGTCGCTGTTGTCTATGAGGACTTTTATTACTTGAATAGTGAAATAAGAATAAAAACTGTTGGTGTCATGGGAGGAGCCATGTGCAGCTACTGGTTGATTTTGATGACTACTGTTTGTCTGTGGCCATTCATTTTCATGGATTGGTGCTCAAACGCATGTACAAATCTGGACAGTAGTTAACTGATATATTACGTGGGAGTTTTTACAGATGGCATTTCCTAGGAAGGGAAAGCTTTTGCCAGAAACATGGTTGGTGAAAGTAATGGAAGCACTATGCAATGCATTCTGTTGCGTAGTAAGAAGTTATGGGATGCTCATAGTTCCCAGTGTAGATTTCTACCCAAATCTCTCTCCCCTTCTCCCCACCTTGACCAAGCCACATAGTTTATAGTATTCCCTTCTGAACTAAGATTTTGCTGAGGTTGAGGAGACGTCCTGGGAGGAGCAGGGAGGATTTTAGGACGAGGGATCTCATTTCATAGCACATTTAAAGGAAATCAACGCCTTGTCATAGGTTCCAGTTGATGGATTCTAGGCCTGGAAAGTACTGTGAGATCAGAACTGGACTACTGGATATAAGATAAATAACACTTACTACTCCGTTTCGGTACTGAACCTAAACCTCTTCATACTGACTCTGTCCTGTAAACTACTGTACACTAACATTCCTCACTGTCTTAGTGACATGAAATGATCAGCACCCTCCCAACAGCTTCCCAAGCATATCCTTCCTCATCACCATGGCTCACATGATACTCAATAACAACCACTTTCCTTTAAATGGCAGTATCTACCACTCAATCTGTGGCACTACTACGGATCATATGGCTCTTTCATATGCCAACCTCTTCCTGCACTTCCTTGAGCCAATATTTTAAAATCTAGTCCATCTGAAACCCCCATTGTTGCACAGGTTCAAAGATGACATTTCTATGATCTGTATATATTGGATAACTTGTCGCCTTACTTTCCTGAATAACCTTAATTTCTTGTTTTATTTATTTTTATTATGACTATGCGCATCTTTAGTTGAGGTCATTAAAGGTGGGAAAGGACGGGGAACAAGGAACAGGAAGGAATTCAGCCATGGCCTTTTGAAGAAACCATCTGGACATTTGTCTGGAATAATTTTGGGAAACCATGGAAAACAGAAATCTGGATTACTGGATGAGGATTATTAATTTGTGAAATAACTTTAAGTTAATTTGGGACTATTCACACATCCAAACTACTATCCTGAATGTGGATGTGTCCCTTTCCAATGGGTACCTTAGCTCCTCGATCCACATCAAACCTACTAACCTGCAATAGTACCTCCATTTCAACAGCTGCAATTCGTATCAAACCTAATGCTTCCTGCTGTACAGCCTTTGTATTAGTGACATCTACAATGCACTGATATCCCACCAGCTTTAGTTCACAAACAACTAATTTGGGCCACATGAAAACCAACACAATTCATCAATCCAAAACCTATAAAACTAACCATAGTTCAGTTCTGACCATACAGTACTTTCCAAGTATTGTAGCCATCAATCGAATCCTCCGACAAGGCTCGGTTCAAGCCTGTCATGAAATTAGATCCCTCATTTCCAAAATTCTCCCTCCATTCCCAGAACATGCTTCCATTGGCTCCCCACCTCAGCCAACATTCAGTCCACAAGCACTATTATCCCCAGTTGGAGAGAGAGTCCCATGGTTCCAAACAATGTAATTTGCAAGATGTGTAAAATACACCAGAGGGGAGTAAGGCGAGAGTCGCTTGCGGTTGTGTCACTTCGCTCTTGCTGCTGACTGTATTTAGCATAGGATAAAACGATCCTTAAGTGAAGAAACAAGTTGTGCTGGAGTAAAAAGTGTGTGTCAGTGTATGTAAAAACTCTCGTTAATTGTGGGATAAAAACATAAGTTTTATGAGTGATTTTGTCCAATTGCTGAATGGGATAGCAGTGCAACGAGTCTATGGTCATCGGTCGCAGTCGCGCTACATCGCATCAGTGCTTCAACGTCACGGAGCGGGTGTATCAGCACGCACCGTTAGCACTCTGGGGTCCAGCCGATGTGAGTAAACACCTGTTGCCTGCCTCAGGGCTCAGCTGACATCATGGGCTCGACTGAAGGTAACAATAATAGCAATACACAACAGAGCTTAAATCCTGAGTCAGAGTGCAACGACACAGTTAACAGCAGGTACGAAAAACTTGTTAATTATGTTAACAAACTGTTAGGCCAAGAAATGACTGAATTCAAACTGAAGGAATTTAAGGATAACCTTGCTTCTTTCACAGTGGTTATGGCCCACATAGAGGGAAGAGATGAAGAAAGAAATAAGAACACTTGGAGACGAGAACAGAAATCTGAACATGCAGAAAAAACTGTCAGCATCTAGTTATGCAGCTGTGACAAAATCATGGATGGCACCTGCATTAAAGTCACAAATAGAAGAAACAGCTACTAGCGCAGCCGTCTTCATAACTTCCAAGAATGGAGAAACACCAAAACAGGTTGCTGATAAACTAACCAGAACCATAAAACCAGGGAAAGATAAAATAAAAATAAACAAAACATGTAGCACAAAAAATGCTGTAATCGTAGAAACAGCATCTCAAGATGATGTAAGTAAAATCGTGGAAAATAAAGAACTAAACGAAAATCTGAAGTGTGAAATGCCGCGGAAAAGGAAACCTCCATTAATTTTGTATGACGTACCCATGTCACTTGAGCCTTGTCAAATCCCAGAAAAAGTTTATGAGCAAAATTTCGCAGGAAAAATAAAAAGACAACAATTTCGTGAAAGATTCAAATAAAAATTTCGAACAGGACCCAGAGATAAAAGCACTGTGCATCAAGTAGTTGAAACAAGTGTTGAAATAAGGAAGCAAATAATGCAGCAAAGAAAAATATACATAGAATTTAATGCCATCTCTGCAAAAGATTACACGGTAGTATTTTAGAATTTTGGTTAGAAAATAACTATAAAATGAGAGATTGAATTTCAAAATATTTGTGGGACAGGGCACACATCAGCCCAAGGGTCTACACATCCTAAATATTGCCCTGACTCTTGCAATATTTCGCAACGGCAAGGTAAAGTCTATTTTATGAAATGTAAGTCACTATACATTTTATAAAAACACCCTCGTTCGCTTGGTGATGAAGTAACAATGACGGATCGGCAATATGTGTCGGACGTCATTCGGCTGCAGTGGACGAGGCTAATCGGACAAACTGGTCAGCCGTCAAATTGAGAGTTTCTCGGACAAATGCGGTTTGGATGAAATTCAGTTCCAGTGGACAACCAGCCTTAAACTCCGTCTACCCTCCCCTTCTTAATTTGTTGCTATTTTTAAACATGTTACAAATTGGTTCTCTTCATGATACAGGTTCACTGTCATATTACCCTGACTGTGCATTTTGGAACACCTTTTACGTTACTTACAGCTTTCTACATCCAATTCCAGTAATAAAATTCTAAGGCCAAGCTTATAAATTCATGGGTAACAACTAGTTTTCATATAACTTTATCTATATATAACATTTTTTAAATTTACTGATTCTTTTGCCAGACCTTGACAAGTTTTGATTATATATTTACTAACTTTGTAATGTTAGGGTATTCTCTCAATTCACTACCCCATTTCCTGTTCTGTTTAAAGTTACCACGATGATGTGCCTACTCAACAGTCACTATTTGAGGCAGTCGCCTACAGTCCCCACCCTTCAACTTGTTCTATTGCTGATGAAGGGCCAAGACCCAAAAACTACAATTTTTCTTGCGTTCACATGTATTAGGTGGTTCCATATCATCTAAGGTAAGAAAGAGGTGGTCCGTTTTCCTATCCTAATTAGTAATTCTTTTTTGTTATTAAGTGCCCAATATTAGCTCGCAATCTTAATGCATAAAACATATCTTTTTTAAGATTGTGCGCTCATAATGTTTCAATGGAATACAATGGCATAAATTTTAAATACTTTTTTTTTCAATTTATGCTAGATATTGAGTAAAGTTCGATTAAAGTAAAACGTTTTTCTTGAAGGGTTCCTGGGCATTTTGAGGTGCATAGTTCCTGGTTCTAACTAAAGAGAAGCTTAACTAACATCAGCAGGCTTACTGGTACCTGTAGCTTCTATGAGATGAGTTTAGTCGTCATTTCCAAAATTCAAGAATTGCTATTTTTTTTATTTATTTTTTTTTGTAAAATTGTGTTACAAACTTGAAAACCGAAACGTTATCTACATATCAAATTTAATCCAAATCTCTAGAGCCATTTCCGTGATTGTCTGATAAACCAGCTCATAAATTGCTTTTAAAGAAAAATGCTATTATTATGTTTCTTTCTTATGGTTTTATGCCTCGTCAACTTAGGCCATTAGAAGTGGGTAAGGAGTGGGTACAAGGAAAAGGAAGGAATTCTTCCACAGCCTTTTGAAGGAAGCATCCCAGCATTCACTTGGAGTGATTTGAGGAAACCAGGGAAATCCCAAATCTGAATGCCCGGACATTGTTATGTACAAATCTTAATGCTAATCAGGGATTAATTAATGGTGCAAGATCTGTGGTAATTCGCTTAGACAAGTACATCATCAGTACTAAATTCATTTACACCAATAAACTATGCTCATACCTCACATGAACTTCACATCTCCAGATCAACCGTGTCTTTCCAAATGGTAAGAAAACAATTCCTCATTGAAGTAATCTTTGTTCTGAACATTAATAAAGCATAAGGTCAGATGCTTCAAAAGGCAAGATTGTATTTATCAGAACCTGATTTTTCGTATGAACACCTGCCTGTGGCTTTTTCATGAGTTTGTAGAATCCATGGATCACACACACACACACACACACACACACACACACACACACAAGAATTGCTCATTTTAAGATATAAGATATGTATATTAAAAAATGTTTATACCAGAAACTTATGCCTTCATCATTCTTGCATGAAC
The DNA here is from genome assembly GCA_031002005.1 of Vandiemenella viatica. Taxonomy (NCBI): domain Eukaryota; kingdom Metazoa; phylum Arthropoda; class Insecta; order Orthoptera; family Morabidae; genus Vandiemenella; species Vandiemenella viatica. Next base: position 369,059,567 of record CM061920.1, on the reverse strand, counting down.
CCAGTGAACCATTCGCGATCATTAAATATCTATCTGAATTACGATCACATAAGGAAAATGAATCTACACCTATCCTGAATGACCACACAACAGCAACACATTAAAGGGCAAATTTTCTGGTAAACCCATGATCATACAGAGGCCTATTCATAACAGATCCACCACATATTTAATTTAATTAGTCAGTATACACAATATACAATATTTTTGTCTGCACCAAGTCAGAAACTGTACAGTGGAAAGTAAAAAAAAGTTATACCATAAAAGTTTGATGTTCCGTAGATGAGTTTCCATTATTTTTAAAAAGCTGCACACAAACACGGGCTAATCCTTGAACCTCATGGATGTAGTTTTTTAAGGACTGGCCATCATTTAATGCATAATCAACAAGTGGTTTCTCGCGTGAACATGCAGAAAAATCCTTTCAAACAAGAAAACAAACTTCTTAGATGACATACATGCATAAACTGAATTACATATATTTTGATATGTTACTGACTAAAATAATCAGAAAATTAAAATTTATGCAACAATAACTATAAATAAGTAAATTTTTTGTATTTTATCATAATATTACAGTTATCACTCTATCGACCCACTTGTCACTTTTACCACATATGGAAGCTAGAAAGCACTCACCAGAAAGGTTCCCCAAGTAAAATCTAAGTTTGAAATGATCTTTTTTATTTTTAAATCTGTGAAAACACTGTTTTAGAGTGTGAACTTGCCACCCACAGTTGGGCTCGAAAGTGAAAATTTTCATATGGAAAATGTTTATGATGAGAAAAACACAATTTTTGCAACTGGTTTACTAAACTTTAAGAGGGATGAGCCACCTGATTTATTCAAATTTTTTCCCAAAATTCCACATAAAAATGATAAATATCCACAAATAAATCTGAAAACATACATATTAAATAAACTTTGGTATTTAAATCAAACCTTATAATATCTTATTACCTTGAAAAATAAAAATTTAAGAGCAATTGCAATAAAAATTTGATTATTCAAGATTACTTTTACAGCTCTAGTGCTGGTTTGGCCTCTGAAAATAGAGTAACCTGGTTGGGGAAACTTTTTACCCTCTTCTCACGATAAACATTTCGCAATTTGATTAATCAAAAGCAACAGAATTAACTTGTCACCCCTAATTTCAGGAGCTTCCTTCATACCGCAGAAAGATTTATATGCAGAAGAAAATATATTATTTCAGGCTCATATTTTAGTTCACGTTAATATATTTAAAAATTACTGAAAGAGAGGGGACATCATGATATCTGCTTTATAGTTGTGATGAAACAATTTTTGGGGTAAGATGGCCTTAAATTTATTTGAAAAATAGCAGAAAAGTCTGGACAAGTGTGTTAGCTTTTACGGAGCGTACCTTAAAAGGAATTAAAGAATTTTTGCAAAAAATAAACAAATTGTTTAAAAAAATTTGGTTACTTTTGTATATCCCCTCATATTTTCTTCTGCAGCTAAAAAAAATATATATATATATATATATATATATATTTACAACCTTTGATTTCAATATAATATAAGGCAAAAATGAGTAACATTCCTTGTCAGTGGCCTAATATTCTGAGAAACATTTCAACACCAAAAATTGTTGAGTACATTTGTTCAAAACATTCAAAAACAATTTATTTTTAAACACTTATAAAGAAACTATTTTTTGTGAACATCAATACAAAAATGGATGTATGTGGTATGATGTCATCAAGTCAAATATGATTTGATAATTACTGAAAAGTGAAATCTCTTTACAAGAGAGAGAAAATTGTTTAAATATCGGATGTATTAAAATAACTTGTAGAAATATCATTAAAACACTGCTGTTGTATATAAAAAATGACAAATAATACAAATAAATAACTTTACTAATGGCATAGATTAACAATAAAAAAAAGTAGAAGCTGTCTTGAACTGTTGCTTATCTGAATGAGTTAGGATTGTGTATACAAAAATATTCTGCAGGAGGTGTCGAAAAGCTGTGGAAAAGGAGAGGGAAGGGGGGAGGAGAGTTTAGATTTATATCATAAAAATGTAACATGCCATAAAACCTTCATATATATTGTTGTTACCTGAATTATTGCAAACACAAAGAAATAATTTTAAAAAAATCCATCAGTAGTACATCCAAGCAGCAACACAACAAAAACATTTATAACACTTCCAAGGAGAACAGATACTCACTTTAAATACAACAATCTCTTTACTGAACTATAAATGGGGAGATAAACATAATAGAAACAATACAAATGAAAAAGAAAGAAATCCAACAGCTCAGCTTTATCATGAAGAATCCTGATCTGTAACTTATTGATCTCTATATCTATAAAACGAAAACCCGATAAATATGAGATTGAAAAACTCAGAAACTACTGAGCAGATTTCGATGGGATTTTCACCGTTTTAAAGCTTAGAATCTCAATTGTGTTGTTTGGTATTTCTTACGTTTCAACATTACATAATGCAGGAGCATTAAATGAAATTCTGAATGTATGGTGGCAAATAACAAATATGGAACGACTAGATGTTACATATTTTGCACTAAACAAACAACTACAATGTCTCTGACAACAGCCTTAACTATTTTTCACAATGAAAAAAAAAAAAAAAAAAAAAAAAAAAAAAAAACTTAAAATATTCGTTCCTTTAATTCAGGATATTTAGTCTTTAAACACCATAGATGGCCGTATTGAATGAGAGAAACTAATAACGAAAATAAAAATAGAGATTTTCTTTGATCACAATCTCTGTCAGCACAGTTACGTCTCTGGCAATCATCTTTAGCGTTCTGTTCACAATAAAATGGTGCCTCAGTTTGTAACTACCTGAAACAAATCAAAGGTAAAGAATATATATATATATATATATCGCATAGTTCTAAATACTTGATATACAGTTCTGAATGTCTGATATTCAACTGTACAGGTGCGGAGCATATTTTAATTTTGAGCTCCAGTGCCGGATGAAGTAGCATAATGAGAAAACTTTTAGCTCCAGTGGCACATGAGTCAGCATAATGAGACATTTCTAGAATTTGATACTATGAAAACTGTCAAAATCAACTCAGCATTTTCCAGGTAATGCTAGATTATTCATAAAATAAATGTACTGTAATATCTTAAACTTTGAACCCAAGCTTTCAAATTCTGAAAATCCATTCAAAATGTGCATTTTCTGCACGAAGTCGGAATAAACACACACATTCCAGATACATTTTTATGTATGATGTATTAATGTGCTCAATGTTTTGATTTTCAAGCAGCAACATCAGCAGATGTAATTAGATAGAAATGTAACCTGGAATAAAACGAAAACTGACATTCTGTATCAAACCATTCAAATCACCCCATTCTTAGAACTGTACAGCTAAATCATCGTTCAGTTTAGCGCCAGTACAAAATCAATGAAGTTTGGTAGGCATTAATTTTTTTTTTTTCGTGACGAATAAAAATAGTGTACAGGTAAATCAACTTCAACCCACTTCATTCTTGGTAGGTTTTCTTTAACTCCCGAAATTGATGGCATGAATTGTGTGAAACTTGGTAAAAATTTATAACCGATTTAACCCAGAATTTCGACCCAAAGTTTACCACACTGGCTTGCTACCGGCTTAAGAGTACCTTCCTCCTGCCTACAAAAATTCTGGATTTACTTCGACCAATAAAAGACAATATGGTTTAAGGATATGGGTGCATTATAGCATACCCGATGAATGTGGAAATTTCTACATCAGGCAGACCATCTGCACCACTGAGACTCACTGCACTGAACACCAACTTAACCCTCCCCTGTTGCAACTAAAGAAGCCTGCAGTCACAGAAAATGTAATTGACAGTGACCATAAATAAGACATTGCTAATGTGAAGGTGCATTCCTGTGATAAAAGAGACCATCAAAATACGACTCAATGACAACACCTTTAACAGAGATAGAGGTCTCTTTCTGAGTGATGCATGGAAATTGGCACATTCAAGACTCAAGCATGTTTAAGGCCGACAGCAGAGTCACAAAGCCTATTGGCCACCTGGTCTATAATGAAAGAGTGAAGAATTTACATAGCAGCATCTGCCTGCTGCTGTCTGACAGTACAGAATTGACATGGGATACAGCTTCGATTTTAAAGCTACAGAAATTCTCACTCACACGATAGGTTACAGGGAAGCTATAGAAATTCGATATCAGATAATCTAGTTAATAGAGATGCTGGATTTCAATTAAGTGAAACCTGGAGACCATTGGTACAGAAAATGAGATGACTTTGGAATTGTGAATAGGGTCTCTATCTGCCCTGCCAACAGTCAATGCCAACAATCAACGATATATATATAAAACGAAGGAAGGATAGGGAAATATGACCCAACACTTACCACAGATGAAGGCGGCTGGGACAACGAACAAAAAACAAGAAAAGCGGTCCCACGGCCTCCTCCTGTGTTGTCCTGCTCGTTCCTATCTCGTCGTTCTTTATCCTTTGTCTTTCCACCTTTCCCTTCTTGTCGTGTTATTAAGTTCCCAAGATTTTGATTCCTATATCTTACCTAATTGTTTGTTTTTCATTGTTTACTGCATTCACGTGGTACCTATTCATTTTGTTTCCACATATGCGAAAAATATCATGCTTAGTTTTATACATCTGATAGATGTAAAAATAGCCAACCAATTGCGTTAGTACATCTGTTCTGTCTGTGGCCAGGATATTCTCGGGGAAATTCCGTTTTCGCCCTACATTTGCAGCCGATTTTTACTACAGTATTTTGCTGTGAATGTTTTCTCATTCCAAACATACCTTGTGTAATTTCTCCGTTCTGTGTGTGCACTTCTCTTATTTATGTCAACCACCACATTATATTTAAAATTCCTGTATTTTAACCTTTCTCGGGACCTGGATTATTGCTACGAGGATCTAGTTGTTACATCACTCTGCTTTTCCATTTTGTAATTTCAGTACAATCATTTCGATTGTTTTTCTGCACCTACTCTGCAGTTTAATTACTATTTATTTTCTTTCTAAATATCTATAATTATTGTTTTGTTTGTACATTTTTGCTTTTGCGATCGGCATTTCTTTGTTTATTCCGTTTCGCGCTTATTGACTTTTCTCTGATATTAATCACTCTTGCCCGATTTTCCCAATGTTTCTTCCATACAGCACAAATATTAATATTTTTCACATTTTTGCAGATGTGTTGTAATTTATAATCTTTTTTCTTCCCGCGATCGGTTCTTGATTATTCCATTTCGCGATTTTTCTGAAGTAGCATTTTTGGACGATTTTTCCACTGTTTCTTGATACAGCACTCTATTTTTAATTCTCTCTCTCTCTTTTTTCTGAATTTTTCCACTGTGCTGTATGCACCATATTCAGATAATCCCTTTGTGACACTTAGCCTTTCTTCTCAACAGTTGTTTGGACAGTTTTGGGCCTCATCATTCATATTAATCTATTTCCCTTAACATGTCACCCATAGATTCATACATCTCTTCCTACAAGTTTCACGCCTTCCGCCTCGCAAAACTGCGTTCACATACTCTCTTCCTTCAATCTTGCCTCTCTCTAAAAATTCCTCCAAACAGATTAACCATTAAACTCCCTGTCTCTGGCTGCCATCCACAAATTCACCCACCACGCCACATCTTTCGCTTTACACAATCACTTAACTTCACCAGACTTGTCCTTCAACAGCTCTTGTTCAAAACAGACTGGCATTCTGCCCAGCTTGTCTCCCTACACAAAATTCTTCGTCTTTCTCCCCCAAATAAAATTAATCATTTACAGCAGATTCTATCAGATTGTATACAGATCTTAGCAAAACAACCACAAAAACATCTGGGCAAGCTTTCCGCACTTGCATAAGTTACCTGGCTATGGGTCTACCCCTACCTCACCAACATCCCAATCATCCTCAACACACTCCTACAGCTCCCTTGATTTCCAAAACCCCTTGTCTTGCCCACATTTTCAATCTCCCCCACCCAACCCCTCTATCACCCACACCAAAAGCCGCCACTCCACCTCCTGCTAAACCACAGCAGTCTGTGGTGAACCTTTCATCACTTCCGTTAACAGAATCTCTCTGTTCTCTCGAAGGGATTGTCATTATCCCCAACCCCGAAGTTTGACCATGCTGCTTTGGTCCGGTGCCGCACTCTCCAGTGGCGTTACCACTTTGCCACCAGGGATGATAATAACTTTCAGCATGATGAGATTGAGCCCTGCCTAGAGCGTTTCAAACCTCCATCCAAACTCCTTCCTCAACACCATCCACTCCTTATGTTCCAGGAAATCCTCACATCCAACCTGTCCTCATCATCTTTTCTCAACTTCATTTCCCACTCCAACAACCTCAGTATTAACGAAACCCGTGCTATGAGAGAACTGTCTAAGAACAGGAACATCATTATTCTCCCAGCTGACAAAGGCTCAACGACCGTAGTCATGGACCGCTGTGACTATGAGGCCGAAGCTTTGAGACAGCTCTCTGACACCAACACATACCTTTCACACCCTACAGATCCTACAACCTCAATATGCCAAGAAGTACGCACTCTCCTTGACCTCCAAGGCCCCTTACAAGGACTCTCCCCCAATTCTTTGTCCCTCCTTACCCCGCAGAACCCCCATCTTTTACCTTCTTCCCAAGATCCACAAAACTGGAAATCCGGGGAGACCTATAGTTGCGGCTTATGAGTCTCTAACAGAACGGATTTCAGCTTTTGTGGATCAGCACCTCCAGCCTTTTGTACAGGACCTCCCTTCATTCATTAAAGACTCCCCACACTTCCTTGAACGACTTTCCACAGTCCCCACTCCTCTACCACCTGGGTCCTTCCTTGTCTCCATAGATATCTCTTCCCTTTACACCAACATCCCTAACGGACAGGGCCTCAGCGCCATGGAACACTTCCTGGAAATGCGACCTTTCGACAGCCTCCCCAAGACATCCTTCCTCATTTCCTTGGCTAACCTCATCCTGTCTAACAATTACTTTTCCTTTAACTCACAAATTTACCACCAGATACGTGGTACTGCAATGGGCACCCACATGGCACCATCCTGTGCAAACCTTTTCTTGGGCCATCTGGAACAACGATTCCTCAACAATCTTCGCATTAAACCTCTTGTGTGGTTCAGATACATAGCTGACATCTTTATGATCTAGACCCTCGATGAGCATCATCTAATAGACTTCTTCAACTCCCTAAACAACCACTCCATCAACTTTACTTGGACGTACTCCCATACTCATGTTACCTTTCTTGATGTTGACGTTTCTTTGCATAACGGGCGTCTACATACCTCTGTTCATATCAAACCGACTAATCTGCAGCAATATCTTCATTTCAACAGTTGTCATCCCTTGCACATCAAACATTCCCTTCCTTACAGTCTGGCCCTCCGTGGCAGGCGAATCTGCTCTGATGAACAATCTCTTTCCCAATACACAGAAAACCTGTCTGGAGCTCTCATCTCCCGTAGCTACCCTCCTGACTTAGTACACAAACAAATCTCCCGTGCCATAGCCCTTCCTTTACATAGCCACTCCAAGTCAGTACCCCTTGATACTAGCCACATCCCGCCTTCATCACTCAGTTCTTCCCTGGTCTCGAGTCCATTAACCTAATCCTTCGCCGTGGACATGATTTCCTACATTACTTCCCCGGGATGCGCACCATTCTCCATAAAATTCTACCTATTGCCCCTTGCACATGTTTTAGCAGACCACCAAATTTAAGAAATATCTTGGTTCACAAGTACTCGCCAAGTAATTCCCCCAGACTGCCACAGAGTTCATTCCCGTGCAATAGACCCCGTTGCAAAACATGCAGCATACACCCAGCCACTACCACTTACTCCAATCCTACCACAGGTGAAACATTCCCTATCATTGGTCATGCTACTTGCATGACAACACACCTCATATACCAACTGACATGCCTCCATTGCTCAGTTCATATATAGGCCTCACAACCAATCCCCTAGCTATCAGAATGAATGGCGACAGGCAGACAGTTTATACTAACAATGAGGTCCATCCAGTTGCAAAACATGCCAGTTCCCACAAAATCAATAATTTGAACATCTGTTTTTCAGTTAGGGCAATCAGAGTTTTCCTTAACAACACGACCCCCTCTGAACTTCGTAGACGGGAACTAGCCTACCAGAATATCCTTGACACCAGATATCCTCCTGGCCTCAATCTCCAATAAACTCTGCCCACCAGACCCAGCACTTATTATCTATACCATTCACACTTTTTGTATTTCTGTATTTACTATTATCCATGCTATTTACATTTATTTTACTTTTCACTTATAGTTATATATATCACCACCTAGTTACTATTCACCTCTTTCAATAATAACATATCGTCATCAGTATCGATTATCAATCCAATATTTGAGCTTACTCTCCCCCCCCCCCCCTCACCTAAACAAACAACCGCGCCTGAGACGCCATTCACCAGTCGGCCGTCTATGTGTACACATGTGACGCCGCCTGGTGCTTCGCCTTCTGCACGTTTAAGGCTGCCATAGGCCGAAATATTGCGCTTTTCTTGTGTTTGTTTTTTGTTCGTCGTCCCAGCCGCCTTCATCTGTGGTAAGTGTTGGGTCATATTTCCCTATCCTTCCTTAGTTTTATTGCCTTAAAGCTTTTTCATGCTCATTGTTATTATATATAGACATATATATATAAAAGCAACCACATCACCCACAGGCATCAGTAACTTGACAAAGGTGGCAGAGATTATGACCACCAAAACGTCATGTTATTCAAACATTCTCACTCGGCCAGTTTCCCCGAGAACATTTCATTTATAGGAAAGTTCTTGATACTCAAAAGTAAGATACCTGATGAAGACAGCAGGATGGTTGTCAAAATGTTGTCTTTTTACAACACAATCTGGTAGCAAATCTGAGAATCCTATTGCAATTGCTTTCATTCATGTTGCTTAAGGAGTCATTCCTTATTCACTTCCTGAATCACCCAAATCACATGGCACACAATTTAGGTCTCACAATTCAAGTATGAAGATTATGTGAAGAAACAAAGAATTCAAAACAAGAATTAAAAGATAGAAATAAGGTAGGTTAGTAAACTCTTGGGTCAAAACAACCATTATTCATCAAACAACAACTTGGCCACCTACACTTCATCAATATATTTATTCAGTATTTCCTCCCTTGTCCCTTTCACTACCATATATGCCATGCAACCTTCGTTCACCAAGCAGATGTCAGTATGTACATTCTGGCTCCACCTAGTGTCACCTTCTTGCAATAATAAGGTTAAGCACCGAAATATTGTCCCCCTTTTGTTTGTCTCTATTTTTCAGTTATTCCTAGCTACCGACATCTGTGAGCGTTAGGATCTTATTTCCACATCCTTCCTTAGTTTCACTCCTTTAAAGCAGTTTCCTGCTCATTGTTATTAAATATTTATGCAGTAATTTTATTTATTACTTTTATTGGTTTTGGTTACGAATTTTCTATTGTAAGAATTGGCACCAATATCAAAAGGTGTCAATAAATAAATAAATAAATTGCAGTTAAAAAAATAAAATATTAGTAAGACTAATAATAATAAAACAATATTGAACTTAAGTAAATAATTGTATATTCTAGTTAATACAATCCCTTGATTGGAGTGTTTGGTAAAAATTATTTTTCCTTCTTGGTATTTTCATTCTTCTGTTGATTTATGTTGATTTTTTTTTTAATTTCTGTATTGTATTTGTGCAATTTAATTTAGGATAGAAGAGCTTTCACATTTCTTTGGTATATAAAAATAATAATTCTTATGATTAATTTTGATGATTATCTTTCAATTAAGTTTTAGCACATCATACATCCATTTTGCAAAAAAATATTTTTTTGTATGAATACTTTGTAAAAATATAATTCATTGTCAATTTTGAAGAATCACAGATATATTTTTAATTATTTTATCCTTCACCACATTAATCATGATGGAATATTTGGAGTAATTGGTACATATACGTTAAAGGCATTTTAATATAAGTACTGGATTGAAAAGGCTGAAATTCATAGGTTACCAATTCAGAAAAAATTACCTTTCAGCCAAATAAAGATTTATATTAATAAAATCCTCTCAGGTGGCCTCGAAGTGATTACAGTCAGCTTGGGAAAGCTAGAAGATACCTGATGAAGAGAGCAGAGCTAGCTGTTGAAACATTTTGTTTATACAACACCATCCGGCTGGACACCCAAGAGGATTTTACTGCAGGAAAGTTTCCTCTCACACAAGATTCATATTAATCAATAGTGTAGCTTTAGAATAATCAATGTTCATAATTAGGTAATTTTCTTTCCCTTATTGGACTGAAAAAAAAGTACTGGACCCAAAATTATGAAGAATTGGCACCAATAAGTTTAAACGGGTTCAATTCAAAGTCATCCGCTTCCTAAAAAGGGATAAAAGAAAGAAAGAAATTTCTGCCCATCAACAACATGGTTCTAGAGTAATTGGTTGGTGTACACACATTAAATTATGTAATTTTTTTTATATATGAAAACAAAAAATACCAAATCATGAAATTTTAATGGGATGATTCTGAAGGCATCCTATTTCACGTAAGAGATTCACACACATATCGATAGCATAGTTCGTAATAGGTGAATCTATGTACATGTATTGTTTCTTGTTTTTGTTTTACCTATATAAATAAAAATGAAAAACTGTTCGCTGGTAATCGCATCACTTGAGAATGGTTGGACCGACTTTACTAATTTCTTTTTTTAAAAGAAGTTCCTAGTAATACGAAAAAGTTTTCTAGAATAAGAAAAATTGAAAAAGTCTCCTGGAAAATTAGAAAATTCTTGAAAAATTGAAGTGATTTTTACTATGGATCGATTTTGCTAATTTTTAAAAATGTTTGTAATAGTACAAAAAACGTTTTTTGAAAGAAAAAATGGAAAAGTTGCCTGGAAAATTGGAAATTTTGGGAAAAACTGAACTGACTTTTCTCTATGGGATTTTTGTATGAACTCAAGAAAATAACTCACAATTTGAATTATGGATTCGCATAATTCTTTTTTTGCTTTGTTCCTTATGATCCCATGACAGAAATAACTAATTTGAATGCTTTCTATTGGAAAAGAACTGGTAGATCTGGAGAAAAATTTGTTAAAATTAATTCCAACCTAAATTAAAATTATCTTTCTTTTTATTTTTGTGTTGTTTGTGTGCAACAGATGTCATTTTATTTCTATTCTATTGATATTAACTGATTACATGGACTTGATGACATAATGAACAGGGTATTACCTCAATTACGCATGACAGCACCCAAATGTCCAAGTCAAACCAAGAGTTGAAATGCGAAAAACGATATGATTGTGAATCATTGCAAGAATCAGTTCAAACGAACATTCTTCTGTTGAATTGGCAGCAAAAATACATGTACAACAGTCTCATGAAAGTTGTGAATGGTGGAACTAGAGGGATTTTCTTACTGGATGTTCCAGGTGGAACTGGAAAACTTTTTCAATCTTATTGATTTTAGCAACAATACGCTCTCACTTGAATTTGCTTAATCAGGAACTGCATCTGCAGCGGAATTTTGAAAGATTCAAGTTGCTGCTGAATATGTAAATCAATGAAACTCCAATGTGTAACCTTTCGAAGAACTGTGTGATGGCCAAATGCAAAGTGATCGTTTGGGATGAATGTACAATGGCACATAAAAAGTCTTTGGAGGTATTAGACCAAAAAATTCAAGATCTACGAAACAATCAAAACCGGTTTAGTGGTGCGATGATCAAATTCAAAATTTAAATATAACATCTTGAGATTCATTGGAATTTCAATTTTAATGGAAGAAAATAAATCATTTGGTTAGCATGAAATTCTGGGGTAATTCAATGGTGACAAATTTTGGAACAAAACCACATTGTTCCAAGTCCACATTCCAGGTACATCACACATTTCCGGCACTTCAGCACTATACGGCCGATGGAATTCATCTCAAATGTAAAATTTTCCACTGGCGCACTTCTGAATCTTCTACTCCTCAAATTGAATATCCATGGACACAATCATTAATAAATACAATGATCACTCATAAATACATTTTTGTCTCAGTTTTACTTTGTTTACATATTCTCAATAGCTTTTCAAAAATTCACAAAACAATAATAATAATTAAAAATATTGAAATTTGTACAGTACAAAGTCTGTTGGGTCATCTAGTAATATATATCTACTAAAATGAGTTTTGTTTTTTGTTTTATCACAAGCCAATATCTCCCTTTATACCAAATCGAAATTGAGAAATGAGGTATCATTTTAAAGAATAAGGTCTGAACTTAGATAAGATCATAAATTAAGAATTACATTTTTTTGAATTTGGCCCTTAAAGAGAAAAATTTTAATTATGAAAGTTCCACATATGAGACAGTTAAAGAGTCAAGCCATTAGATAGCAGCAGCAGCACATATCACAGAGATATTAAAAAACAGTTTCATTAGCATCGACAAGGAACGAGCACGTTATCAAAAGATATAAATAAACTGTGTTTTTTGCAGAACAAGTAGGCTTCTTGATATTTTTTTCTGTTATGCTATACTATTCCTATGTTAACAATTTGTTGGTAATATTTTCTCATGAGCTATGAAAACAGTAACACATGCCACAGAGATATGGATATCCTGCGTATATTTTTTTCAAGTTAGTTGTATTCTGTTAAGGACCATGACAGTTTGTCATACGTATTTTCACGTGTCCAATATTTTCCTAATTTTTTCATAACATGTTGCAATTACTTTGTTATGTACCTATTACACTAAAAAATAAACAATTGCTATCATCCTACTACAAACCATCTACCTAAATATTCATTATATTTTATTCATGAAATTAGAGATTCATGCAAACTGATAGTGTAGTGTTGGAATAATCGGTGTTCATGCCTTAAAAAAAAAAAATACAAATTCATTGAATTGAGAACTATCTTCCCTTTTGATGTCAGTTAATGAAGCTATAGCAGCTACCCGTGTAACTGTGTTTACATCAGTGATACTGATCACACTGACACACTGTGAGAACACTTCAGTGACTGGCAAACTTCTCACTGTTCTTTTGTTTATAAAGTCTGGCATGCAGTCAACTCTGGTCATACAATTACATAAAATTATGTTCTCGATAATGGTAGATTCATGATAAAGGCGGCACTTTTTTTTTTTGGTTATTGCTTTATGCCTCGTCGACGGCTAAGGTCATTAGAGGCGAGATGGGACTGAGGACAAGGAACGGGAAGGAATTTGGCCATGGCCTTTTTGAAGGAAGCATCCCGGCATTCGCCTGTAGTGTTTTGGGGAAAACATGGAAAACCCAAATCTGGATGCCGGGACGGGTATTCGAACCTGCATCCTCCCAAATGCGGGGCCAGAACGTTAACCATTCACCCACCACGCTCGATGGAGACACTTTATATTTCTATAAATAAAAACAAGATGAACAAGGACAGTGTTGCCTGACAAAATGACACTAGGCCAGCTCTCGTGCAGAACAAGAGATCCGGTGCTCCACTCCATTATTGGCTGAAATTTGAAACACAAGTGACTATATCACAGCCCAGTCTTTCCTTAATGAATGCCACAAAACAACAGCAAAAAATTGGCAGAAGGTACACATATGTGATGCTACTTGGACAACTGAAATAATGACTTATCTATCTAGCATATTTCATTTTCTCCAAGAATTTCCCCTCAGCTCCAAACTATACAAGTATCTACATCTACATACATACTCTGCAAATCACAAACATTGTGGGTGGCAGAGGGTGCTAAGCACCAATCCTAAACCTGCCCATTCCAATCCCGAATAGTGCGAGGAAAGAAGGAATACATATAAGTATCAGTACGGCATCTTATTTCTCTAATCTTATCCCTCTGGTCATTGTAGAGCTCTCATATCTAAGCTGCTGTCTAGCCATCAAGATTAATAATTACAAACAGAAAGTTATCTTTAATAAACCAGTCCATTCCATGACAGCTCATTATAGATGTCACAAACTCGGCAAATGCTTCATAGTTAGAGCTCTTAAGAGATTTCCACAAAATATCATACCCTCAAACATCAGCCTTTATAAACTTTCAATGGCCTGGTCACTGCTGCTGCCCACTTTATACTGTTGAAAGTTTCATTTTAGAGCATCATCTCAAAGGTTCAATGCAAAATATGTTTTGACCAACTGTGAGAGTATACTGGCAGCAGTATTTGGTCACATTTAACCTATTGTATATAGCCAACAGTTTACAACCAAATCATTCTCAATCACATAGTAAAATATTTAAAGTGCAACTTCTAACTGTCGCAAAAGAAAATAAATGAAATTATTTCTCCTATGTTTACTTTTCAAATGATTGTTTATTTCTTACTTTAACCTTTCTCCATCCTTCCCAATCAATATAGCCATGTTCCAATCTCATTACAGACCGATTAATGCAACAACCTCTAATTCAGTCCCCATACAAGACTTTTTATCTTACTCTGTCACACCGATCAGGCAAAACGCGACCACTGCCCACCGCGAGATTGAATACAGTCTGGTGACATTGTAGATATTTCACACAGTAAGGAAAGTATGTAAGCAAAGCAGAAAAACATGGGGAGTTATTCTAGCAATAATATGTGCGGAAGAAAAGGAAATACACAAACACAAGTGACTTTGACAAAGAGCAGATTGTTAAGGCCCAGTGCCTGGGAACAAGCATCTAGGAAGTAATGAAGCAGGTTGGCTGCTTGCATGCTACTAAAGTGAAGGATGAAGGACAGTGAAATCATGAGTGGGCAATTAGCAGTGGACATCCATGCCTCATCTTAGAATGTGGAGGTAAAAGGCTTGCCCGCTCTGTAAAACAGGAGTGGCAGTGATTTGTGGCACATCTGACAGGGAATAACATGCTGGCACAGCACACCATTAAGTGCAAAATGTTGAGCATGCGGCACCACAGCAGACGGCTCCTATTTGTTCCAAGTTGACCCAATGACATCGTAAATTACAACTGCAGTGGGCATAAGATCCCTGAGATTGGACCATGGATCAATAAAAACATGTCACCTGGTCAGATGAATCAAGTTTGTTGTTACACCATGTCAATGGTTGTCTCAGGATATGTTGCTCAAAACACGCACCATGCCATAGTTGCAGGCCGTTGGTGGCAGTAAAAGGGAACATGCACCTGGGCTCCAGGGGACCTGTAGTAGTAATCAAAAGTACCATGATATCTGTATACTATGTGAAAATTATTACAGACCACCTACATCCCACCATGCTTCATGTGTTCCATCATGGTGTTGGCATCTTCTAGCAAGATAATTATAATTGAATGCCAAAATTATGCTACAATGGTTTGTGGAGCATGATAGTGAACTCATGCTGATGTCTTGGCCACCAAATTTGCCTCATCTCAAAGCGATATAACACATCCTGGATGTTAATGGGTGCCAGCACTGCAACCACTAACCTCCGGCCCATAGTAAAAAGGGTGCCAGATACCGCCAGTAACCTACTGAGGACTTGTCAAATCCATGCTTTCTGAATTCCTGTTGTATTGTGTTCCAAAGTGGACCAGGATGCTATGAAGCAGGTGGTAATAATGTTTTGGATTATCAGTGTATTTTTGTAAGACTGCACTTATTTTGTGGATTTAGTGCTTTGTCTCTGTTGCTACAAACATTTAGGTCCCAACTTGGGGTCTTCTTCCAGGCTACTTCAATGTACCCACTACAAATGGTTGGGTACATCTAATTCATCATTTTCTAACACACTGGGTGGACTATTTTGATTTTCTGCCAGAGAGGGTGTTTGCTTTACCAGCAGCTAGTGTTCACTGTTCCAGAGGCAGTGTCCTCTGTAGGAGAAAAAACCTGCATGCTTGGAGTCAGGCAACAGTGTGAAGTATGAGACCTGAAAAGTGACGCCCAATGGGGATCTGATTGAGCTTGCTTTGAAAACTAAGCCCAGCCTCAGAAAAGATGGAACTTCATTTGTGTCACTTGAAATATAATCAAAGTATTAACTGGACTGGAGGAAATAAAACAGGGTGGCCACAAGGTAATGATTTAAAAATTCCCTGATATTTCCAGGTTTTCCAGAGAAATTTGTCATATTTTTCCCTGATTTAGAAACTTCATTTGCATGGTTAAGATATTTAAAGTTTTAATTAGATTTTGATTCTAAATAATTAAATCTGGTATAAAACTCAAAAAATTAGAAACATGTTTAAGAATGTTTATTTGAAAATTTTATAACTAATTCAGTAATCTTATGAAGCATAATTAAAAATGAGTAGCACAAAAATAAGATAGGTCAAATGACTAATATGAACTAAAACAAATTAGTAATCTTTCAATATTTGGTGGATAAAATAATTGAAGATTTTTAAATTGTTCACCAGTAACTTGACTCAGTCAACAGCTTAGCTTTTTTATGCCTTTTTTTCGTTTGCTACACTTTTCTTTTCAAATCTTCTGGTTCAGTTATTGTAGCTTTTTTTGTTCCATTTTCAATTTCTTCTGTTGCCGAGCTAACACTTTTGCGTAAGTTTCCGTGAGTCTACGCAAGATAGCATGAACACGAGTTTGTATAAACCATGCAATCGTGTTGGTTCACTTTGTGTGGTTGCTTGCTTGTGCTCCTCGCCTTGGCAGCAGTTTATTTGGAGCAAGTCAAAGGCACGAGCACAATGTTTATACTGTCACATCAATTCAGCATTTGAAAGAGCTCTGAATGACGCAAAACTTTATAAATCCTATCTATTTAGGATCTTACATATTATTTTGTTCCTGCTTTAATTCGCCTTATATCATTAATACAAAAAAAGTTATAAAGCCGTATAATTATCGCTATTCACATTTTTGCTGGCATTGGTATATTGAATCTAGGCTTTTGTTTTGATATTAAAGTTTCAATTTTTCTCAGAAGAAGTTCAAAACCAGCTTGTGACATTCTACAGGACTTCGAAGACTCTCCACAAATTCAATTTATTTGGAACATCTGTTTCAAACTTTGCTTGAAATTGTAAAACTGTTTAGTGAAACATAAAAACATCTTTATGTACTTACTCCTCTACGAATGCTGATTTATACAGTAAAAAATATAACTTCTGAGTTTACATGATTTAGATGTCAAAAGGAGTTCCAGAGAGAGTTCATGTTAGCGCTCGCGCACAAACATCTCTTCGTCGTATCTCGATGAGGCGCAAGACGAGATGCAAGTTGCTAGTGTAAATGCGGTATTTGTTGGTTATTTTATGTCAAAAATATATGAGCTGAATCATTTAATGCAAAAGTTCAATATTAAAATAAATTATCAAAAAATTATAAAATTTTGGGTTGTTGCAATTAAAATTCCCTGATAATTTTTTAAATTACTTGGATTCCCTGATATTTCTATGATATTTCACGGTGGCTTTAAATTCCCTGATAATTCCATATTTTCCAGGTTTTCCAGGTCTGTGGACTGCTGTAAAAAATCAACTATTACACAGAAAATAATATCAAATTATATGTAAGATATTATCATTATATACACTCCTGGAAATTGAAATAAGAACACCGTGAGTTCATTGTCCCAGGAATGGGAATCTTTATATACACATTCCTGGGGTCAGATACAACACATCATCACACAGACAGAACCATAGGCACATAGACACAGGCAACAGAGCATGCACAATGTCGGCACTAGTACCGTGTATATCCTCCTTTCGCAGCAATGCAGGCTGCAATTCTCCAATGGAGACGATCGTAGAGGTGCTGGATGTAGTCCTGTGGAACGGCATGCCAAGCCATTTCCACCTGGCGCCTCAGCTGGACCAGCGTTCGTGCTGGACGTGCAGACCGCGTGAGACGACGTTTCATCCAGTCCCAAACATGCTCAATGGGGGACAGATCCGGAGATCTCGCTGGCCAGGGTAGTTGACTTACACCTTCTAGAGCACGTTGGGTGGCACGGGATACATATGGGCGTGCATTGTCCTGTTGGAACAGCATGTTCCCTTGCCGGTCTAGGAATGGTAGAACGATGGGTTCGACGACGATTTGAATGTACCGTGCACTGTTCAGTGTCCCCTCGACGATCACCAGAGGTGTACGGCCAGTGTAGGAGATCGCTCCCCACACCATGATGCCAGGTGTTGGCCCTGTGTGCCTCGGTCGTATGCAGTCCTGATTGTGGCGCTCACCTGCACGGCGCCAAACACGCATACGACCATCATTGGCACCAAGGCAGAAGCGACTCTCATCACTGAAGATGACACGTCTCCATTCGTCCCTCCATACACGCCTGTCGCGACACCACTGGAGGCGGGATGCACGATGTTGGGGCGTGAGCGGAAGATGACCTAACGGTGCGCGGGACCGTAGCCCAGCTTCATGGAGACGGTTGCGAATGGTCCTCTCTGATACCCCAGGAGCAACAGTGTCCCTAATTTGCCGGGAAGTGGCGGTGCGGTCCCCTACGGCACTGCGTAGGATGCAACGGTCTTGGCGTGCGTCGCTGCTGTCCGGACCCAGGTCGACGGGCACGTGCACCTTCCGCCGACCACTGGCGACAACATCGATGTACTGTGGAGACCTCGCGCCCCACATGTTGAGCAATTCGGCGGTACGTCCACCCAGCCTCCCGCATGCCCACTATACGCCCTCGCTCAAAGTCCGTCAACTACACATACGGTTTACGTACACGCTGTCGCGGCATGCTACCAGTGTTAAAGACTGAGATGGAGCTCCGTATGCCACGGCAAACTGGATGACACTGACTGCGGCGGTGCCCAATCGCTGCGCAGCTAGCGCCCTTCGACGGCCAACACTGCTGTTCCTGGTGTGTCCGCTGTGCCGTGTGTTTGATCATTGCTTGTACAGCCCTCTCGTAGTGTCCGGAGCAAGTATGGTGGGTCTTACACACCGGCGTCAATGTGTTCTTATTTCAATTTCCAGGAGTGTATTTTTGAGTAAATGTCACAAGAAAGATGAGTACGGTGTCCATATTTGCAACAATGTTCACAGGACATCCTCAATCATGACAAATATTCATTTCATTAAAATGCGCGACTTATTTGCTAGTACTTTCCCTTTTAAGTAACCTCAAAAAGAATTACAATAGGACAAGTTATTAAATCATGGTAACAATTGGAAACATTAATTTGAGCCAAGCTGTCGTGCAAGGAATAGAACATATGATTTGACATCACTTACATGAATCTATCTACTGGTAACTGCGGACATGATGAACACACATTATACTGCTTCAGTTTTCACACACTAATTCAACACAATCAACCAAAGAAGAAGAAAAAACACTTCATCCCGAAATAATCTATGGTAACACACAAAAACATTATAATAAATGATCATAAGAAGCAAAAGACAATGTCTAATAACCTCAAAATCAATTATTTCAATAAGCATTAAAGGAAAAAAATTAAGCATAGAGAGAGGAGACAGTGCATATTTCTCTCTCTGTCATCCAGTTTTCTCACTTCCAATCTCAATGTACAAAAACTGTTCACATCATGGCTTCATAGATGTAAATTTGTAACATGTCAATATATTAATATTTTTCAAGTTATTCTACAGAATTTTTCTTTTGTGGTTTAGAAATTTATTAGACTTCACACTTTCCTGTGCCAACTTCATTGGTGGAGACAATGAAATTACGAGGGCTGTCCAGAAAGTAACAGACGTTCTGTAATAAAAAATAAACAAAGTGAAAAAAACGATTTTTATTATATACATTTTAGAGGTAAACTCTTAGGCTATTTTTCAACATAATCGCCATTTAAATTAAGGCACTTATCATAACGTGGTACAAGCTTTTCGATACCCTCTCTGTAGAAATTTGCCGCCTGAGACTTCAACCACTGGTTTACACCGGCATGCAGTTGAGCGTCAGTTTCAAACCGTTGTGTTGCGAGCCACGTCTTCATCGCCGGGAACAGGTGGTAGTCGCTCGGTGCCAAATCCGGGCTGTACGGCAGGTGATTGAAAACTTCCCATCCAAAATCATCCAAGAGCTCTTGGGTACGATTGGCCGTGTGTGGACGAGCGTTGTCGTGGAGAAACAAAACTTTCTCACCGAGTTTTCCCCGACGCTTGTTTTGTATCGCGCGTCTTAATGTTCTGAGTGTTTCGCAATACCTTTCTGAAGTGATTGTTTGGCCACATTCAAGAAATTCAACGAGAATCACACCCTTAGCATCCCAAACACAGTAGCCATAATTTTTCCTGCTGACAGCGTTTGCAGACACTTCCTCGGTTTCTTGGGCGAATGCGTGTGTCCCCATTCCACAGACTGCCGTTTTGTTTCACAGGTGACATGCTTTACCCAAGTCTCGTCGCCAGTTACGATATGATCGATAACTTGGTTTCCAGTTTTGGCGTAGTCTTCCAGAAACGTCAGTGCTGCAGCAAGTCTCTGTTTTTTGTGGTCTTCTGTTAGGATTTTCGGAATCCACCTGGCACAAAATTTGTGGTAACCAAGTTTACCAACCACAATCTCATGAACTAAACTCCGTGAAATTTGGGGGAAATGTTCTGAAAGCTCCGTAATCGTGAAACGACGATTTTCACGGATTTTTTCGTTGATTTTCACCACTAGTTCATCACTCACAACACTAGGCCTACCCATGCGGTCCTCATCGTGAACATTGGTTCGACCATTTTTAAAATCAATGCACCATTGCCTCACTCGGCTTTCACTGATTATTCCTTGGCCGTACACATCACAAATCTGGCGATAAATTTCAATTGGTTTGTGATTTTTCGCCAACAAAAACCGTATTACAGCTCGCACTTCACAACTGGCGGGATTTTTAACTGCAGCGCTCATTTTAATACTCTACTGTATTCAAAGTACGATAGGAACGATGTGCAAACTACCACGGCTGGTTGCGTACTGAATGTATGAACAGTCTGACGCCAAGATGGCGGTGCTAGGAGCACCCATTGTTGCGCCAGGTCAAAACGTCTGTTACTTTCTGGACAGCCCTCGTATTTGTAATACAACAAATATATGTAGCATTACTAAAGCAAAGAAAAGGTCACATTGCAGGTGCATGTTAAAACTTACAGTTCATTAATCAATTTGATTTTGTTCACTCTGTTATTATTTTACTGACTGAAATTAAAACAAAATTCTTAAACTGTTTATATCTTAAGAATAATGTAGATATCCTATAAAAATTTCTCGGGTTACAAGACGCGTCAAAATTGAGCCATCTGGCAATGTTTCGGAAGCTTGCACTGCTTCCATTGTCAAGCCCTGCTTAACATCACTGAAGTCTGCCACAAGGTAGTCTATTATATAGTGTTAGCAGCCAGGAGCGGAGGGGAGGGGAAAGCGCGTGGAGGGGTGGTCACCAGATGGCTCAATTTTGATGCGGCTTGAAACCTGAGAAGCTTTTATGGAGCACTGCTGCCGCGAGAATGTACATAGTTACCTAATAATGTAGATACTTCAGATATTACTATATTAAACAAGGAGACAAAAATTTGAAGTAATATTTAGTTAATTGTTCTAACATTCACCTAGTTGAAAAATGAGACATGCAAAAAATGCCTGATGTGCCACTTGGAGGTTGTGAATTCGAGATATGAAACAGTTTTATCACATTGCAACTTCAATATACTGAATAATGGGAAAAGGTCATTCAGATGATGATAATATTTACAGTGACATAGTGCCAGAAAATCATCCTTGAAGGCATGAAAGGCTAGATCCCCACATCAAACATTACAAGGTTATAGATTCAAATGCAGAAATTATACAATATATTTGTCGAACGACTGTCAACATTAAACTTGCTGTCTACATAATAGTCTGCTAGCGTCATAGCACATTTTAAATGTTCCAACCAAGGAACAAATTGAAAAAATGAGCCTAGAACTTTTCAGACTACAGTTATAAATAAAGTAGGGCAAGAAATTGTGGAAAACTAGACAATCCCAACAACAAAAGTGGCTGAAATCTTTTTATAAGGCAAACATTCGAAACTAAGCAAAAAAGCTAACCATGTGACAAGATTGGATTTTTGTGAATACATGAACAATCTTGCAACCATGATCTAGCATTTGTCTCACATCAATGACATGAGAAAGAACACCTCCATAATACGAATGTCAGATTATAATTTAGCAGCGAAGCATCAAATAGACAGCTACAAAACTAAACTAACCCCTGAATGACTATCCTATATAAGCAAACTGTGGTCAAATATAGTGCCTCAGAGTACAGTGTATTTAACTGAAAACACCAATAATAGTAATAATTTTTTCTTCAATGTTTTGATTTTAAGTCTTTCTTCTAGAGTTCAAGCTAAACCAATTTTTTTAAAAGTTATCAATTAAACATTTTACCTTTAACTGATATCTGTAAAGCCAACCTGCAAGATCACTAGCCAACACATTGAATACAAGTCTTAATGCTTTTGCCACATTATTCCAGTTGTCTTTTTTGGATTGTAAATATTGTAGTAATGTTAGCATCACACCACCTGATCTTGGATGGTCAGCCTAAAAAACAAGAATACAAATACTTTTAATTTCATAAAAGAAACTAATAACAAAATTATAAACAGTATGAGAAGATAGTTAGAATTATTATTGCAACTTTTTGAACACATCACTGGAAAAGACCTATGCAGTCTTTTAATAGACTAGATGACCCATGCGAAAATACAATGAATAGTAAGGTTGGAGGTATGTAATATGCTGAAAGAAGAACTGCCTCATTTGTTTCAATTGTTTAGTGTAATAGGTATATAACAAAAGCTGACTCCAACGACACAGTTTATTAATATCTTTGTGATATATGTTACTGCTATCTAGCGCCTTGAAAGGCTTCCGGTTACTGATTTCGATTAAAAGTCTCTTACTGAACATAGACAATTACTAATTAAATAAAGGTTCTTCAAGCCGCAGTCGCCAGGTTTAGGTACTACTGTTCGTCGGGTTTATTAAATGATAAATTCACAAACTTTAGAATGAACATCTACACAAAAAATTTATTCAAGTTCATAAGCTTATGCATTCACACCGATGGAAAGTACCACCACCAAAATAATATTTAAACAAGGAATCAGACTCCTTTTCCGAAAATTACGGACTCGTGGGATAAGAGAGATTGAACTACAAAAACTCCCACGTTCTCTATCATCCTCTTAACACGTCCACAGTCACTTGCAATCACAGCACTCCATTCAAAGCATTGAATTCAACACATTACTAGTTTCCATTATCCACTTCACTGAGTTTTTTCTTTTTCTTTTCACAATTTCTACAATTAAAACCGAAATGTTCACTCATCCGAACTTCACTTGATGGAGGTCAACGATCCACTCCCTATACAAAGACAACATCACATTCACTCACGACGCCAGCCACAGATATTACTGTATGGCTCAGAGGTATGTTATGTTACAGCCTTGTTATTACTTTTGCCCTTTAAGAGTAAAATTCCGAAAAATTTCGTTCGTAGTTCATAATGTTGCCAAAGTGGAGACCTTAATATTTTAAATGATACCTCATTTATAGGTTTAGGTTAAGTGCCAATGGAGGTAAATGACTCGTAATAAAAAAAATGTATGGAAATAATGATACCTTTGCCCTTGAAGGGCAGAATTCTGAATAATTCCTGTCTTAAGATATGATCTGACTAAAGCAGAGACCGTAATCTTTAAAATGATAGCTTTTTATCTAATTCAGTTAGATGTCAAGGGAGATAAATGGCTCATGATAAAAAATACATTACAGAAATAATGATAATTTTTGCCCTTTAAAGAGCTGAATACCAAAAAATTCCTTTCTTACAATATGATGTGACCACGGCGGAGACCTTAAACTTTAAAATGATACATCGTTTATCTACATTGTTAGATATCAAAGGAGATAAATGGCGGATGACACAAAAAAGTGTATATTGATACTTTTGCCCTTTAAGGGTCACATTCAGAAAAATTCATTTCGTAAAATAGGATCTGACCAAATTAAGACCTTATTCTCTAAAATAATACCTCATTTTCCCATTTCGGTTTAATATCAAGGGAGGTACATAGCTCGTGACAAAAAACATTATGGAAATAATGATAATTTTGCCCATTATGGGTGAATTCCGAAAAATTCGTTTCTTAAAACACGATGTGACCATGGCAGTGACCTTAATTATTAAAATGATACCTCATTTATATATATAGTTGCTGAATTATGGAAACACTCTAGTGATAACATGATCATATGTTTAACAGAAATCATCAATGAAATTTGGAAGACAAACAGCTTACCACCAGAATGGACATCGGCTTTAATACATCCACTCCATAAAAAAGGAGACAAAACAGATCCTAACAACTATAGGGGTATCTCCCTCGTGGAAGTGACCTACAAGATATTGCCCAAGGCACTTTTGAAGAGAGCTGAAGGTATACTAGACCCGCAATTAGGAGAATATCAGGCAGGATTTAGAAAGGGCAGATCTTGCACAGAACAAATATTTAATTTAAAGAACACAATAGAAATGAGAAAAATCAGGAACTTGAAATATTTAATTACCTTTGTCGACTTTAAAAAGACCTACGACTCAATTGACAGAAATGTACTAATAGATATTCTGAAAGAATTAGGACTCGATAATAAAACAACTGAAATAACTGAAGGAACACTAACAAATACGACGTCCAAAGTAAAATTTATGGGAGAAATTTCCGAGCCATTTGAAATTAATTCAGGTGTGAGACAGGGAGATGGTCTGTCTCCACTACTTTTCAACTGTGCATTAGAAAAAGTAGTGAGGGAATGGAGGAAAGCCATCAACACAAAGGGTGTCCAGCTGGGAAGAAATCCAAATAAATTCACCATAGACTGTCTAGCTTTTGCAGATGACATGGCGGTAATTACTGATTCACTGGATAGTGCAAAAGAACAAATCGAAGAACTGGAGAAACAGGCAGCCAAAGAAGGATTACATATGTCTTATGAAGAAACACAGTTCATGACAAACATCAATAATGCTCCTCAAAATCTTAAACTTCGCAATGGAACCATAGCTAAAACAAATTGTTTTAAATATTTAGGAGAATGGATAACGAGTGACACAAAAGAAAAGACTGCAATAGAAACTAGAATACATAAAATGGAAAGAGCATTTCATATGACAAAGAACATATATAACAAAAAATCCTTATCATGGAACACAAAACTAGGGCACTATCAAGCAGTGGTTAGACCAGAAACGCTGTATTCGGCAGAAACGCTTAAGCTAACAAGATATGGGGATCTTGAAAAACTGGAGAAAGTAGAAAGAAGAATCTTGAGAAAAATACTGGGACCCAAACCTAATAGTAATGCTGAATACAAATTAAGACCAAACTGAGAACTATATTCTAAAATAGAAAAATTAACAGTTATAATGAGGAAAAGAAGACTGAAATTTTACGGGCACATGTACAGAATGGATAGTAATAGACTAACAAAACAGATCTTCACCCTACTGAACAAATACAAATCCAAACCAACATGGTTCACTGAAACTGAAAAGGACATGAAAATTGCGGGAGTGAAAGCAGATGTAATAGACAGCAGAACACTTTTTAGAGAAGTAATTCACAAGGCAGGTTTTCAGGAGAGACAGAAATACATCAAGGGAAGGAAATGGACCCAGGAACAAAAGGAACAACACTCTCAAAGAATGAAAGAAGTTTGGAAGCAAAGAAAATTAAATACAAAGAAACATAGCCAAAGTTGATTTATCGTACCCTCTAAAAGGGTTGTTCAGAATAATAATAATAATATATAGGAATCAAATTAGGATATGGAAATGAGCCACCACTTACCTTTAGATGATGGATGTGGGGCACGAACACACAGAAAAGGCACAAACACAAATAATAAAGAAATTTTCGGGAAAAAAACCCTTCGCCAACAAGAGAACATTATGGGAGCTGTGAGGCAATCTCCGGCTGCACCCACCTCCCATAATGTTCTCTTGTTGACGAAGGGGTTTTTTTTTCCCCGAAAATTTCTTTATTATTTGTGTTTGTGTCTTTTCTGTGTGTTCGCGCCCCACATCCATCATCTAAAGGTAAGTGGTGGCTCATTTCCCTATCCTAATTTGATTCCTTTCCACTACTTAGCGTCTTTTTTTCATTGTTATCTATATATATATATATCAAGAGAGATAAATGGCCAGTGACATAAAAATGCATTGAAGAAATATTTATATTTTTGCCCTTTAAGGGTTGAAGTCTGAATAATTTCTGTCTTAATGTTTAAAATGATCCTTCATTTAACGATTTCAATTAGGTATCCTGGGGAATAAATGGCTCATGACACAAAAAAACAGCATTTTAGAAATATTGACACTTTTGCCCTTTAAAGGTTGAATTTGAAAATATTACTTTCTTAAAATATGATATGTTCAAAGCGGATACCTTCATCTTCAAAATGATATCTCAATTATCGATTTCAATTAGGTATGAAGCGAGATAGTGGCTTGTGATAGAAAAAAAAAAGCCTTATTGAAATAATATATGTCGGGTCTGGAGTACGTGACAATGCTAAATGATGGTGCCACAGGTGCAGCGAGCAACATGTGAGCACCGCAGTGACCACAGAGAGATCTACAAGCTGGCTACATAAGGAAGGGAAGAGCGAGCATCAGACAGGTTCTCGCCACCCGCCAGGAAGGGAACCTCGCTGTGCTACCATCATTGTGTATTGTGAAACTGAGTCTCGCACACAGCATTGGACCAGCGCACGACCATAAATTAAGAAAGAATTTTTCGGAATTTGATGCTTAAAGAGATCGTACGTATGAGACAGTTCAGAGTCAAGTCCTAGATTGCAGCAGCAGATATCACAGAGATGTCAATAAACTGTTTTTTTATACAATAAGTAGCTTTTCGGATATTTTTTCTGTTATGGAAACATTTCTATTTTGCTATACAATTCCAGTGTAAACATTTTATTTGTGAAAATTTTCTCACAGGCTATGATAACAGCAACACATATCACAGAGATGTTGATATACTGTGTACATTTTGTTCGGGTTGGTTGTATTCTGTTGAGGTCACTGACATGTTGTCGTATATACAGTGCGTTTTAAATTTTCCTAACTGTTTTGTAATACGTTGTAAGGATTTTGTACCTATTACACTGAGAAAATAAATATTTGCTACAAAAGTGCGGTTCTACTTTTCATTATATCACTATTCATTGTATTTTATACGCGAAATTTTCACACGGTTCATCTAGTATACATAAAAAAAAAATTAACAGTCAGTTGAGTTAAGAAATCTACAGGCATAAGATAATTTTTGGTAAATTGAGCAGTGGTTTGGCGGTGTGAACTACTGTGCACTAAAACTTGAAATAACTTCGTCATCAGCTTAGTTTTACCATATAAATTAGTTTAAAGCTTTCAACTATAAAGTAAATAGTAAGGATTATTGTTAGTGCAGCAAAATAAAAACATTTTTCACTCGGTAATAGAGCTTGTGACGAAACCGTGAATATTACGAATATTTTTTAAGTTAATAAAGTGATCTGAGACATGCACATAAGGTCTTAGGCACTGGGCAGTCGCCTAACGCAGAGTTAGACAGTGTGGTAGTGTCGACGGTCAAGTGAAGTGTTTTATGGCCGGCGGGAGCAAGCATGCCGCAGCCACGGGTGTGTTCCTTGTATGCGCTCATTAACCCGTTACCACGGCATCACTGATATTCCGAGGGTCAGAACATTGCGTGAACAGTGCAGAAGTATCTTGTAGACTGTGTATGTTGTTCTGAGTGATATGATTTGCTATAAACTGTGTATGGTGAACTGCTACAGAGTCATACCACGTTGATTCATTAATAATTAATTACCAAGCTTATACTCACTTTTTCCAATCTTAATTATACTCGAAACTGCATTCTTTGGTGATGAAGATTAGTTTTAGTGTCTGGTGGCTTACTTTTGGATTACGTAGCTTCAGAAGAATAAATTTAGTAAACTGTGAAAGCTAACACTGTTTTTCTCAGTAGCTTCTTGCATGTTCCATTTGACTGTTATTCAATTAATGTATCCAATTAGCAACGCTGGCGACTGCACGGCATTCAGATCATTTAATTAGAAGTAATAAGTGGTAAATAAGTAGCAACATAGCTACCGTAAGCACATTAGAATTTTGGTAAATTCTAGTTTCTTAGTTTCAAGTAGAAGGAAGGAAGTAAGTCTTCATTTAAACATATAGTTTTCATTGCACACACAGGTTATGGGAGGAACATTTCATGTAGAAGCTAATACCACATTCTAATTCATTAAACAAATCATTTTAGAAGCAGTAAAGACCCACAACATTTAATAAAAGCACAAAATAAACTTTTTATAAGGGTAAAGAAACTTTTAATAAACCTGAAATTGGATAATCCATTATTGGCCAACTCGCAAACAATAGATTTTTGCTACGTGACCATTTCACTATTTCTGAACACTTTTAAACGAAGTAAAGTAATTTTAAAATAATAATAATTCAAAAGAAAGCTAAATTCACTTAAATTCCGTAGTTTCTGACCGCGTAAATAATGTAAATAAATTTTTAAACACTACGATAAATGCACTTAACTTTCAACATTTTTTATCATATGTTCCTAGTAATTTTCCGAGTAAAAAGTAGATTTGCTAAAAGAGCCAAAAATCTAGAATCACATATTTAAATTTCAGAACATTCCAGGCAGTAGAACAGATTTTATAGACATTTTAAAGATTATTTCGTCACTGAACACACGTGGGTCAATTAAGAATTATTTGCAACTAAACCAACTCATTTCCAGAGATAAAATAACTTTTAAAACGCATAACTAAGTTCAAAGAAAATTCCGAGAATTTTTCCTTTTTGATACAAACTATATGTTAATAATTATTAACGAAAAACCATATGATTTCTAAACAGTTACTTTACCAAATCTTGTCCAAGCTGTAACTTCGCTATTTCGCCATCGATTTTCATAAAATTTATATCATTGAACTCAGGAATTTTTGTAGAACATTTTGGCACTAATCTTATCCATGTAATTTGAAATTCAGCAGTATTCCTAAAAAACTGATTAAATTCAAACATTTAGGTAATTCCCCAACTGCGTTAGGAGGTCGTATCAACACGCAAAATTAAATAAAAATTAAAACTAATCACTCGAAATTTCTCAGTAAACACGCTTTGAGCATCTTGCAGATAAGACTACACTGTCAAAGTTTGAACACTTTTTATAATCCAGATCGTTTAGTGCAATATACATATTTTTTGCTAAGCGGCAGTATACATGTGTGGTACAGCTGGAGCCCGGTGGAAGGGGTGTCTACTCCAGGAACGATATGTAAGGTAACTCCGCGTTAGTCGTGTTGTTGCGGAAAGTTTTTGCTGCGCTAGCCTGGAAGCTGTCCGCCATGTTGGGTGCCTTGATAACAGATTGTGATTTCAATGACTACTAAGAACTTTTAAATTTCAAAAGGGGTTTTGCTGTCGGTGTTATTTCTCTCTACAACCTACAATTTTCTAGAAACATTTGTTTGATCACCTACTCAACTGTATAATGCTAATTTTTGAAAAATGTGACTTTTTAAATAAACTCCAAAATTTTGTCCAAGTTAACTTTTTTGTGATTTCATAATAAACTGAAAACCTTTTCAAAGTTTGTGGTTTAAACAAATTTGGTGGTGACCATTAAGCAATTTAGTTGAGTATCGAGGCAGGCAGATGGTCAAGTTAAAATTCCACAGAACTTTTAATTCAAGTGAACTGCTAGTTAAGGTACGAAACTCTACTTCACCCCCCCGTAGCAGTTTTGGGTCCTTACACTACACAATTGTAATGACAAACATTAGTTATTTTAAAGCCCCATAAATGTTTAGTTTCTTACATGGTTTTGCGACAGGACAGTGTTTGTTCTGCTTTAAAAAAGGAATATTGTATGCAAAGTACAGATAATCCATTAATAATGAGCTTGTATGGTCACGCTCAGAACAGTGCATGATATTAATTAACCAAAGCACATTCAGTTTCTTACATGGCTCCACTGTGGCAGCTCAGTGTATTTAGAAGTGAAATTAATCGCGGTCACACATTGGAATAAAAAGTTGGAAAAGTGAGTAGTGCGGAACATAAACAATCGGTGATAATGGACCTATTTAGACATGGCGAGATGTAAGCTACCTTAGAATTCGTTAAATTCTAGCTAGTTACATGGGGAACGGGCCCAATGTAGATACCGATACCACAGCCCACAGCCATATACTGTATTTCCTACCACAACTTTTTGTTTTCTACCTTTTAAAAATTATTCAACAAAGCAAATCACTTTCTCACCCATTCTAATGGTTTTTATCTTATTTACTACCATTTTATGGCTAACTCTGTCAAAAACCTTTGAAAGATCTAGTGTTAAACTATCAATTTGGCTTTTATTGCCCATTTCATCCGAAATGTCTTGCATATATCCCACCAACTGAGATTCGCATGCATATCCTTGTGAAAAGCCATGTTGCAGACATGAAAAGTACTTACACTCCTCACATTTATTTCTGATGTGGTAACATATCAATTTCTCCATTAACTTATCTACCAATGATGTCAAAAAGATTGACATATAATTTTCGAGTTTCTTTCTCGCCCTTTTTTATGTACCGGCACTACTATGACACTCTTCCAGTCCTCTGGTAAGCAGCAAGTATCCACATTCAACCTAAATAATGTTTCAAGATAAAGTACAATGTCACATTCTGCCAACTTTAAGACATCTGTAGTAATATTATCTACACCAGCCCCTTTATGAGTTTCAGCTCATCTCCTTCATGATATCCTGAGGATGAATTTCAAATTTTTTTGTCTGCTAATTTCTAATTGTGTTGTTAAGCTCATACTCTGATTTAGACCCTCCAATTTCTGATTCATTTTCCCCAATGGTCTCACTAAACCAGTTACTTAAAATCTCTCTCTGTCTTTTTCAAATGCTCAGCAACTTATTCCCAAGCCTTTTCTATATGTGTCTGAATATCCTCCCTTCCCCTCAGTTTTCTAACATAGCCACAGAAATTACTCAATGCATCAGTTAATGGTCCCTCTGCACTGACAATACTGTTAATAAACCCATCTTTAACCACCTTCTTAGATGCTATTAAGTTCTTGTTTAGTTGTTTTAAATGTTCCCTACTACCCTGCTGTCTCTGAACTCTGTTATGGTCTCTTCTTACCTACCTCTTTAACCTCCTCACCTCCCTATTAAAGTACACAGTTTCTCTATTTTCTGTTTTGGAATAAATTTTTCTTCCCCCTTACTTATTATCTCTTTGAACTCTTCCCACCTTGACTTTACTGTACTGGTGCCTTCTTTCCACTTGCTGAAATGTTCTCTGAAATATCTCTTCAAGTTTGAAATCTGTGCCTTTTTATAATTGTACTTCCCCCTTCAATTCTGGCTGCTGGTTTACTGAATCCTCTAATATCCATCAGAGTTGCTTCACAAACACTTAAGGCACTGTCAAACAGAGCACAGACTGTCCGCGCAGGCAGAACGCGGTGGTCTGATAGCAGTCCGCCGAAGTTGTAGTAAACGAATAGAGCGTGGGCAGACGAGGGGCAGACCAGTGTTGAAGCAATCGTGGACAAAGGAAGGAGTAATTGATTTTGTTTTATTTTATTTTTGTCTGCTCCTTCCTTATCAACATGTCCAGCAGTTCATACGATGAAGAAGAATTGCTTCTTCAGCTCGCTTTTAATAGTTCAAGGCAAAAAAGTCAGTATGTACTTCACAAAACTATCCCGTCATCTAAACCATTACCACATTCATTCCTTGTGTATTTTTAGGCGATGAAGTATTCAAACTACAAACTTATTTAATGCACCCTTTAACAAAACTACAATTGTAAATCATGAAATGAAAAAAAAATCTATAAACATTTTGATAGGGCACGATGTATAGCAGAAAATTCCTTTGGAATTTTAGCTCAGATGTGGCATATATTTTTAGGCCTATATAGTTGGATGTAGATAGCGGAGTCCATATTGTAAAAGCTACATGTTGCCTTCGCAATTTTGGAAGAAGTTACACAAAACAGTTCACTGAAATTGAAATACAAGGTGATACAATAATAACAAATCAACATGCCAATGCTTTCTCAACCACAAGTCGATTGAGAGAGATCAACTGATGTTACCTGTACGGTACGAAACCATTTTCTTAATTACCTCAACAACTTAAATTCATTTTAATTTTATTTTAATTATACCAGCATATTACTGTATCTGTGGGTTATGGAAAATGACATGCTGTATACAATAAATAAATGTATACTTATCAGTCTGAGATTTTCAGCTATTTCATTCCACATTTCTGCTTTCTTGGCATGTTTTCGTATTTGGAATGCCGAGAGTCATAAAAATAAATATTATCGAATGCACTGAATGAGACTTTCTGTCTCGTCCGCCATTGCCCACCGCTGACCCTGTGGAATTCACAACCTGCCGCCTGCCAGCCGCGGACTGGGCTTCTGCCACGCGGTAGCTAGCACTCCGTTTGACTAGGGTGATGGAATACTATGTACCACAGAGTCTGCGCGGACTGCCCATGCTCTGTTTGACCAGGCCTTTTCCCTTCAGTTACTTGACACCCCCCTCATGATAATCATTAGGCTTTATTAGGAATATATCCAAAACATTTTGTCCCTAGTGTTCTGCTCTACCACTTGTGCAAATCCTCCTTCCCTTATTAAGGTATTGCGCCAATCTCTGTTCCCTTGTGTTATTAATCTTATTGCCTACCGAGTTTACACTTGCTAAATTTAAATCCCCACCAATAATGACCATTCTATTATTACCTATGATATCTGAGTACGAATTTAATTTCTCCCCAAGAGCCTCATCTTCATCAGTCATTCTTCCACTGCAGTAAGCAGCAGACACTCTAATTTTTTGTTTTTTATTACCCCAGAAATCTACCCCAAGTAACTCGAATGCTTGTAGTCACAATGGGCAGAACTCTCTATATAGAAGGAGGGGAGGAGTACTGTTTTTTTTTTTTTATCTAGAGAAGCAATAACATCAGAATGTGTTGGTGAGGAGAGCTCAGTGACTTTGAATTTGGTCTAGTCATTTGATATCAGCTGATTAATAAATCAACCACAGACATTTCGACACTTCTAAAGATGCCTAAGTCAACTGTGATTGTGAAGTGCAAACGTGTAGGAACAACCACAACTACACTAAGCCTAGGCAGCCCTGATTTAATGACGGACGAGGACTGTCAAGAATAATGGAAGGCTGTTGTAAAAAATTACTAGTTCCAAACTGCTACCACCAGTCTATCCAGCACAATCATATATATTATTTCTATAAGGTATTATTTTTGTCACAAGCCTGTATCTTCCTTCATACTTAACCGAAATCAATGAATGAGGTGTCATTTTAAAGCTTATGGTCTCCATTTTGGTCACATCATATTTTAAGAAATGAAGTTTTCGGAATTCAACCCTTGAAGGGCGAAAATGTCAATATTTCTAAAATGCTGTTTTCTGTGTTACGAGTCATTTATCTCCTTGGGTACCTATCTGAAATCATTTTATGAAATATCATTTTAAAGATTAAGATCTCCACTTTAGTGACGACATATATTACGACAGAAATTTTTCAGAATTCGTCCCTTAAAGGGCAAAAGTATCAATATTTTTATAATTCGTTTTTGTGTCACGAGCGATTTATCTCCCATAATATCTAACCGATATAGATAAATGAGGTATCATATTAAAGACTAAGGTCTCCGCCGTGGTAACATTATATTTTAAGAAAGGATTTTTTCGTAATTCGACCCTTAAAGAGCAAAAATGACAATTTTTCTAAAACATGTTTTTTGTATCTCGAGTCATTTATCTCCCTGGATATCTAACCAAATCGGTAAATGGAATAGGATTACGAGGAGTAATGTCTCAGCTTGGTGACATCATATTTTAAGAAAGAATATTTTTGGAATTCAACCCTTAAAGGGAAAAAGTATAAATTTTTCCATAACAAATTTTTGTGTCACGAGCGATTTATCTCCCTTAATATCTAACCAATATAGATAAATAAGGTGTCATAATAAAGAATAAGGTCTCCGCCGTGGTAACATTATGTTTTAAGAAACGAATTTTTCGTAATTCGACCCTTAAAGGGAAAAATTGTTAATTTTTCTAAAATGCGTTTTTTGTGTCTCGAGCCACTTTTCTCCCTGGATATCTATCCAAAATCGATAAATCAAGTAAGATTTTGAGGAATAATGTCTCAGCTTTGGTGACATCATATTTTAAGAAAGAAGTTTTTGGATTTCAACTCTTTTTGTGTCATGAGCTATTTATCTCCCTTGATATCTAAGCGATATAGATATCATATTAAAGACGAAGGTCTCCGCCGTGGTAACATTATATTTTGAGAAAGGAATTTTTCGTAATTCGAACCATAAAGGGCAAAAGTATCAATATTTTTGTAATGCATTTTTGTGTCATGAGTGATTTATCTCCCTTAATATCTAACCGATATAGATAAATGAGGTATCACATTAAAGACTAAGGTCTCCGTCATGGTATCATTATATTTTAAGAAAGGAATTTTTCGTAATTCTACCCTTAAAGGGCAAAGATGTCAATTTTTCTAAAATACGTTTTTTGTGTTTTGCGCCATTCATCTCCCTGGATTTCTAACGAAAATCGATAAATGAAGTAGGAGTATGAAGAGTAATGACTCAGCTTTGGTGACATCATATTCAACCTCACTATTCATCACATTTTATTGGCGAAATTTTCGCACGGGTCGTCTGGTGACTGAATATTGAGAGTTGAAAAGAATGGGGTACAAAGGTCAAGTTGCTTATAAGCCAATTATTTGGTAGTCAATGCTAAGGAGAGCTTGAGGTAGTGTAAAGAGTGATGCCAATGGACAGTGGATGATTGGAAATTTGGTATTACTAATCACACTAAACCGTGTATCAATCAAATGGAAGGGTTTGAGTTGGGTGAATGTCTGGAGAACATTACTGCTATAATGTGTAGTGGCAACAGTGAAGTACAGAGGAGGTGATGTTTTAATATGGGTATGTTTTTTGTGATTAGGGTGTGGTCCACTTAACATGCTTAAGAAAACTCTAAATGTGGAAAGATACGAATACATTATAACCACCGTGTGCTGCGTGCAGTTGAGGACCAGTTAGGAGGACTGTTTGTATCATCGTGATAATCCACTCTCTCATAAAGCTGCATCTGTAAGGGAATGGTTTGTAGACAAAAACATTCCTGACAAGGACTGGCCTGCCCAAAGTGCTGACCTGAACCCAATGGAAAACCTTTGGGATAAGTTACAACGTCGACTTGACTCCAGACCACAGCATCCAACATCACTAATTTCTTTGGTTTTAGTTTTCGAGGAAGAATGGGCTGCCACTCCTCCACAGACATTCAGGCACCTCACTGAAAGTCCCCCCAGTAGACTTAAAGCTATCATAAGAGCAAAGAGTGGAACCAGCTTATATTAATGTCCAATGATAGGAAACATGACATGGGTAATGTTTGAATGCAGTTTCAGATAAATATTGGATAGTTTTGATCAGATAATGAAGATGAAATTTTTGTTTTTATTTGGGTTTCTGTTGCAGTGTTCTTCTGTGGCAGATTATTATTATTTTAAGAAGTTATATTTTTTTCCTATGTACTGCACTTTCCCTTAATCTTTTGAAAAGTGTGCCTGTTTAATGTATCAAATGGTCTGATGGTAAAAAATGAAATGGGTGGAGACAGAGTGGCTGCTAGGAA
Organism: Vandiemenella viatica; assembly: GCA_031002005.1. Taxonomy (NCBI): domain Eukaryota; kingdom Metazoa; phylum Arthropoda; class Insecta; order Orthoptera; family Morabidae; genus Vandiemenella; species Vandiemenella viatica. The sequence goes on along the minus strand of CM061920.1, from coordinate 369,023,728 downwards.
AAACTGTGCTGAAAGCAGTGGTTTTGTGTGTGTTAGGCCTGGTCCATTTCTTGTACATCCAAAAGCAATGGGCTGATGATATAAGGAAGTGTGAAAGTTGTGACAGGAGTGCATGGGTCAGAGAAGCCATCTTGATGGCTACTAATATCCCTTTCTTTCCATGCATCCAATTTACCATTTTCTTATTGTAAGGTCAGGGGATGATGAAGTAACTCATATCAAATGCTTTTAACACAATTTATTTCAGTGCACAATGCTCGTCTTCATCATTCTTCCATTAGAAAAAAAACTGCAAACAGTGCATTCAAGTATCTGTATTTTCTGCCAAATCATTTTAGTCATCTATTTTTAATACGTGCTTTGAACATTCAAGTGATATCTACATGGTTTTCCTGTTCTCTTTTTATGTTGTTATAACACCAAGTTCCAACCTATGCTCCATGCAAGGCCACCTAGACTATGTCCATACTCAATAGACTTCAAAGTGCAATAACCAGTTAAAAGTAGCAGCTTGTTAATTTCAAAAGATTTCTGACATTTTACTGGGTAGGTTTTAAGGTTCAAAAATATCAACCGATAACCTCTTCGTTGTGTACGGGCTTCAACAATCCAAACCAAAAAAAACCCACAAAAATTCACAAAATCACCCTAAAGGTTATGACATACAATTGAAGAAGTTGTGTGGAGCTCTCTGGAGTGTCTTGCAGCTCAGTTCAGAGCATTTTAAGTAAAGATTTTGATATGAGAAGGATAGATGCCAAATTTGTGCCTCGACTACTGACTGCACAACAAAAGCAATATCGCTTAGAGCAAGGAAAAGCTCCCAAATGATTCAAACCTTTTCTTTTAGGTTATCAGAGGTGACGAATCTTGGTGTTTCAATTAAGACCCTGAAATGAAGCAAAAATCGAGCCAATAGCCTACACCGAGCTTGCATCACACAAAAAAAGCAAGACAAGTGAAATCAAACATCAGGACAGTGACGGTTTGTTTCTTCAATGTGGGAGGAGTTATCAATGCAGAGTGTTAACCGGCCTTTTAACTGAATGGTTTGAAAAGACTGTAAAAAGAATGTGTCACAGAAAATGCCCCATTTGTGGCAGTCAGACAACTGGTTCTTTCATCATGACATTAACCCCGCTCACACAGCCCTCTCTGTGTGCCAATTTTTGTCAAGAAAACACCATGACCCCTGTGCTCCCACCCTTCTCCACTGTTCACAAGACTTTGCCCTTTGGGACTTCTGTTTATTTCCTCGAATGAAAAGGGATGTCTAAAATAGATGAGATGTAGAAAAAAGAATGGAGATACTGAAGAGGAGTATAAAAAAAATGTTTTGAATAATGGAATAAAAGTTGGAAAAGGGTATCAGTTCCAATGAAGAGTACTTTCAGGGAAATTGAGTATATTTTCTCAAAAAATCAAATACCTCAATTAAAAAAAATCTTTCTTTTTGGGTACTCCCTCAAATGGGAGGAGATTAACAATGAATTTATAAGACAAATATGTACACAGAATGTTACAGTAAAAACCTAAACAATGCAGGAAGCAAAATAAAGCCAATATCTATCACACCATGATAGGATGAAAAAATATTAAAACATTCCTTACCTGTGATCTGCACGTGAATACCGCATTGTAATATAGGCCTGTATGAAGACAACATGGAGGATACAAAAAAAATAAGCGATCTAAAATCCTCACTGCCAGTGAAACCTCTTTTGCATCAGCACCATCCTATGAAAATACACAAGAAAAAAGTATATCAACAAAAATAATCAGTTTATAATGTAAGTACCAAGAGGACAATGTCTTAACATAGACATAAAACAAATTAGCATAAATAATACATTAGAAAAGAAATAGAAAATATAATGCATCATGGAATGTGATAATTAAAACAAGTTTACCATTGGGGATTGATTAAGCTTTCCCACGAAAGAATATCACCACGTGATCAATTGTCTTAAGACGTGTTTCCACTGAGGCAACAACGAGCGACATGTAGCATGCTGCACGCGTTATTTTGTTGTTACATGTTGCCGTGCGTCTTCTTACTTTGCCACATGTCGAATGTCACCCAAGAATATGCTACTTGCCGCCGTTGCTTGTAGCATGCGGCAAAAGCATTTAAAGCTATTTGGTAGCTGTTTGCCAGCAGCGTGTGTCATGTCATCTGAAGCAGTGGCAGCTGCTGCTTATTCGATCCTCGCAAATAGTAATAAAGGAAACAAAACTGAATATGCCTTGGTGGCGTTTTGATGGGGATACTAACTGCTGTTTCTTGTATGCCAATATTGGTTGTCAAATGAGGATTTCACACGGAGTATTGTTTTTCCAAACTTTATTTTACTATTTTTTAATGAAAAATGAAATCTTATTACTGACTCTATAACCTCTCCCTGGAAGTAAATTGTTATCTCCTTAAGTTTAGAAGATGCAATTCTCCTATAGCCATACATTATGAAGCATTGTTCAGACGTCAAGAAAAAGATTCTAAGAAGAGAATATACAATTACAAACAGTACGCATACAAAGAGTGGTGGAAAATACTTTTGGATTATTAGCATCAGTATTTCGTGTGTTTCGAAAAACTTCAATGATAAATTTTGAAAACGCAGAACTATCATATCTGCGCATTTAAAAAAAAGAAGCAATAACTCAAGAATTCTTTATGGAACCATAGATATTGATACTCAAGATGGAACTATCATTCCAGGCCATGGATGACAGTAATAGAAGACACAGGTAAGGTTAAAATCAGATGAAGATGCAAAAGGCCTCTGGGATGAATTCGCTAGGTATTTTGTGACAAAAGAATGAAAAGCATCATGGCAAGATATTCAAAGAAACAAAACACAAACTCTACATTCTCGTATTACCTGATTTCTCACTATCACACACAAATATCAAAAGTAAATGGTCAAATCAAGAAAAATTTAATTTATACTTTCTAGAATCTAAATTGGGAAACATTTTTTAATACAAGCTATAAATATAGCCTATATTAATTATATGTAAAAAGTTTTTATCATATATGTCAGGAGATTATAAGCAAATCACTTATCTTTAGGAGATGCACTGCACCGCCTATCCCTATGGTAGTTATTCCCCTGCAATCATTGTTTAATTGGACTCCTAACTAAATTAAAGAGAACACAACAGTTTCCAGAGCACTCATGTTTAACATTCTTGTTTAGTACAGTTTCTAATATAGACAGCTCATAATTGAATACTGATATACCACTACATGGTGAACATTCGCGCAGATCATCCATGCACGACCGGCCACTCACAAAATTACCATACAGACCTCTTCTCTAACTTAGCTGTTTTCGTTTCTGGTCTCTCTCGGCCAATCACAACAATTCTCCTTGTCACATGATCATCCTATCAAAGCAACGTCATTGTCTTTACATCGCCTTTCTGCGATATTCCTCCTTTCTTTAGACAATGCACTCTTACTCATATATTCGGGGATGCAACGCTATCATTACAGGAACCCAACAATAGTTACAAATATTGAGTGAAAAAATTGTAATACACAATTTGATCTAGGATCTGAAATTAGTAACCTATTAATTTTTTTTTACTGCTTTTCGTCTCTCAACAGCGAGGTCTTTAGAGACGGGAAAGGATGGGGGCAAAGAATGGGAATGAATTCGGCCATGGCCTTTTTAAGGAAGCATCCCGGCATTTGCCTGGAGTGATTTGGTAATCTGTTAAAAAGTCTATTACTGTCATGTGATGATGATATGACCTCACCCTAGACCAATTGTAACAGAAAGAAGGGGGGATAAAGGAGGGGTAGTGGCAAGGGATAATTCTGTCAGAAATTCCTGAAAGAGCATTTGGTATGGTAGGTTTGTTGTAAAATTTTATTATGTTGGCTTGGAGGAATATGTGGTGGTCTTAAAATTAGGGACCTTCTATCATCACGTGTCCAGTTTTACTTAGATCACCCGCCTGGTGCGAATTGCACTCAGTGATACAATTTTGAATAAAAAAAAGGTTACACTGATAGAAATCCATCGTCAGTTAGTGGAAATATGTGGAGAAAAGTGTATGACATTAAAAACGTATGAATGTGGTGTCGGGAATTTTCTGCCGGGGGCAGTAATGTTCTCAACAAGGAGCGGCCTGGAAGACTGAGCGTTTCCGACTATATGATGACAAAAAATTGATGAGATGATGCACAGTAATTGAAGGATAACACTTGATCAGATAGCCAAGAGACTTAATGGGGAATGTGGCAAATTCTCCGTACACACAACTGTTACAGAAATTCTAGGATACAGCGAGGTGTCTGTCAGATGGGTCCCAAGACAGCTCACCGATGAGCACAAAAGAAAGCAAGTGGAATTTGTTGAAGAATTCATTCGCCGCTTTGAAGAGGAAGAGGTAGACTTTCTGGATTCAATAGTGACTGGCAGGGCCGGCGTTAGGGGGGGGGGGGTGTAAGCGGGTCAAAAGTACCCGGGCCTGCCGGCTGATGGCGGGCCCCAATCACCGATTGTGGGGGCCCTCAGGCCATGAAACCAAGAATCCACCTATTTTTGCCCGGCCAGTTTGTAGAGCTAAAAAAAAAAAAAAAAGTCGCCCATTTTACCCCAGGCCCGAAATTCCTAGCGCCGGCCCTGGTGACTGGGGATGAAAACTCGGCACATCATTATGTTCCTGAAATGAAGGAGCAGTCCTAACAATGGTGTAACTCAGCTTCGCCAAACCCAAAATGTTCAAGACAGAGAAGTCAGTTGGTAAGGTTATGGCAACTGATTTTTGGGACTGAAAGGGGGTATTGTTGGGGTGGATTTCATGCCAAAAGGAACAACAATAAATTCGAACCGCCACAGCAAAACACTCAAGAAACTTTGGCGGGCCATCCAAAACAAAAGAAGAGGAATGTTCACGAAGGGAGTGTCTTTGCACTAGGGTTGTTGCGGATGTCATCTTTGCGGATACGGATGCAGATGGTCAAAGAATGACATCCGTGGATGCGGATGTTTTTCAGAAGAGGATGTGAAAAAATTAAGTTATAATTATTTAGATTTTAATATTTTATCAAAAATAAATTAAAAATCAATCTTTTTTCATAATTAAATTCTATTTCCATATAATACTGCCATATTGATTTATTTTTTCCCTATCTTTCAACAACAACAATTGTGGGATGATTTCACAAGTGAATTAAATTATTTACATAATTATGTACGTGTCTAAAAACCAGTCTTCGTCATATGAACTTTGCGGAGTTCGTGGCTAGACTAATTCAAGCATCAAGCACAAGGCCACGCCACCGCAAATCTCCGCGCTCACTTTATTTTTATTTTTGTCTTAAAACGATACATCGAGGTCATTAGAGGCGAGAAAAGTTTTGGGCTCTGAAAGGGAAGGTATTTGGCCATGGTCTTTTAAAGAAAGCATTTGCCTATAGTGATTTGGGGAAGACATGGAAAACCCAAATCTAGATGCCCGGACGGGGAGTCAAACCGGCGTCCTTCCGAATGCTATTACTGCCTACACGCCACACTCAGTTCTGTGCTCGCCACCCACATTCCCACTGCTCTAGTGGCGCATTCAAAGTACAACTTGTAGCACCTACGAGATCTGATTTTTGATAAAAGAGCTCTTGACGGTCCATGAAAGTAGTTACAGGTTCTTTAGATTCACTCAGTTATTTTTTAACATAAAATAATAAGATAATTATACATTTTAGTTTAAATACAGACTGCAAAGATTCTGTAAAATAATAATTTCATGAGATCTAAAAGTTCCAGTCACAGAGTTTCCTATCAGCCACACAGTGCACCTCTATCGTTATCACTTATTTTTTAAAGGAGACCTACAGATTAAAGTGAAATTCCAACCACCGAGCATCCCAGCATCTTAGCATTAACAAATCAAAGCTTTGCCAGAGGTGATGTCAGTGTTAAGAGTCATGAAAATTGCAGCTGAGACAGGAATTTGAACAAGGGACTTTCAGTACCCGAATTGTATGCCATATCCAGCTGAGTCAAGAGACAAATCTGGATGTAATGACAAATAAATACTCAAACATATTAAAATCAACGTACTTTTTTTCTGTATAATTTATTTTTGCTATCCCAAAACACAAATGTAGTTTTATATGATTGAATACATATTTTTCAGTACTACTAAATTCAGATGCTTGTGGCGTATGGAAGGTCCCCGCTTCAAAATCCGGGTCTCTGATTCAATTTTTACACTCTTTAAAAATCGACCTTCACGTCTGGCAAAGCTTTGATTTGTTAACGCGAACATGCAACGACTATACCTACATTTAACGCACTTGCGGATGCAGATATCCATTACATCCCTGCCTTGCACCATGACAACATGCGTCCACATGTCTCACATCAAACAACCTCCCTCATCGAACAATTCTGTTGGGATCTCGTTGACCAACCTTCCTGTAACCTGGACATTGCCCCAAGCAATTACCACGTTTCCCGTGCTTAAAAAACACTTCCGGTCAGACGACGAAGTGCAGGTCGCAGTCACTTGATTTCTTCGTGACGTTGTGGGACACTGGTTCGACGATGGATTCAAAAAACTTGTGGCGCGGATGCGGAAGGTCATCGGACGGCAAGGCAATTACAAAGAAAAATAGCTAAAACTTCAAGCTTTCCAGTGATGTATCTCAAGTTGTAAATAAATGTGATTTTGTATATATATATATAGAAAATAATAATAATGGGAGACGAAGGACATTGGGTAGAATTTTGAGTAGGAGAGTACGCATTTCCCTTCACTCATTTCCGGAAATGCGTACTCTCCTACCCAAAATTCTACCCAATGTCCCTTGTGCATGTTTTAGCAGACCACCCAATCTTAAGAGCATCTTAGTCCACAAATACCCTCCGTTATACTCTCAAAAAGCACCATATGGATCTTATCCTTGCAATAGACCCCGCTGTAAAACCTGCAGCATGCTTCCACCCACCACTACATATTCCAATCCCACCACAGGAGAAACTTTCCCCCTTATTGGACATGCCACCTGTTCAACCACTCATCTTATATACCAACCAACTTGCCGCTATTGCACCAGTTCTTACATAGGCCTCACCACACAGCAACTCTGTTAGAATGAAGGCCAAAGACAAACAGTCCATACCTGCAACCTGTACCTTCCAGTATCAGAACATGCCAATAGCCATGATTCCAACAATCTCAATGACTGTTTTACTGTGAGAGCAGTCAGAGTTTTCCCTGACAGCCCCACTGCAGCAGAGCTCCGGAGATGGGAACTAGCGTACCAGAATATCCTGGATACGAGACACCCACCAGGACTTAACCAACGTTAAAATCCAATTAACCCATCACTAACTCCCCCCCCTCCCCCCGTGTTTATACCGTACCCTTACTACATATGCTCATTTTACCATCGCCTGCAATATATTATCTCAGACATTGCATACTGATAATTTTGTAAATAAATCCGTCGAAAACAACTGGTTTGCTGAATTTTGTTTTTTATTTCATTCCCCAGACGCGTTTCGCCCTTGTGGTGTAGGGAATACCATTATATCTGTGAGTACAGAGTGTACATATGTATATACATATTTATTAAGAGTTATATTGTAGATAATTATTGTAACAACACATGTAAAAACACTTTACAGCCACTGAAGATGCACTACACCACAAGGGCGAAACGCGTCTGGGGAATTAAATAAAAAACAAAATTCACCAAACCAGTTGTTTTCGACGGATTTATTTACAAAATTATTGTTCAACAACTGCGGGAAGATGGCCTATCACCATATTAATATTGCATACCGATATCGATAGTCTACTCCTTAGCCGTTCCCCCACCCTCCCCCACTACTCGGTTAGTCATTAGGTAACGTTCCGAGCCTAATGGCCCGTTTTTCTACTTGTGAACAAGGCAGATGCCGAAATATTGTGTAGTTGTTTGTCAGCATAAGTGTTCCCTCTCATTGCATCCATCCACTTTGGTTTGTGGTGAGTTAATTTCCCTTTCTTTTCTTATTTATATCGCCTAGAATCCGCTTCCATTTTCCTTGGTTGCATCATTATATTACAAGCATTTAAATTCACTAAACACCATATTTTATTCGCGAAATTTTCGCACGGGTCTTCTATTAATGCTAAATTAGTATAGGGAAGTCATCACTAAGTGTAGTTATGTTTGTTGGTTACATATCAAAAACCGTGACCTACATATAAGCAACAGAACGAAATCTTAGTCTGAGAGGTGAATTAGAATACATCAGAAGCGGGTAATGTAATCTATGAAACAGTATCAGTAAATCAAGAAAAATGTCTATTGTAAATGAATCTCGATGGGAGTTAATATATTCAGAAGCATAGACGATCGAAATATCAGTACCCAATAAACAGTATTTCCTCAGTCATACTTATTTACCAAATTACAGTAAGAAAATTCTTCCACAGAACAAAAAGATTTTCTGAAGCAAAAACTATATCAGTTTGGATTTAAAGTTGTTAGATTTGCGTAAATAACATTTTATTTCTTGTGATAAGACATTGAACAAAGAAACTCAAATGAATATTGTCACTTTCTGTATAATTGGCAATGGCGCGTAATTTTCGTGAATGTTATATTTATTCTTGTTATTATATCTATAAATGTCAGCATTAAGCTTTAAGGTACAGGATTTTTCACTACACGCGATAATGATATGTTTTAGAATGGCAGTGTAAGCATACTTCAGTTTCTTAACAGGTGTTGCACAATGTCATGTGTTTGATGCAAAAATAATTCTTGAAGCACGTTTTTCGGATTTATATAAGTTCTGTAATTTTCAAGAATTTAATCAGAACAAGATGCCATAAGTGAGCAGGGAGTAAAAATTTGCAAAATATACCAAATTTATTGTTTCTGTATCAGCTATTGTCAACTGAAAATGTTGCAGTTGTTTAAGAAGTTGCTAAATATGTTGCTTCTAGCTTGTTATAGCTATATAGAGTAGCAAAATATCATTACAAGTTATGAGAATATTTTCAGTATCATTAATGAAACCATCAATTTGTTTTAGAGATAAATCGTAGCAAGCATCTTTGCATGAATAATCTTAGTTTGAAAATCTGTTGTTAGCTATAAGGAATTATTGTACCTGATCAAGAGCAGTTTCATGACACTAGTTACAGATAAACTAACGAAATCGATAAGCTTTTTCAAGCTTCAGTGGGTGAATCTAAAATTGTGGCTTCCAGTTAAAGGAATGGTTATACCCAATAATCGAGCAGAGAGTGAACCCAAGAAATTAGAACTTAAAGCAAATTTAAATATAAACAAAACTCACATTATAATCTCGGTTTCACCCAGCTGCTTTTAATCTTTAATGAACCAAGTTACCAGTTGCGGCAAGGAAAGTGTGCTCATGAATTGTATGTAGAGATTAATTCAATGAAAAAAAATGAATTTGAGAAACTGCCTTCAGCACGAGACAAACTGTGGTCGTTTGTAATTAGAAGTGAACTCCAAGTTAACCGTTATTAAATTTTGCATGGCTAACTCATTGTCATAGAATTCATATTGAGATCCACTTCTCCCATATGTCACCATTATGTTTATTTTAGTAATAAGGCAAGTTACTGGCACGAGTGTAATTTTTCAGATGTCAGTATAGAGAGCGAACAGCACAATCATAGGCAGTGAGTAACGTGCAGAATGCAGAGTAACTTTATCTGCTATGTCAGGGAGAACTGACCCAGCGATGGCTAGGAAATCAACTACAAAACCAACGCTTCGTACACTTAAGTATCACAAACAGAACTGTTAATAATTTTAGTGTGGAACCAATTTAGAAATAAGAACAGCAATAAGTCAATTGGTCAGTAAAATATATCAGCGAATTATAACAAATAGTAATTTATATGCATTATGTTTCTTTTGCACAAATATTTCTGTTCATGAGATGTATATAAGTACGTGAATGTTATTATAGTAGGTTCATCACAAAATTATTATTTATAGAAATTAAAAGAAAAAGGAAATATCCAAGTAGACAATTACAGACAATTTTGACTTGTATCATATTTTCAATTATAATTCCTTTCTTGATGATTAGTTATTGGATTTTGCAGTAAAAAAGAAGAGATTTAAGCATACCGAATGCAAAGAGGGTGTAATCGAAATAGCATTTTACAGCAGTTAATTGTAGCAGTTCTTAGCATGAAGTATGAGAGTAGAGCTTGTACAAGTAATTAATGGTAGACATTACTTACAGTTGAGGAGAAAACCATATATTACTTAAATGTTCACACAAAAATTATCTGAATACCACCAAATTGCTGAAGTGAGTGTTGTTTTGGTATACGAATTTTAAAATTGTTGACTTACTTATAAGATAATGCAGCTTTGTGTTAGAGCAACATGTCAATTGGGAATTACGTAGAATTAAGTTACTCAGTAAGATACGATGTAAATTAGGAAGCAAACTATTGCTAAGATACAAACCAACTTTATCATATCCAGGTTATCAATTTTCTTTGTTAAGAGAGAAATATAGCACAGTCATAAGTCAAGTAAATTAAACAAAACAGATTCTAAATTGCTTATGTGGGAAGTAAAAAAATATTTGCAAATGTCACAAGATGCAATCTATATATCTATAAATGAGAAAATGGAAAAGTTCGGATGTGTGTTTGGATGTATTTCTGGAATCAATAACTCCTTAATAACTCAACATCTTTAAATGAAATTTGGCATGAAGTCAGTTAATTGCGTGCGAAGTGACAGGATAGATTTTATCCCGTAAAAACGCATAGTTCTTTTAGAAATTGCCATTAATATCAATTCGGAATCAACAAAGAGTTTCCTACTTCTTAGATAGCTGTGCCACGTTTACTCTTTGCTTTTTACGTAAATCGCAAACACTACTTTTCAGAAATAAAAGCAAGAACCTTCTTACATATGCAAGTTTGTGTTTAGCTTAAAAGCCATAAAACCGACGCACTTGACAAATAATAGTTTGGAAGCAGGAAATATAAATCTATATTTAATCTAAAATTAAAAAAGAAAGAAAGGTAGGTACTGTTGTCAAGTTCGCAAAGAGATGTTTTCATTTGTGTGCATAAAGTAGTATGACATATCAAATATTACACCATAATTTCGTTCTTAATATATGCGTTATAATAAATATAAAAAATCAAAGCTTGGAAAAAAAACAACGTAAAATGCTATGAGTATACCAGCACTAAAGTCGGTTCACTTAAAGTGCAAAATGGTCGTGCCCCAAATGTCGTATTTATAAAAATGTAAAGGATTCCATTCAATCTCGGTTTAATTTATTTACTGTTTCTTTTTTGTTACTATACAGTCTTTGTATTACAAATTATTTTTGACGAAATTTAAAACTTACCTAACCCTTTTTATTTTTCGTTCAGAATTTTTGTACAAATATTACTGCTTTTTACTTCAATATTCTGCAAATATCTATCGAATGCTACACTTAAAATGAATGTATTCAATGGGCTAATGTATAAACTAATTGTTTCATGAAGTAACACTGGAAGTAGTTTACAACACAATACACCTAATTTGCATGGAGCATATGAAAGCTGCTTACTTATTACTAATAATTAAATTCATTCTGCCTTCTGCTGTAACAAAAACTGTCTGGTCCAGGCAGCAATTCAAACCACTATTTCTGCTAATATTGCAGCTACAAAATCAAACTATACGAACACATCTCAACACATTAAATTTATGCTCTGGAACTACATTTCGAGTAGTAACAGAATTTTCTATATCAAAATTCCTAATTAGTAAATCATAAATTACTATCACAATTAATTTCATTATACACACCTTACTAAATCACGAGCAATAAAAGTAACTTTATCGCGATATAAAATTTGACCAGCAATATTAACAACCGTAGAGAATTGTGGACTTTCCATTGTGCATTGTAAGTCAAAAGCATTTTAGTATAAATTTTTTAATTACGTTACCTCAATAACTGTCATAAAGCTGACGACATAGTTCGTGCGGCTGAATGTAGTTTTAGATGTATTCAGTATTTAATTTACTGTGTTAATAATAAGTCAATTTTATTTCGCTATTCATGACGTCACCAACATACAATATAGTGAATGTATTAATGTGCGAGTGATGGAAGCATTGATTTTCTAGCGGTAATTTTAAAACGCAGCCTGAGCCAGAATGAGAACTGAAACAATATTAGTTATTTAAGCTTCTTTCATGAGTGCAATTTTAGTGACATCATGTATCGCTTTGTACCGATATTGTATCAAAAGATCTATAGTAAGCTTGGACGATATAGCAGAACCATGCGGCGTTGCACGAAGTAAATTTTTGAAATTTATCAATGCTTTATTCAGATAATGGAGTGGCGGACTAGCGGAGTTGTAATTCGCCGGTAGTCATTCAAGTCTGTTTGCAGAGTGAGAAACCAATTATGAAGAAACAATCTATTACTACTTTAACATTGAAATTTATATTTTACTGCAGAATTAATGGATCGAAACGAATGAACTGTAGTAAACTGGTCTACAGACAATTCAGTTGTTTCCACAGATAGAGAAACCATTACCACAATACCACTGATCATTATGGATAAAAGAATCAATTACTATTATACTTACTACTATAATAAGTAAATTTCTGTTGATGGAACCAATATATCCTCAAGAAAATCAATATTCAAAGAGCAAATTAAGTTCTCTTTTTTTAAAGATTTTTTTTCCAGATATTCAATGCAAATCAAAATATTCATTTTTAGTATCGCAATTTTCTAACAGAAATGGACGTCCTTGGGCCACTTAAGTATTTATTTGCTGTTTCGATGTTAGTATTTTTGTTGTTGTTGATATTTAGTCGATTCCATCAATGTATTGCTAATATTTTGACGTTCTGAGCTTCCATTAATTAAAACTATATTCATTTTTATTCGCGAAATGAAATTAGTAATTTTAAGAGATGCTGGGTAAACGAAATTCAAATCTTTCAAACAAATGTAAGAAAACTAGGGCTATGAAAATAGCCAAAACCTAGGAGACAAATCCTCAATATTGTATATACGGATATATTAAACTGAAAATACTCCTTATAAACAGTTACTGTTTCAAAAATTCAATGAAGTAGTTGTGGAACACAAATAGATTTTTGTTATTTTATTGCAACATTTATTACTAATAAAAATAGCTCTAAAATAAATTGTATGGTCGTATTGACCTGGTGACAAGGCTTCTTTACGTCTCCGCAATCAGTCCACTTCGTAGCCTCTTAACGTAACCCAGTAATCCTACCGGACATAGAGGACCCACAGTTCAACACGGAATCAGAACCAAGTGAGCATTGTGGCGTAATTCACGTCACACAACCGATGCCAGATGTGAAGGTCGAGCTAAGGACCTTTGAAAATCCTCTCCGAGACTGGGATTCAAGCTGGGGACTTTTCCATCTCCAGTTGGATGCCCTAACCACTGAGCAACCAATCCTCTCAAGAAAATCTGCTAGTTAAATATAACTGAGTGAACGCGCCACAAGCAGTAAAATGACAATGCCAGGTTTGAGTATAATTGTAATTTGTTTGTGACAGAAATATTCAGCCAAAGTGGCACAAAATGCTGCTAATGTCACAATACCGCATGTTATGCAAATAGTGTTAACATGTCGAGAATGACAGTACTTTATCTATTTAATATATTATGTTTACCTAATGTCATTTATATGATTGATTCATTGTTCCTATGTTATAAAATTATAATTGACTTTGTTTATCATCAGGATTGGTCGACCTCTTAAACAAGAATTGAGAATTAAATAATTAATCATGTTGCAATGACTTTGTGAGCTGCAAAGGGGATAACCAATTTTATGTCACTTTGTACTTTCCAGCGTTATGGAAAACGCCTTTGTTAAAAGGGAGGAGAGAGTGAGAGATCACTTTTAAGACCATTATTATTTGAGAAATTACAGAAATATTCAGTCGTCGAGTTATCGGCAATCACCGATTGCTGGCCCACTGAGCGCAGAAAGTGGAGAAATTTGCTCTGCTTGCAGACAACACTTTATTGTTGACACCTCAGACCATGGCGGCCTGAGAAGTACAAGCTATGATGTAGGATTTTTTTTTATCATCGGACAGTCACAGAGCAGGCCCAGTCAGGACAGTTAAAATAGCCATCTGTTAGGAACCTGCCACCCTCCCATTCACCTCCCAACCAGGGCAACCATCTGCCTACAGCTGCCTATTCCAGTTTGCACCCCTCATAGAGCCACCAACTACCGTGTTGGGGCTTAGATAATTTGGCGACAGTTGGAATTCACTTTGCGGTACACTCTCAACTGTATTACCAGTCTTCGACGCCAATAAATTGGTTCCATTGCAAGTCTCGCCTTCCTTTATTTAGTTAGAACTTTAATCCATTCCTAACTTTCGGTTTGTGGCTGCAATCCATAGTGATGTCAAAACTTAGCCCCAAATAGTACAATGGTAAAGTTCTAGCGCAGCTGCCTGAAGGAGAGAAGAGGACGCTTCGGGCTGAATTGGAATTCCCTCAGTTCATCAGCACACACGCACCCACACACACCCACTAGTCATGGCCACTCGAAATCCTGTGTAAAGATCACTTTTTTATGATAGGAAATTAGTTAATAAAAGAATCAAGTGAGTCACATCACTTAAACATGACACGAGTATCGGATGTACATACAGTTAAATGTGACTCACGTGCAGCCATACTAGAACCTTCGGCATGAACGTCTGCATTTAGCACTCTGCGTGGGTTACCGATCGCTCTGCGCGGCCTTATCTGGGTCAACTTGTGGCTGCCAGGCGGTAACATAGCCGCGTGACTGCAGATGATTGCCCCGCACATACCACAAGTCCGCATGACAAACCCCTAAATTAATGCCGGAAAATGGAGCCTCGGCCTCAGCTGTTGACACTGCACAGAAGCTGCCGCAATCTCCGGGACGTGACCTTGACACTTGTCACCAGCCAGCTAACCCCCCCCCCCTCCCCCCAGCTTCCAGCTAGCTTCTTCAGCTCAACTTTTCTTAAGTTGATGTTCAAGTACTAGTAGTGGACTCTTGCCAGAGGCACATACTCCACTGCAACTTGTCACTGGAATAAAACAAGGTGTCTACTCAACATACCTTATCATTTTAATGGTAGAACCTTTCCTTCTCTTGGTATTTAGCCAAGCCCCTAAGCTAACCAGAACACCAGCTGCTGAAAAGAACGAGCCGAGGTTCCGGATGACGTGGAATTCCTGGCAAGTAGGTAAACTTAAATTCCTCCGGCCTTCGCTCTGCCATATCTGATGGACAAATCTGTCAGGCCCAAGCCATATGGCAGATTAACCCACAATTGCCGAAGTGTGACATCCCACGTGGCAACACACTGTTATACTGACTGTAAATATTGTCTCCTAATTTCAAATTCTGCTGGCCACCACTGTTTCTGCATGAAACCATCATTTTTATTTTATTTTTTTGGTGTGTAAGCATTACACTCCCTTTATTTATCATGGCTCTCAAAGCTGAAGCATATAGTACAAACTAAGGTAAACACCTCTTTTTAATAAGCCATGTATGAACTGACGCTATTTATTAATCTGAACGTTCTAATGCCAACAATGTTTTATTGGACATTTTCAAGACTTGCCAACCCAAAACAAGTTAAAAAAAAACTTCCAATTAATCTATTAAGTTAAAATGAAGAGTATAATTTGTTAAGCATTATTGTAATAGGGAAATTGACACTGGAGCATGTACTCCATCGCAATTCAATTCAAACAACAATCTAAATATATATATAAAAAGAACTTACTGCAATAAAGAGAAGAATCTTCTGAACAGCTTCTGCATCTGGTAGGATTCCAGCAGAGAACATTAAATTGAAGTGTTTTAGTGCAGGAATCCACAGTTCTTCTTTAAAATAAGTATGCAATATTTCATTCAAGTGTTTACTTTTCTCCAATAACGGAAGAACTGTATGTTCAATTCTGCAACAAACTGGAGGTCCAGCCACTCCAAGAAGTTCCCATGGCTTGTTGAGTGCATTAAGTATTCCATATTTAACTGCAGCAATAAACTCAAATGGATTCACATGACGCACTGTGGTAGAGTCATTGTTTGATGAGTGCAAAGGAATACGCCTGCTACGTGTATTTCCATACTGTGCACATTTTTGAAGAGAACTTGTATGAGCCACAAATTTAAAACTGTTATTCTCAGAGGACTGAACACTGCACGAGTTTCCATCACCAGGCTTCTTGAAATATTGCATAAGATCAGCTAATGGTGTGCCTTTTGCAGAAATTGACCGACTTCTCAAAAACCTTAAATTACCTCTTTCTAAAACCTTACTAGTTTTTGAAACTTCCAATTCTCCATTCTGTAATCTATCCAACGTTTTACAGTATGCACAAGGTATACGTGTAGCATGAATTGTACACGTTAGAGCAAGATTACATTCCTGAGTGTTGGATAAAGACATATCAACTAAATGACTGATATTTCCTCTGGAAATCATTCCCTCCTTCATTTTACTAATCTCAATTTTTTTAAGTAATACTTTAGCAGTTTTGAAAACAACAAGAGGATATTTTTCTCGAGCTTTACGCAATATTTTATTAGTCTCTACACTATTCCTCTCCACTTCTGGTATCAAATGTAAATTTACCCCTCTTTTAACACTCCTATTTCTTTTCTGACCTTTATTGCCTTCCAAGTTTTGTTTACAAGAGATCAAATTTTCTTTTTTGTTGCTATTCACCTGATGTTCACTGATAAGTGAATACAATTTTACTGTATTTAGTGTGCTATTATCAATATTTCTTTTACTGCTAGTTATCTGCGAGTGTTCATTAAAGCATATTTCTTTGGAAGTGTTAACAAGCGATAAGGGTTTAACAACGTTATCATTCTTACTATAAATTTTGCATTTGGAATCTTCATTACAAATAGAGGAGACATTAAATGTCATTGGAGACCTCACACAGTTTTCTGCACTGTAACTGCCTAGCGTAGAAAGTTGGGACGATTTATCTCTGGAACGAGGTGAAACAATTGAACACAAACGGCAACAGTTTACTGTTTGTTTGTTTTTATAAGGATTAATGGGATGTTCATTGTCCACTACATGCCCTGCATTTTTACATTTCTTAGACTCCTTAAAAGAGTTGTAAGAAATTTCACACTTGCCTGTTGAAATTTCATTACGATGATCTTTATCACTAATGTAAGTTTCTGCACCAATTTGCACCTTTTCACAAAAACACTTTTTTCTGTTTATAAAACGTCGTTTTCTTGTTGAACAAGTGGATTTCTCAAGCTCGGGCACTGCTCCAACTGAAGAAAATCCTCTAAAATATCTTTCTGTTGGTGAATCACTGTTGCTAAATATCTTTATAAGATTAAAATAATTAGTTGCAATAGGTCCTATATCTACTAAGTCAACAACACATTTTTTCAACTTAAAATCTCCAGCACCTTGATGTTTCTTAGGCTTCAGTTTACATGGCGACTGAGCGACCTTGTATAAAACTTCTTTTTCTGATGAAATTTCGCCACAAAATTTTGTTTTAACTGTGGCCTGGGACAGATTGTGTCTATTACCACTAGTGCTAACATTACCATTTCCATCTAGTGTTTGTAGTGCTCTTCTCTTTTTTGCAGGACCTCCTTCAAAGTTCAAATATCGCTTATAAGATGACATGAGATTTCTTATTCACACAAATGCCTCTCTGATAACAACCATTTTGGTAACTGTCCTTCTAATGATTGGCTGTTAAATACCTGCAGAAAATAAAAAAAACAAACAATACAGAAGCTTTCAGTGATTTGTAAGAATTAATAAGTTCCCCATGGTTGATAATTACTAAATACAGATAATATAATTTCTAGAACACATATTTGAACAACAGAACTTGGGCAAGATACTATTCAGAAAATGAAAAAAAAAAAATAACACACTAATGTTCATATCAACATACACAGACGGAAAAAAAAAATCCCAACACCAAGAAAAAATTATTGTAGAGTAATGAAATTTGGACAATGCATTTGTCAAGTTAACATGTTTAATTGATTAAATTTTCAAGATCACAGGTTAATTTAAGCTCAAGAAAATGCATTTCAAATGTGAAATACTGTTAAATTAATAGCCGGTGTAACCTCCAGAATTTTGAATGCAAGCCTGCAAACGTGAATGCATTGTGTCATACAGGTTTCGAATGTCACTTTGTGGTATGGAGTTCCATGCTTGTTGTACTTGTGCTGTCAATACTGGGACGGTCAGTGCTGGCTGTGGATGATGCTGGAGTTGTCGTCCAATGATATCCCATACGTGTTCAATTGGAGACAGATCTGGTGATCTCGCAGGCCAAGGTAACATGTCGACACTCTGTAGAGCACGTTGCGAGACAACAGCGGTATGAGGGCGAGCGTTATCCTGTTGAAAAACTCCCCCTTGAATGCTGTTCATGAATGGCAGCACTACAGAAATTCGAGCTGCAGTTGGTACCACAGTGACACAACGAACTGTTAGAAATCGGTTACTTCAAGGACAGCTCCGAGCCAGGCGCCCTGTAGCGTGCATTCCACTGACTACAAGCCATCGCCGTTTGCGACTCCAGTGGTGTCAAGCCAGAGCTCATTGGAGGACGGAGTGGAGATCTGTTGTGTTTTCTGATGAAAGCAGGTTCTGCCTTGGTGCCAGTGATGGCCGAGTGTTGGTCAGAAGGAGGCCAGGGGAACGCCTGCAACCAAACTGTCTGCGGCCTAGACACACTGGACCTACACCTGGAGTCATGGTCTGGGGAGCAATTTCCTATGACAGCAGGAGCACTCTTGTGGTTATACCAAACACACTGACTGCAAATTTGTACGTCAGTCTGGTAATTCAACCTGTAGTGCTGCCATTCATGAACAGCATTCAAGGGGGAGTTTTTCAACAGGATAACGCTCGCCCTCATACCGCTGTTGTCTCGCAACGTGCTCTACAGAGTGTCGACATGTTACCTTGGCCTGCGAGATCACCAGATCTGTCTCCAATTGAACACGTATGGGATATCATTGGACGACAACTCCAGCATCATCCACAGCCAGCACTGACCGTCCCAGTATTGACAGCACAAGTACAACAAGCATGGAACTCCATACCACAAAGTGACATTCGAAACCTGTATGACACAATGCATTCACGTTTGCAGGCTTGCATTCAAAATTCTGGAGGTTACACCGGCTATTAATTTAACAGTATTTCACATTTGAAATGCATTTTCTTGAGCTTAAATTAACCTGTGATCTTGAAAATTTAATCAATTAAACATGTTAACTTGACAAATGCATTGTCCAAATTTCATTACTCTACAATAATTTTTTCTTGGTGTTGGGATTTTTTTTTCCGTCTGTGTAGAAATGGAAGCAAATACAGTTATCAACAGTCTTGAATACTCTAGTGGCTCTGATAAGATCAGTTTTGTAAACCTAAAGTCATTTCATTGTTTATTTTTAAGAACAAAAAAAAAAATTAATACACTAGTTGTATGGACAATACTTATGTTTAGAATGGTGAACTGCCAATGCAACGGGCAACGAGCATTATTGCTGGCATTAATCTTCAGCTAAAAGGAAATAAGCTGGTATATTTTCTATCAAAAGTCTACATTCAAAGACTGAGGAATTTAAGATAATAGTCTAAGTAGTTTGTCACTGTACAAAAACTATATCCTTCCAAACAGGATGCATTATAAAAACTGGTATTACAAATGCTTTATCGGTAGACATGGAAAACTGTCTTTCTGTTTTAATTCATACCTTGTGCACGGTATTCAATTACCATTTTCTTTTGAGGTTGTTCACTTACAATAAACTAAAACTCTGTAATTTTTCACGGCATTGTATATTAATAAATTTCTCTCGGACTTCCAGCTGTGTTAAGATGTTACACTTGTGGGACGTTTCGAAGGCGTCCTTCTCTGCCTTCAGCCAGAAGGCAGAGAAGGACGCCTTCGAAACGTCCCACAAATGTAACATCTTAACACGGCTGGAAGCTCGAGAGAAATTTATTAATAAACTTAAACACTATTCACAAAATGAACAAATAATACACAAAGTTCTTACCAATATAGCAACTGAAGCAAAGTGAGTCACAACGCACTGCAACAATGTCCTAAAATCGACTAATATAAATTGTACCTGAAATATTAGTACACAGTGATCAGCATTTTTAAATATGCATCACTCGATTTTAGTAAAAAGTAGTAATTATTGCATAACACATTCGCTGCGTAAACAGAAACTCAAGATGGCCAGAAGATAATTGCTTTGAGCTCATAACTGGAGAATTTTGTGATTAGTAAAGGTGTAAAGGTGATGGGCTCATTCAGCAATAGTATTGCAAATTTATGTTCACAGCTAAACTGCAAGAGCTTTTCTTATCAATGTACTATTAAGAAACACTTTTCATATTCACCATCATCATCTTGAACAGTTTTCAGCCTCTGACTAGGAACACGATTCCCTCCAGCATTTTCTATATTAATTAATTTATTTTTTTAATGCCAGTTTTATTTAATAAGTGTTTTCAGTGTACTGTGAAATACTCCAATGGTCCAGGATAACATGATAAAACTGCAGAACTAGGGCTTCCACTTTGCAATTGGCATATAGAATCACACATCAACACTACTAAAAGTGAAATGCTCCTAAAGACATGGAGCCATCTTCAATATCAAGAAAAGCCAATAATTCCAATACTAAATTTTACAAGTTTTAATGTAAATATAAGCAAATTTAAACTGTGTATATGGAGATTTTCTCAAGAAAAAATAAGCTAATCTAACAATGAGATAAAAAAATGATGCTGGATACAGTCAAACACAACAGCAATAGAGCGGTCACAAGATATATGGAGGGATTGGGGGGGGGGGGGGAATTTTGGATTTTCTTCGGGGGGAGGGGGGGGGAGGACTCCACTAAAAGTTGCCAATAGGCTACAAAATGAGATTTGAAAAGTTTTAGGTCAATTAAATAACGTAAACCCATGCTCATCGAGGTTGAAATTTTGAAAAAATGAGATTTAAAAAAAAAAGTTTTTTCTTCATTAAATGAAAACCATTTGTCCTATAAACCTGATTTTTGTCTCTTTACATTGAAAATGTTGTCTTCTTAAACTTTTACTCTCATCAGTTTTTTTTATAAAATTTAAATAATAATCTACTATATAATTTCATAAGCTCACTCATTCACTCACTCACCTCGATAGGTATTGGCTGCAGAACGGTGTCATGTGTAAGCCTTCAGACACAAAACAGCGACCAGAGATACCATTATAAGAAATTCGTGGTTACGTCCACAATTTAATGGCTAAGCAACTGTTACCAAATTAATTGGCATAATACATTCATTAAGTTTGCTTTTCACAGTGTTTCATAGTTTAAAAAAATATTGATAAGTTTTTGCAGCTGAAAAAACGTGGATCTGCTTTTTCAGTAATATGTTGCTAATAAAAGCAACTTTCAAAAAATTATATTACACAGTCTCTGCTGTTACCACTAATGCCAATGTCATTCCGGCTTTGGATAAATTTCAGTTTAATTAAACTTTCACTAATTTTGTTGCTTGACCAAAATTTATGCACTACATTTTATTTGCTTTTTAGGTATTTTACTGACCACTTTCATTAATGGATTTTGTTCATGTTCGCTGTACGTGAGTTAATAGGTTATTTTAAGTGGATAGCAGACCAAATATGTTACCAAATCGACTATTTCTTCAGAGTTGCTCAACTGTTTAATAACATGGAATGTCTATTAAGTTCTCTGGCCATCATAGATATTATGACCAATGATTACATTAGTGTTAGCCCAGTCTCAATAAGAAATAACGTGATGCTTTCATAGAAAACAGAAATTTTTAAAATTTTACAGAGTGAAACTCAAGGGTCAAATACAACTCAAGTTTGTATTTTAAGCAAGTTTGAGTCTATGACCTGTGAAACAATTATACGATTGCGCTATTGTCTCTGTTTGTGTTTAATACCCACCTCTATTAATGCTTCTGAGTCCTTCAAGCTCAGACATTTTATTCACCCTGAAACAAGTTTATATTTGGTCAAATGAGGTCAACCTGTCAACATCTTTCTTCCTGAAAACCTGAACTATTCTAGACCCGTGACAATACGCAAAGACTGTCACGGGCTTACACTAGTCTACAATATAATTTCATAAGCTCACCCACTCACCTCGATAGCTATTGGCTGTATAACGGTGTCACGTGTCAGCCTTCGCTCGCAAAAAAACAGTGACCCGAGATACCATTAGAAAGAAATTGTGGTTATGTCCACAATTTAATAGCTAAGCAACTGTTACAGAAATAATTGGCATAATACATTCATTAAGTTTGTTTTCACAGCGTTTCATAGTTTAAAATAATATATATTGATAAATTTTGTGGCTGAAAAAACGTGATCAGCTTATCAGTAACATGTTGTTAATAAAAGCAATTTTAAAAAACTTTTTAAAAAATTACTCATGGTATCTGCTGTAACCACGTACTCCAATTGTCATTCTGACTTAGGATAAATTTAAATTTAATTAAAACTTTCACTAATGTTGTTGCTTGACCAAAGTTTATGCATTACGATTTATTCGCTTTTAGGTATTTTACTGACCACTTTCGTTAATGATCTTTGTTCATGTTCGCAGTGGACATCAGAACAAATATGTTACCAAATCAACTATTCTGGCAATTCATTTCTTTGGAGTTGCTAAACTGTTTAATAATATGGAATGTGTATTAAGTTTTCTGGCCGTTACAGATACTATGACCAATTATTAGTGTTTGCCAGTCTCAAAAAAACGTGATGTTTTCAAAGCAAACGGGAATTTTTTAAAATTTTGCAGAATGAACTTTAAGGGTAAAATACAAGTCAAGTTTGAATTTAAGCAATTATACGATTGTGCTGTCATCCCTGTTCGTGTTTAATACCTACCTCTATTAATGCTTCTGAATTCTTCAAGCTCAAGAGATTTAATTCACACTGAAACACAAGTCAAGTTTATATTTGATCAAATCAGGTCAACCTGTCATAATCTTTCATCCTAAAAAGTTGAACTATTCTAGACATGACGAATCGCAAAAAACGGTCACGGGCTTACACTAGTATAATAATAATAATAATTGATAAATTGCAATGGAGTGTATGCTCTGGTAGCAATCTCCACAACCATCCTTTTCCCTTCTTCCTCTAACTCACTTTTTGCCCTCAACCAATTTTTACTTTAAATTCTTTCAGCGTTTTCGGTAAATTATTCATCACCTCCCCTGGCAAAATATTCCAATCCCTTACACCTTTTCCTATAGAAGAAACTGTTCTCACACACTTATGCCTGAAATTAAGTGCCAGCTTGGGGTCATGGTCATCTATCAAGCACCTCTTTGAATTTTCCCACCAATATCTTTCCACATTTCATCACCAATATAGGCCTTGTACATTCCCATGACTATCTTCACCCTCCTTCTATCTTCCAATGAATCCCACTCCAGCTCCTTTATCAAATTAGTTACCGATTGTGCTTTTCGGTAATTTTCAAAGACAAATCTAAAATCTAGCAACCCTGTACTTGATACCCAAGTGTGTCCCATACTACACCACCATATTCCAGTAGTGGTCTGACCAGAGTTTTGTACCCTAATTTCTTTACTTCTCATGAATCTTTCCAACAGGTGAAGGATTTTGAACCCTTTCCCTACTACCTGTCCAATGTGTCCAGCCCAGTTAAATCTGCTAACAAATGTTATGCCGAGGTATTTACATTTCGAGTATTTGTTAAGTAGTTCCTTCCCCACTTTGTAATCACAATCAACCTTTAGCTTTTTATCTGTGTACCTAATAAGCTGGCTCTTCTTTGCATTTATCTTCATCCCATGTTGACTCACCCAGCTAGTTATCTTATCTAGATCACCCTTCAGCAGTTTACTGTCTTCTATTGTTTTGATCCATTTATACAACATTATGTCATCTACAAACAATCTAACCTGTGGCAGTAAACCATTAACACAGTCATTCATCAGAATAATGAGCAGCAATGGTCCCAATACACTACCCTGTGGTAGTCCCATGTTCACTTCTATTTTTTTTCATACTGTATTTCCTACCCTGACTTTTGCTTTCTACCTTCTAGGAATTCTTCTACCCAGAAAATCACCTTTTTATCAACTCCAATAGTTTCTACCTTTTTTAGCACCATTTTATGGCTCACTCTGTCAAAGGCCTTTGAAAGATCTAGTGTTATACTATCAACTTGACCTCCCCTATCTACTTCATCAGAAATATCTTGCATATATGTAGACTGCTAAATGAGATTCAAATGAATATCCTTATACAAAGCCATGTTGCTGACTTGAAAACCAATTACATTCCTCGCAGATACGTCTGATATGGTTGCATATTAATCTCTCCATTAATTTACCACTGATGTCAAGCTGACTGGCCTATAGTTTTCAACCCTTATTTGTCACCCCTCCTTTATGGACCAGAACTACTATCACACTTTTCCAGTCATCTAGTAAACAACATGTATCCTGACACAATTTAAATAACGTTTCAAGATAAGGTACAATGTCCCATCCTTCTACCTTTAAGACATCTTTAGTAATCTTATCCACACCAGGCCCTTTGTGATTTTTTAGATTCCTCAGTTCCTTCATGATATCTTCATATTTAATCTCAAATTTTCTAATTTGCTCACTTCTAACTGTGCAGACAAAGTCGTTTTCTGATATAACCCCTATCGTTCCTGAATTATTGTACCTAATGGTCTCACTGAACCAATTACTTAATAATGTTGCCTTTTTTAAATCCTCAGTTACTTCTTCTCCATCCTTATCTATAATTGTATCAACACCCTCTCTTGGCCTCAGTTTTCTGAAATAACTATAGAAATAAGCATCAGTCAGAGGTTCCCCTGCACCAATAATATTTTTCATAAACTCATCCTTGGCCAGTTTCTTTGACATTATTAATTCCTTGGTTAGTTGTTTAAAGAATTCCCTACTGACTTGCTGTTTCTTAACACTTTGGCGAACGAGCCTGAGCATAGGTCGGGCAACAAGACTGCTTTGAAAAGACCGCGCCTGAACATAGGTCGGATGACTGTTTCTCGTAACTCACATGCCTGTTTCCTACCCGGAAGCGGGCCGGCTACTGTACTAGAGCTGCGTGTAACATCTGTCTATATTCTTCTTGACTGGTGCTGCCCTCTCTGATGTGCTTATGGAATTACTTCAAAAGAAACAGTAAGCGGTGCTGGACAGCTTCAGCTGCGCAATTGTGTCGTCGTCAGTTTTGAAAGTTTTCATTAGTTTCTCTCAAATATAAAACAAAAAAAATCTAGTGGTAAAGCAGGTAGAAAGGAAACAAGTTGGTGGTGTCCTGACTGCAATATATCTCCCTGCATGCCAGAATACTTCAAAATCTTCCGAAATAAATTACCTGTAAAATAATACAAAAACTGAAAACGCAATTTTTTCCTGAAATAAAGATTATACCTTTTGTGTCCGACATTAACATTGTTGTTACCAACTAAGGGAATTAAAATAAATATGTAAAATAAACCTTGAAGATTGTTCTTTAATTATATGAGTTTCTCTTTAAAATATGTCAAATACAAACATGTCAGTGACATTTTAAAGAATGCTATAAATGGCTGGTTTTCCGGGCCAAGAATGTATCTAAATGCTGGTCCTTAAAGTGTTAACTGTTGTATTATCATCTCACCAACCTCTTTGACTTCCTCACCTTCCTGTTATAGTATGTAGGTTGCGTACTTCTCTTTATTTTCTATTTTGGAATAAACATTTCTTCGCCATTTCTTATTTTTTTCCTTGAACTCTTCCCACTTCATTTCCACTGTACTTGAGCCATTCTTCCATTTAATAAAATTACATCTGAAACGTCTTTTCAGTTCCAAAATTTGTGCCTTTTTATAACTGCATCTATTTATCCCTTCAGTTTTAGCCTCTGGTTTACTGAATCCCCTTATATCCATCAGAACTGCCTTGTAATCACCGAGTACCTGGGTCACTGATATTCGCTCAGCATATTTCAATTTCTATTCAGAATGCAAGATTTCATCAAAATCCATAGAGAAGTTTGTTATAAATTAATTTTATCTATTTACAAGAGTTGCTCACATAATAGTATTAGAATGGACAGATTAAATATATAAACAGTACAAAAACCTAACCCAAAGGTTGGTTGGATTCTTCAGAAGGTTGGTTGAATCCTCCAGAAGGCGGCATACTAAGCCATTGTATCAGAGGTAGGATGGCCAGGTCCTTTCCTCAGCGAAATTAATGTAGATTCCGAACCACAGGACGCCCCAGTGTAGTTCATATGATCAAACACAAATCTTAAAAATTCTTGCCCCCACCGGGATTTGAACACGGGATTGTAGCCAGAATTTTTTGAGGGCTAGCGCAGAAACCACTTTCTTCTCCACTAATTACATCCGAGCTGTCAGACCGCTCCATATTTGTTATACATTCAATATATTTCTTTCCTACTTACATAAAATGTTTTAAATTAAACTGGTAGTATTTAATGATAACCGGTTATCGTGCAAAGTAAGGCTAGTAGAAAAAACTGTTAAATCAGGTTGAAAATACGGCTAGTTGCTTCCTTGGCACTTTTAGGAAAAGTGTATCCCAAAGCCGTAAATATGTAACAAAGTTGTAATTAGTGCCAAAACATACAATTACGCACATTACTCCCTATGCATTAATAGACATCCTGAGCCGTCTGTGACGTTTTTATAGTCAGAATTTGGTGTGGTAGCAGTTTTCTTTACTCAGAAACCACTAAGCATCATGAAATGTTAGTAGTCATTCTGGTCCAGGTAGCCATTCAACCTAAACACTACAAGATTAGGCACATTGCTGACTTAGCGGTAATAGACGTCTAGAGCCGCCTGTGACATTATTATAGTTAGAATTCGGTACTGCAGCCACCTTATTCACTCAAAAACCATGATACACTATGGAATATTAGTCTTCATGCATGTCCAGGCTGCATTTAAACCTAACAACACCCTCCACTAATACAGCTCCTTGAAAATCAACACATTCACGGTAAAGATGGCTGCTACATATTGGCTAATACCGCACGTAACCCGACGATTTGCATTGTATTACTCGTCTTACCTGTTTTGTCGACTTCGAATACACTTTTTCCTGAATACTAATGCCTAATGAGTGCGTTAATCACATTCTCATCCTGAAATAACAATTTTTTCTACTGGCCGTACTTTTCACAGCACCCTGATAACCACTTTTACAATTCAGTTATATTGATGTTTGTGTTAAATACACATGCAGTCAAAACAAACGATGATTACATTATAACTGCTAATATTATTTTCAAAGAATTTTTGTAAAGTAAAGAATCACTTTTGACAAATCCAACTTTATTTTATTTATTTATTTATTTGTTGAGGCCAACAAGGACCACATTAAGCCTTTGTGCATTTGGCAGCGAGTTTCATCTTCTTTTGGGCCCTATTTTTAAATATCTTCTTTTAAAATTTTTTGCACGGCTGAGCCAGAATACAAGGTTTCCTATGGATTTCGAAGCTAACAGTTGTTTACAACAACCAAAAAGAAAACCGTAGACAAATGTGGTGTTAATTTTTTTTTTAAGTTTGAAAAAATAACCAGTATCTATTATTTAAATGTTTTGCAATTAAACTGGCAGTATTTAATGGTAACAAGTTTTTACAATATGGTAATATTGATATTGATACAATATTATTTTCAAAGAAGTTTTGTAAAATAAAGTATCACTTCTGACAAAGCCACTTTTTTAAAAATCTCCTTTTTAAATTTTCTACAATTAAACACTTAGTGCTAGTATTCCTCCAAAGAAATGAATGCAAGAAATGTTTGGTTAAATATATGAGTTCCTTGAAACCAAAGAGAAAATATTAGTAGGCTTCCTGGTACCTGCATCGTCTAAGAGATGGCGATTAGAGCTGTTTTCGAGACACCAAAAGCAAAAAATGTTCATCTTTTGTAAAACTGGGTTGTTGCAGGGAAGACAACTATTTATATAAACGTAAAAAGCAAAATATTATCTAAATATGAAATTTCATCCAAATCGTTAGAGCTGTTTCCGAGATCCAAACTATATATATATTTATATACAAGACTTGCTCGTTTAGAGATATAAGATTCCTTCAGTTACTAGACACCCGATAAGGTTATCATCAGGCTTTTTGTTGGTTGTTTGGTTCCCTTGTTTTTTGCTCAACCGCCTGTGTAAAGCCTCCTTTTCTTACTAAGGTATTTGTAAATCTTTGTTCCTTAGAGTTATTTATCTTATTTCCTGCCCAGTTGACACTTGCTATGTTCAAATCCCCTCCAATAATGATCATTCTATGTTCACTTCTGAACTCTGAATATGAACTTAGTTTTTCCCCAAGAGCTTCATCTTTATCATTAATTTTTCCACTGCAGCCAAAACCCTGACTTTTTCTTTTTTATTTCCCCAGAAGTCTACCCCAAGTAACTCATGGTCATGATCTCTGAACTCCAGTGAACTGTAGTAGTATTTGCTAACCAATATGTATAGCCCTCCCCAATTGCTCCCCTATCTCTGAGGTACACTCTGTAACTATCGGGGAAAATCTCATTGTCTATTATTCCTTCTTTTAACCAGGACTCTACCCCTATAGCTACTTGAGGTTCATGTATTTCTATTAGGTTTGCAAACTCCATTACTTTGTTCATTATATTTCTACAGTTTACCACAAACACTCTTATCAGTGACTGTTATATTTTCAGACCCAACATTCGCCTTTCCAGATCTGTCCCCCTCTGTTATTGTTTCAGAAGCTTCTTCTATTTCTTTAGTATTGGTGATATTTCTAACTATGGATCTACATCCAGTGTTCCTTTGATTACCTATTTTTATCCCCTCACCAGTAGCCCCTAAGCTAAAAATGCACAGTCCTAACACTGTCACCACTGAAAATGGGCTCCCTTACAACCTAACAACTCAAAGTACTTCCTTGCCCCTCCTATTTAGGTGTAGGCCATACCTAGTGAAACCCCACCTACTAATGGTCTCCACAGGCACAACCCCCATGACAGAACTCTTGCTGTTCCCAAGCAGCACCTCCATTTCAACATTTACCCGCCTCACAGCATCGTTCAATTGTGGCTGGTCATGGTGACTTAGGACTTGCATGAACTCCACCCTAGTGTGTTGTGCCTCCTTCAATACTTTCTTCAGGTCACACGCCATACTATAATTAGCATTTATATCAATACTGTTATACGCACCTCCCAATATAACTACCCTATCCTCCTTGGTGAAACCCCTACAAAGTGAACCTATATCCTCTATTACCTGACCTAAAGTAGACCCTTTACTCACTTGTTCTGCTACAGAACTCTAAATCCACTAAACACCAACGTGCACACTACTGTACTGTTAAACCATAAATACCTATTTAATGTTATTTAGCATTTTTCAGGTCAGGTCATGATTCACATCCTTGATATTGACCTAGTAAGTCAAAAAAAATACAACAGAAACACTATAATTACTTTAAACCATTATTAAATCAAATGATCATTTTTTTGTGACTTTGTAAATGTCTCACTATTATTTCTTCTTCTTTCATCGTTACGCCCAACTGAGGAGCACTAATGAACTTATTTAGCAGATAAACATTTTCCTAAAATCTCTTCATCCTTTCGCTGCGCTCTTTCATACATTCTTCCATCCGGGTGTTCCTTGTTCTAATATACTATTTGTTGACAAAATGGTTGTTATTAACTACGCCACTAAAGCTGTATCTATCCTGTATGATATCATCTGTGATTCCAATTCCCTAGAGATATATTTTCAATTTGAGATATCCAATTATTTTTCATTGAAATGGCCAGGCTGGGAATTATTTTGGTTACTTTGTTGTTATTCATTATGATAAGATGGCTGAAGAATTTAATTCATCTTATCCTAAATATGTCATAAATTTTTTCTGAATGCTGATATATAGTTCATGTGATTTCCTTTTCATCCAAATTCCTCTTGTACAAACTGGGCTAAAGATTTTCCTTAAAATTTCACTTTCTTGCTTTCAATATCTTTAATCAATAATCTACCCCAATAATCAAAGTTTCTGATGCATATAATGCCTCAGGTTTGATAACAGTGTTATAGTGTTTTAACTTGGCATTTTGGGATATTGACTTATTGTTGTATAGTTAATTAATAGGTTTCTAGTTCTATCTATCATAAAGAAACAGAAACAGAAAGAAAAATACAGGGACACACGTTTTTGGTCAAAACAAGAAAATGTCCTAGATCACTTTCTACCCCCATAACTCCCACATCCTCACAGCTAGCACCATTAAGCCAACGTTGTGCATGATAGGAAACCCCACGCTACTACCACACACAAAAATTGGTGGTCTTTGTTAGGTAGTGGTGGCTACAGGATGAAATATAGGGACAAAAGAAAGACTGGACTTGGAAACATTAGAAAATGGAGCTGAAAGAAATATTTGTGGAAAACTAAGAAAAATTAAGAGTTGAATACAAAAAATGGATAAAAATCAGAAAAGGGCTCATGACAGAAAACATTTTGAAAAGATGGAAGCATGGAGAAAGTTGAAAAATGTGGGAAATGCAGAAACAAGGAGGTACAGGAAACTGAATAATGAACAATGAAGATAAACTGAACAAGCAAGAAAAAGACAGGTGAAAGAGAGATGTTAGGAAATAGAGAAAAGTAAAGTATAAAATGATGTACAGAATGGTTAGTGAGACAGTCTTTGAAAAGAAACTAAAAGGTTCTGTTTGGTCACAAGCCATTTTATACCTTCATATCTAACTGAAATCGATAAATGAGCTATTATTTTAAAGATTAAGGTTTCACATCATATTTCAAAAAAGAAATTTTTCTTAATTTTATCGATAATGGGCAAAAATATCATTATTTCTAAAACGTGCCCCTCCCCTCCTAGAGCTATTTATCTCCCTTCATATCTAACCAAAATCAATAAATGAGGCGTCATTTTTAAGACTTAAGGTCCGCTTTGTTCACATCATATTTTAATAAATGTTTTTTTCCCCCCGAATTTGACCCTTAAATTGTAAAACAATACTACAACGTTTCTTTGGGTTTACGGTGCCTGTAAAGTGTATTGCAACAAAAGTCATTAAAGGCCTCACGCATCACATTTCTAAGATATCCTCTTATCTCATCTAACTTTACTAAACCACTACGGTACCTAGTCCTTCTTGAGTTTGCGAATATCCTTCTTTGCTTTTTAAGTAACCTTTTAACTTCAGGTGTATGCCAAGGGGGATCATTCCTTTCCTTGATTGTCCATTTCGGTATATGTAAGTCCACGCCTTCCCTCACTATACATATAAATCGATGCCACATCTCTTCAATGGCCCTACTTGCTACTCTGAAGGTAAGGTACAAAACACTCCTTCGATGCCTTTACGAATCTGTAAATGATCCTCTCTTTCTTCTTTTTTGCACTCAGATATTAATTTTAGTGTGGCAATTACCACTTAGTGATCACTTATCCCTGAGCGGGTAGAAATGTCCCTGAATAATTCAGGCCTATTGGTTACGAGAATAACTAAATGTTTTCGTTACTGCTGTGCCACTGCATTGGTTCAGTGATAAACTGCTCAAGATGAAAATCCGAGTACAGGTCAAGAATAATTTCACAAGCTGTTTTATCCCTGCTACCAGTAACATGAATACAATTAGTCCAGTCAATATGCAGCAAGTTGAAGTCACGTCCTAGTATTATAGCACGATCTGGATGTTGACGAGCTGTATTATTTTCACCATTTGTTAATGACTTGGCAATAGTTACATCTGCATCTGGTGGATGATAGAAAGAGCCTATCACAAGCTTTGATCTAGCTACGTTGAGCTTAATCCATAAGATTTTACAAACCATATCAATATCTACTTCGTTACACAACATGTGTTTATTAATAGCATCCCTTGATAAATAACTGAAATCGAGAAATGATGCATCATTTTAAAGAATAAGGTCTCCCCTTGGGTAACATCATAAATTAAGGAAGAATTTTTTTTAACTTGACCCTTAAAGAGCAAAAGCAACAACTGTAAAGGCTGCAGAGCCAAGCCACTAGACAGCAGCAGCACATATCGCAGATAAATTAATAACATGCTTCACTGGTGCCAACAAAGATTGAGCATGTTACCGATCCGATCAATAGCAGCATCACATATCACAGAGATATCAATAAACTGTGTTTCTTGTTCAATAAGTAGCTTTTCGGATATTTTTTTCTGTTACTGAAACATTTCTGTTTTGCAATACAATTCGTGTGTAAACATTTTACTGGTAAAACTTTCTCACAGCAACACTATGACAGAGATATGGATACGCCGAATGAATTTTGTTCAGGTTAGTTATATTCCATTAAGGTCAGTGACAGTTTGTCATACATATGTTTTATGCATCCAACAGGTTTTCCTAATTGTTTCATAACATGTTGTAAGTATTTTGTTATGTAACTATTACACTAAACAACATGTTGTAGATATTTTGTTATGTACCTATTACACTAAACAAATAAACAATTGATACAGATGGGGATATTCTTCTTCATACTTTTACAAAACAACCAACCTCGCTATTGATCATATTTTATTCACAAAATTTTTGTGCAGACTATCTAGTAAAATGAAGATAGAAAGATTGGATGGCATATTAGCCAAAGAAACACATGAGATGTAGATTACATAGCAAGTATACATAAAATGTCTGTATAAGAGGAGGCACAGGTAACAGAGAATGGAAAGGGTATAAAACATTGGAAGCAGAAGAGAAAAGGCAGTGAAGGAGATCAAGAATCGGAAGGCATTTGGAATCTGTAATTGCCATCAGAAGTGTTGAAAAATTTAGGAAACAGAGGAAGGAGGGAGGTAATCTACTTCTGTAATGAGATATACGACAAAGGGGAATGGCCGGATGGCTAATTATGTCTGCTAGAAATGCTAATTCATAGACCCACTCCATGTCTTCAGATTGTGGGATATTTTTTTGACTTGCTTGCATATTAAGATAGATTGTATTTCTTGATTAAAATGAAAACCTCTTTTAAAATTTTGCACAGATGAACTATCTTACTTCCGCAAAAAATGTAAGGTCATTATACTCCGACTCCAAATGCTTGGGGAAATCCTGGAATTGACAGTGAACTTTATAAAATTACAGGCATTGAACCACTGTTTTGATAACCACGCTCATAACATGACCAATGTTTAGGGACTTGGAACATAAATTATCTTGAAGAATAATGGAATGTATATCCATAAGCCGTGATTTGGCTCGGTTGCACACCAGCACAGCCGACTGACTAGCCACTGTCTCAAAATCAAGCGAGTGATGGTATAGATTTAAAATCATTTTAACTAAATGATGTAGTGTTTGATACCATAACTGAAAGTTGAAGTTGATGTATGTAATGATACAGCTCCGCGGGCCGCATGATGACCTACGGCGGGCTGCAAGCTTCCCGCAGGTTGACCATCCCTGGCTTAGATGGAAAAAAAAGGTATGCGTATTGATGACAAGAAAATAGAATGTATAAGATTTGCTGATGATATGTTCTTACCATCAGAAAGTAAACAAACTCCAAGCAGAATGCTGAAAAATCTAAATGAAGTTGTGAATAGTATGAAATGAGGATCAATACAGCAAAATCAAAAAGTATCGTGATTGGTAAAGGAAAGAAGCTGGTAAATATTAAGAAAGAAAAAGCTAATATCTACCGATTCAAATATCTATAAAGTACAATCACTGAGGATATGAGATGCCACCAACAGGTGAAAACTCTTATTGCTGTAGCGATGGAAGCATCTAATAGGAAGAGGAGATTACTAACGAGAAATGTAGATAAAGCCCTGAGGAAAATTCTTGGCAAATGTTTTGTATAGATTGTGGCAGAGATGTGGATACTGAGACAAGAGAATGAAAGTGGATAGAAGGATTTAAGATGTGGAGGAGAATTGATAGGATAAACTGGATGAATAAAAAGTGAGTAATATTAAAGTGCTGGAAATAATTAGTGAGAGGTGGGAGCTACTGCAAATCAGAAGAGAAAGAAAGAACTGGATAGGACACTCATTGAGGGGAGTGCTTGCTAACAGATGCCTTGGAAGGACTAGTTTGTGGAAGGAGAGTGAGAGGAAGAAGGAAGTACAAATCATAGATGACATCAATGCAAATTGAAACTACATGCACCTGAAGAGAGCAGAAGACAGGAAAGCACGGAGAGCTACCACATGAAAACCAGCATTAGGGCTTAACACTGATGGTGATTCAATATTACACCTTCCGTGAGAATCAACTGTGAGTGTTGATGTGAGCACGGGCTTTACGTATACAAGCTTAAATAGATTTTGAAAAGTATGGGAAACATATTTCAATGTAACATAAGTACCTTAAAAGTTGTGCCAATGCATGTTATTAATTAAAATCGATAATATTTCGACCAGAACATTAAGTGTTTAATTGTATTGAGTTACAACGGGCACCAGTAGTTCAAATCATAATTCCCCCACCACCTTTTCCAGCAAAGGCTTATTTTGCTAAATTGCACTCTTGAAGGTCTCTTCCTGATCACAAAGCAGCTCTGTTTGATATTAGAGGGTTCAGTAAACCAACATCCAAAACTGAAGTGATTGTAAACAAATTACAAAATGGCAAATATTTCATAATTGAAGAGAGATATCAGGGAAAGGTTCAGTACCTGGAACACGAGGACAAGTACAACGTAGTTAAAATGAGAGTGGTTTAAAGATATAATAATAATGGGGGAAGAAATTTTAATCCAAAATTGAAAATAAATAAAATTAAGGAACCTACACACTGTAATAGGAAGGTGACGGGGCTAATGAGGTTGGCAAGATGAGAGAACAACAGAGCTGCGAGACAGCAAACCAGTAGAGAACACTTGAAGTAACCGAATGAGGAATTAATAGCAGCAGAGAGGAAAGCCAAAGGTGGATTTATGAAGAATATTATGGACACTGCAGAGTGATGCATTTAGGAATTCCTATGTTTATTTTAGAAACCTGAGGGGAAAGAAGATATTCATACAATTGTAGACAGGGAAGGAGTAGTAGTTAATGAGGATTTGAAAGAGGCAAAGAAATTAAGACTATTAAGGACTATCATCCAGGGATTGAAGGAAATAGGCAACACGGCTTTAGAAAGGGATATTCATATGAATCGCAGATAGTGGACATTATGGAATATGTTTCTGATGAAATGAAAAAAGAAGGAAAAAAAGGCCAAGTTAATCGAGTAGCGATAGATATTTCTAAGCCATTTGATAGAGAGAACCATAAAATGCTGTTAAATAAGGTAAAAGGAACTGATAAACAAAAAATTGACTTGCAGGAATTCTTAAAAGATAGAAAGGAAAGAATTAGGTTCCAGAAGAAGTGAAGGTGAAAATCGGAGTTTCACAAGGTAGTGCATTGGGACCATTGATATTCATAAGGATTATGTTGTTGGTTTAAATCCAGAAATTAAATTGTTTGCAAATAACAATGTTATATAATAAGATCAGAACTGAAGAAGACTGAACAACTGGATAGCATATTAAGCTGGGTAGATCAATATCGAGTGAAGATAAATGGAAAGAAGACTCGCTTATAAGGGAACTACAAAAGATGCTATAAAGTCATACATCCATCAGGCAGACTCTATTGTTGACGAAAGGAATAACTCAAAAATTTCAATACTCTCTTTGTGTATATGTTTTCCTGTGATATAACATCGCAGCAATGTCTGGTAATGTCTCCCATCAAAAATCAATTGGGCAGGTAGTAGGAAAAGGTTTCAAAATCCTTCATTTATTGAAGAGGGTGATGGGAGAATGTAATTCGTAAACGAATTTTAAATTAAATAAAATCAATGCTCAATGATTACTGCATATAAAAAAAGAAATAAAAATATATGGCAATATGGGAATTTGAACCCGGGTTCGCAAAATGGGAAGTAAGCGACTTACCGCATAGACCACGCTGAAGGTCTTTAGTAATGTTCTAAAATTATAATATTTAAAAGATAACATATGTTTGCGCATAAATTTCTCGATACCTATTGCTAATTTTGAAGAAATAATTGTAACACAGACATATGGAGTAAATACCCTTCAACATATACTCGGGGGATCGAAATCCGTTCTGAACAGGTCTGATGGTTCCCAAGTTAGTAGTAGTACATGGAAGAGAAAAACTGACCATGGCTATAAGCTGGCACGTGATGTTTGGCCTAAAGTGTTTTGTGAGTAAGTGTCAGGAAATGGAATAAATTATCAAGAGAAGTTATGAATAAAAACACTGAAAAAATTCAAAATTAAATTTCATAAAGTGTAAAAATATATGGGTGGATAAATTTCTCTTCAAAAAACTGAACATAAAAAAGAAATAGGAAAATAGGTGTGCAGTGACTTTGCATAAAGTGTACAACAAATTAAACACGCAAACTGTATTGCCTCTGTATAAGAAGTTCTCAAGCCTCCCAATGGGAAAGGCATCAATATGATGTGACTCTTTGAAGTCACTCTGTGGCTTAATCTTCCAGCGAATTCTCGGGTTAAGGGAGTGGTTGCTCTTATGTAACCTACACTAGTCAACAGTTTCTGGCGATGTAATAGGCCATGTGGTGAGAGCCTCTCCGAAGCCAGCAGCGTGGTGGGGAGAAGCAGGCAGTACGGCAGAAGGCATGACGGGTTCGGTTGCTGTTCTGAGTTCATTCTTCACTTTCTCGATGGCTATGTCTCATCAGTCACAGTTGGTTAAAACCAGGTTCCAAGCTGTTATAAATTGATAATAATCTCTGTTTAAAATGTCTTCTGTGAGACAAATCTGTCCCAGTATCCATTTGCAAAGGCTAATATTCATGAAAACCTATGTCTCTTTTCTATGATGTGTTCTACCAAAGCCAACTTCTTCATTTGTCCCAGACACACATCTTGTGCTCTGTACAGTGCTGAAAAATGGAGCGTACCTTCTGTCCTATATACTGCTACCCACACTCACAAATGATGGAATAAATACTGGACTGTCCAAGACCCAGACCATTATCTGCACTGCGTAATAAATCCCATCCTGGGTGGGTGGAAGAAAATCTTCACACTAAGGCAATTTTTGCCAAATTACTTCAGTGAAAGGTGAAAAGGTCTTTAGTACAGCCTCTTGCTGTATAGATTGCTCCTTATCTTTTCTGTAGAAGGCCATGCGTCACAAATGGGTTAGCTCCGCTGGAAGACTTGCTGAATCGCAGATGGCTATGGTCCTGTGCACTAGGGTTGATAAAATTGAACTGCAAAGAACAGTATGATGGTATCTGTGTGCTGACTATAGGATAGGATGGGTTGGTTAATTTAATTTCATTGCAATTAAACACATGTTATGGTGGCAATTTCCCTACATACCCATTATCCACGCCTTTCCTGCAACCCACCTTCATTTGCCCTCTACAAATTCTAACTTTAAATTCTTTTTGGTAAATTATTCATCATTTCTCTTAGTAACTTATTCCAATCCCTAACCCCTTTACCTAAAAAATAGAATCTCTCTACATCTTTGTTTCACAAATCAACTGCCAGCTTGTGGTCAAGGCCATCTTTGCCCTTCCATGTTTTATTTTTAATTCTTGCAACAATGTCTGACCATGCCTCATCATCAATATACACCTTGTACAATCCCATGACTCTCTTTACCCTCCTCCTGCTTCCAATGATCCCATTCCAGCTCTTTTGTCTTATCTGTTACCGATTGCACTCTGCGGTAATTTCCAGAAACAAATCTAGCCGCCCCTTTTTTGCACCCAATCCAACTCTTGTATTTGATCCTCATATTCAAGCAATGGTCTGACAAAAGTTTTGTAACCCAATACCTTTACTTCTCTAATACATCCTCTCTAACAAGTGCAGAATTTTGAAACCTTTTCTTACTACCTGTCCAATATGTCCTGCCTAGTTAAGTTTGTTATCAAATGTAATGCCAAGATATTTCCATTTCAAATCTTCAACAAGCAATTCTTTCCCCATGTTATAAACATAATCAACCTTTAGCTTTTTATCCGTGTATCTAATAAGCTGACTCTTCTTTGCATTTATCTTCATCCCATATTTACCAACCCAAATAGATTTCCGGTTCAGATCACACTGCAGCTGTTTACAGTCCTCTACCATTTTGATCCTTTTATATAGCATTATGTCATCTGCAAACAATCTAATTTCTGAAAGTTAACCATCAAAACAATCATTCATTAGAATAATGAACAGAAACAGTCCCAACACACTACCCTGTGGAATTCCCATTTGTTACTTCAACTTCTTGCGATACTGCTTTTCATACTCTAACTTTTTGTTTTCTGCCTTTTAAAAATTCTTCTACCCAGTAAATCACTTTCTCATGCACTCTAACAGTTTTTATCTACCATTTTATGACTGACTGTGAAAAGCGTTTGAAAGATCTAGTGCTACACTATTTGGCCTCCCTTGTCCATTTCATCTGAAATATCTTGCACATATGCCACCATGATTCACATGAATATCCCTGCCTAAAACCATGTTGCCAATCTGAAAACCAATCTCATATATATTTCTGATGTGGTTGCATATCAATCTCTCCATTAATTTAACTACTACTGATGTCAAAGTGATTGGCCTATAATTTTGACCCTATTTCTCACACCTCCTTTATGTACATGTACTAGTATCACACTTTTTCAGTCCTCTGGTAAGCAGCAAGTACAGACTCAATTCAAATAATATTTCAAGATAAGGTTCAATATGACAACCCGCTATCTTTAAGACAACTTTAGTAATGTTATCTACACAAGCCCCTTCAAGTTTCTTCAGCTTTATTAGTTCCTTCATGATATCCACAGAATGAATTTCAAATTTTTTGGACTGCTGTTGTTAAGCTCTTTCTCCGATTTAGACCCTCTTGTTACTGACTCAATGTCCCTAATGGTCTCACTAAAACAGTTACTTAAAATCTTTGCCTTTATTTCAGATGCTCAGTAACTACTTTTCCCGCCTTATCTATAAGCATCTCAACACCCTCCCTTCCCTTTTCTAACACAGCCATAGAAATTTCTCAATGCATCAGTCAATGGTCCTCCTGCACTGAAAATACTCTTCATCCCACATACTCTGTGTCCTCGTGTGCCATCTGTATTCCTTCTGATAAAAATGCCCACAAATGGCAGACAACCCTCCTGCTCAACCTCCATTGTAAATTTAATACTTTCATGTCATGGCAACCACATCATGTTGTTCAAAATAATTATGTTTGAAGAGAAAGTAAGTTAATTCAGCATATTGAAGAAAAAATCCACCATCAGTGGTTCAAAATGTTGCCAGTGTACCATACAGAAGGACCCTTGTAAAAAGTGGCACTAGATCAAAACTGACCATAATGTATTTTGGTGCTAGTTGTTACTCTTTTGGTGTGACAAATTCTGTCAAATTCCACATGTGGTGATTGCATCCTCCTACTAGTAGGTTCAGTGCAGTGGAGAGACGTTTAGCTATCAAGTATGTCAGTATCAAATGACACTCACATCAGGTCACAATGGGATCCTATCCTTGCGTTCCTTTGTCATACCATATAGACTGGGAGGTACTGGTGCCTGGGGCTGAAGCCATTTAATCACAGTTCAGCCATGCATTAAGCTTTGTCATCCATTAAGAAGTTGATTTTACGCCCATAATCCTCCATTGTCAGGAGAATGGGAAAATTCCTCTTATGAACAGGGCAAAAGATAATGTCCATGTTCTCCTGTAATTTCTTTACCACTACCCACTCCAACGTGGACATGTTCTTGTCAGGCTTCGCCTTGCAGAGGATAAAAGAAGTATCTTGTCTGATTTCGTCCACAGAGTACGCTGGTACTCTTTGAACGACCTGCTCAACCAGACTAATATCCCTGTGCAGAACAGATCTAGGGGTAGATACAAACTGTAAACTCCATGAGAACTCAGCTTCTGTGGCAGGATATATTTCTGCCCCATTTAAATTGATGACAGATTTTTTAATCACACAGTTTGTTGTTCAATGTTAAATTGGAGGACAGAAATGCCTTAGTGTTACAGTCCAGCTCCTTCCGTACGACATGAATGAACCAATGCTTGACTGGAATTTGAATCGATCTGGCTGATTTGATGTGGTGTGTAAGTTTGGAAAATCAAGGTACAACTTCCTACTACTGGCACCTTTAAAGGAAGGCAAACGAAAACAACTGTTTAGCCTTCAGCAAATCTCTTCCCAGCCAAGGCTAGTGATGAAAGAATAAAGGGGTTCCAAGTGTATTAACTGCATAAAAAGTTCTTGGGCCTCCATTGGGAGAGTGCATCATTGTCACAAAGTCTCTATAATATACACCAAAGATACAATCCCAAACAATGTTTCCTAACTCTATCAAACTTCCATTAAGACTATACACTTCATTTAATCTATCAAGGAGTTAGTAATTATAAATCATTAGACAACTAGATTTTTCCATTTTAAAGTCTGATCTCATTGAATCTATATGTGACACCTAGTAATTTTGTATATATTAGGTTCAAAGAACGAAAATGGTAAGCGAGAAATAAAAATGTCCACAACCCATTCCAGTCGCTTTAAAACATCCATAACATGTTATTTGTGTTACAGCACTTATAAATAAAGCCAGAACGTATAGTGGCTAACTAAATATGAAATCTGTATCATGGCTCTTATGAAATTCGGTATATTATGCATTTTAGTTATTAAGAAAATGTTATGAGCGTAAATTGATGCAATAGTAATTTGACAGACAGGTCGTAACATGTCAAAGGAAACATTGCAAACACCAATTGAGTTTGTATAAATTCTTGAGTGCTATTTCTGAGAGTGAACATCTGTTATGGATAGTAAAACGAGCAAATTTTAAGCGAGCAGATGGCCGACAATGATTCACATAAATGGTCAGAAAGAAGGCAGTTTAGTCATAGTAAAATGAACCATGCCCTCCATTCAGTGATCAAGTCCGTACAAAGCTATATATGAACTTGCAAAAAAAAACAAAAAAAAAACCAGGCTTGCAGATTCATCTATTACTATTGATATATACATTTCCACAGAAACTGACGAAGAATTACAAGAACTAGTGCTATTTACCTTCAAAAATGATTATAAACAAAACCAGAACAATGCAGATGATGATCAGTTAAACATAGATGAGGAATTACAAGATGAAAATGATGGAGAAATCATGGAGGTATTAGAGAAGACAGATGATGAAAAAATCGTAGAAGAATCAACAACCAAAAACATTATGTTTGAAAAATCTGAAAATTTAATTTAATAGAAAGTCACGTTGACACCTCGGAAGTTCAGAGTGTCATGAATATTATTACTGGTTTGGACAGGGTTGGGTTGGCGTTGGCAGTGATGAGTTTAGTGTTCAGGAGACCACTGGAAGCAGTTGCCCATTTGAACTGCCACACTTGGAAATTGCGAGGGCCATCTCCTGTGTGTTAGGGCTGTGTTAAAACAACTGAATCTTCTAGAATAGAGGCGAGGGAATGGACTGGTGCTCGAGTGGCTTAAGTTATAGATAAAACATAAATTTCTAGTGCCTTGTTCTGTGAAAAGTGCACAAGTTTTCTCTACATTTCAGTCGAACCACAGCCTCCTGAAATACATTACCACCTGAAAAGCAAACCAGCTTTGTTAATAATACAAGTTAAATTTGTCAGCACGCTACTGTCGTAGGAAATTCAATACATCGGCTATATGCATGGGTGTACTGGAGATCGCGATTCCGGTACAATAACATTGTGTCTGCGCGGAGTGCTGACGTCACAGCTAGCTATACGTCACGTAAGTATTCAGCGCGCAGGTTTGAATGGCTTTTCCTGTTGTTGTTGTGGGTGTACTGGAGATTGCGATTCCGGTACAATAACATTGTGTCTGCGCGGAGGAATTCGATCTGAGATTTTCGATATATATTGGATGTCGATACATATTGTGGGTATTTATAGGCGGTCAGTGTTTGGTCGGATTGCGGATGTGTTTATGTTATGATGGAGTGTTGTGTCGTGACTTGTGTTGGGTGGTAGAATTGTGAATCGATGGTATTGGTGTTGAAGATTTTGCAAATGGGTTTCCGTTATGTGATTGAAGAGACATTGTTTGTGTATTTAGGATGAATGTAGTGAAAGTGTATGTTTGTAGTTGGTTCTTTATAGTTATTTGTGTGTTTTCGGTCTTGTGTTTGTAGGAAGTTTTAGTGGTGGATTGTGGGGTATTTTATGTTGGCGAGTGTTTTGATATAAGTGTCGGTGGTTAATGAGACATTGTGGGTTATGTGTTGTAGTTGCTTTTTAATTAGTAAGGTTAGTTGGCTACTGATACGGTAAGTGTTCATGTGTTTGTAAAAGTTAATACGTTTTTTGTTTAGTGAATTGGTAATTTTTTTCTCGTTCGTTTCTTGCGACAACGTTTTCGCGAATTTTTAATTTTTCTGGCGGAAGAAAGTTTGGTATTATTGGACATCTTAATTGTTCTAGGAATGGCATTATTATTTTATAATGGTCTAACGGAAGATTTATTTAGTAATTATTTACGAACTAGATTTATCTGTTTTGTATTGGTGTACGTTTTATTCGTGCGTAATTTTGCAGTCGGAAAAAATGGTTTAGGGTTTATTATAAAGTAATTATTCTTTGATGATAGCCTAATTCGTGTGTAGAAGTATTACAAGTATGTTATTTAATGTTGATGTAGCGGAATCGCGTTTCCAATGGAACAGATGATTGAAAGTGCTTAGGATATCATGATTTTGGTGTAAAATTTTATTAGATTGCATGTGTTCTAATTTAGTTTTCAAGTGATGTTTGATTTCAAGATTGTGGTATCGTGTTATACAATTGGGCGGGTGGGGGTTTATTGGAGATGACGATACCATTTTTTGGTTTTTACCCTTTATATGGGTTAATATATTGACTGTTTTTGTTCCCCGCCTTGATAACCCCCTAGTTCCCGTGCTGTCCCGTTAGTTACATTGTTGCTGCGTTGGATGGTGTTTACGTCATAGGCGCCATGTTGTGACGTCATTGTTTTGCGCGGCGGAAAGTAGTTCTACGGGAATCGCGTTCTCCAGTAATCCCATATGCATAATAATCTTTCCACAACCATCCACACTTCAAGTGACTTTACTTCATTGGTATTAGTTTGGTGGCTTTACCATACACTTTTCTTGAATAGTATTGCCTGAGAAATGTGTGAACTAAATTTCAGACTGATTGGACAATTTCTTGTGTGCTGATTACTATTGTCCTTAAGCTGACATCATTAACGGTAATGTTTTAATTTACAACCTACCCACTTTTATGGCAGCTGGCTGTACACCAGCGATGTACGCTGTAAGCACCCAGACATATTTTGAAATATCAAAAACTGGTATGAATTAATTGTAATTAATGGTGTAGTTACTTTATTTTAAAAAAAAAAAAAAAGAAATCAATTAAAAAAACCTTGTTTTTATTATATCGTTAACATACGAGATAGGTTTTTTTATAACGGTTACTTAGAAATTAAAAAAGTAGAACGTTATAATTTAGGTACTTATTGTATAATCACATTCGTCACTATGAGCAACCTTGTTTCCATGACTACTTGATAAACATGGCATAGATCAGGCAGTCTAGATGCCAATTTTATGAAATTTATATGGACAAACAAGAATTGATAGGGGACAAAATGAAATAGCCGAGATATATAGGAGATATCATTTGGCTCAGTCAGCTTAAATATAGAGATAGACTTCCAATCGCAGGTTGTGCTGTGGTCCAGGCTTCATTCTCCAGACAAGCAGAATTCATATTTCTGTTTTATATATTTAAAAAAATGTCGTTTTTAGCATACTGAACATTTGCCAGGAATAAAAAAGTGGTTATTATTATTATTCGTTTTTTTTCTGTACTGAAGCCTGGACCTCTCTAACTGCTGCAAATTGCTGGTTTCTGGTATTGAAAATATCTATTACTGTTTAAGATATAATAAAACCAAAGATTTATTTAATCAATAACTTTTTTGTCAAATTAAAGTAACTGTGCCATTAATTACAATCAATCAATTAATCCAAATCATTTGGAAATGTCTGATTGCTTACAACATACATTGCTGGTGTACAGTCAGCTGCCATAAAAGTGGATAGGTCATTAACTACAACATTACCTCCTTACCTACAATAATGCCCAAGTAGACAGTGATCCACTTTATATAATCGCCCAGCAAACCTGTCTGTGGAAGACATTCAGACTGGTCTATTAACCCCTCCCCACAACATAATCATACAAAATCTTCCATGCTGACCTACATGTCCTATTCAGATACGTTTGTTCACAGGGATAGTTTACATCGTGATACATGATGACAACATGACACGAAAACTGCTTAAATAACTGATAATAACTAAGTTTCCCATGCCTTCTGTTGTAACAAGAAGGTTCACTTATCATTCTGGTCCAGATTAAATTTCAACCTAACCACAATCTCCTCTAATACCGCCGCTACAAAAACAAAGCTTCAAACGCGCATTGTATCTTAAATTAGTGACGTCATGTATCGCGACATAAACTTGACCCGCTGTTCACAATCTTCTCCAGTTCTAATAATACTATAAAACATAACGTAACCTGCTAACAGACTTAACTTCTTACTATAGTGCAAAATGAATGTATTGTAGGGTAAAAGCAGGCAACAAGAATTATTCATT
Organism: Vandiemenella viatica; assembly: GCA_031002005.1. NCBI lineage: Eukaryota > Metazoa > Arthropoda > Insecta > Orthoptera > Morabidae > Vandiemenella > Vandiemenella viatica. Next base: position 368,978,892 of record CM061920.1, on the reverse strand, counting down.
ACAATTTGTATTTGACTTAACCTGAGAAATATTATCATCGTAAGCGGGAAAACTATTTTCATATTACCTTCTACTCTCATTTCCTTGATGAACAGCGAGGAATTATTATCAGGAAAAAAAAAGTATATAGACACTCTTAGGCAACTTTAGTTATCTGATAATGACAGTGGAACTCAACCCATTTGCACAAACTTCTCATTTTTTTAAAATCCTACATAATGCGCGGATTTGATAACTGACATTACAAGGAACTATCATTTTCACCAAAAAATGAAATCATAAGATTTTAAAATCTGAAATCATTTGTAAAACCGCCATTCCCAAACCGTTTTAAGTTTAGAACTAAATTTCCTCCAGAGACATTAATTTTGACCTCCTCATTTCTACATAATAGTCTCTGTCTTTGTGCTGACTTCTGAGTACTGCAGAAAAGATTTTATTATAACTAGCCAATGTTTATGTTGAGAAACATTAAACGCATGATTAAACGTGAGTGATGTTAAGTTGCACGTCTCTGCTGATTGTAATATTAACCAGAGACAATATTAACATCGTAATTTTATCGTAGCGCTTGAATGCTGACCATACAATTAAAGTTTTCGGTGTCTCTGACTGTTGGTGTTGGATCGCATCAGGTTCTTATTTTGTTAGGTATGTTGTGTGTAAAACAGTCTGTTTGAATGACAGTGTTATCAGTAGTAAAGATTCTATAGTGCAATTCCTTTTTAACAGTGTGAGTCGTCATGCCTTTTCTGGAGAAAGAGAGGTAAAAACAGCCAAACCATGCAAGATTACAAGTTTTTCGTAAGAAGTTCCAACATTGATTTTACAGAAAGACAACGCAGTTTGTTTGACTCCTTGAATGAGGCAGAAAAACAGAAAAATGATCGTCAGGCATCAGCCAATACCTCGTCTACGAATATCGAATATTTTAATGAAGAAGTGGAAATGGACACCTCGGGAGACAGACCTTCTTTGAAGAGGAAGAGATCACAGACTATTAAATTCAGAGGTAAAGAAAGTATTTTTAAGAAGCCCGTTACTTTGCCTCCTCGTTTTAAGGAAAGAGATATTCCGGACCATCAAAGAAATCCTCATAAATGGGTGAAGTACACGCTTGGAGATGTTTCTCCTGCAGAGCTGACAAATCGATCAAACACAGCAGCAGCTCTTTCCTTCCTGCAGGAGATGGAAGAAAGGAAACAAAATCAAACAGGTGATGATTGTAAAGATGAAATTAAGAAGATTATTTTTAAACCTTCTACCAAATCTGACACATCGGCACCGGCTATAGTGGAGTTACCTCATGTAGAAAGAAAAGAGGAAGGTACTGCTCCTGTTTTTAGGAGTTCCAAAGTGATCATGCCCGAATATGTTGTCGGGATGGATAAGAAGACAAAGAAAGTAAAACGACTGCAGGCATGCAATAAAGCTAGTGAAGGGGTCAAGAAAGAAATAACTCTGCAACATTTGCTTGATGAAGAGGATTGATTTAATCAAGTATTCAATATTATTATCTAATGTATTTATCAATTTTTTTTCTTATCACTTGTAATTCTACATTAAACATTTATTAGATCTGTTATCATAGATTTGTTTTATGTAAATTGTACTAAAATAAATAGCAAAATGTATTTACTAATTCTTTTTTCAAACTATTTTCATATCTTTTTGTTTGGATGTGCAAATAAACAGTTTTCAGTCCTATTGGTTTACAATGTATTAATGATTGGGATTACTGGAAATAGTGATTCTGCGAGCAATTGATGTAATAATACTGCATTAGTCAAATGCAAGACAACTCTAGAAATACTTTTTGAAGTACATTTAGAGACGCCATGTTGATCCAAGGTGTATTACAAACGAATTACCGCCGAAAATAATATGCCTATATATTGCGATTGACTACAGCAATATTGTGACATCATTAGTGAATGTTGTTTTACTGAAATCACAATCTCCAGTAGGCCCTAATGATTTAACTGCTTTTTAATTTTTTGCATCATCTTATTTTTGAACTTGTAGAAATTTATCAAGATTTCCCCAAAATGTCAAATATTAAATACCTTGCTTTATATGCACCCAGTTATTAGACTTACTGTTACCACTGGCTAATTTTGTGTCTATATATCCTTTATTGTAGTAGTGTGCTAAGTTTCTGTACATAAACACTTAAATTGCAAAAAAAAAAAACATTCGTTAATGAAAATAAGGAAGGCCAGATAAATTAACCAGTCACTTACTGCCTTCATCTTTGTGTTAATTTTCATGACACTAAAATGGAATATTCACAAAAAATTTTTAAAAAAATTGCATAGTAGAAGTCAGTTTTCTGGGCATATTACATAAAAGTATAATGAAAAACACTTTGGCTTTCTTAGAATGAGATTTCCTGAGTATGAATATTAGTTCTATTGTATGCTCAATTTTTTATCTAAATTCTTGTTTTAAGTATTGGTAAGAAATCCTCACTTACCACATATGATGGTGACCCCACAAGAACTTGACACATTTCCAGTGCTGGACCTAGGGGTAATATGGGGCACTTGACCCAGGCAGCAGTTTCAGAGGGAGGTGTGGCAATAACAATTTTTTTATCCTGGCTCAGAGAAATCATAGATCCAGCTCTGCTTATTCCACTGAACGGATCATACAAGGTATGAGGGAGGGGCAAATCACACTTTGAAAGGCAACGGGAAAGGTTTATAGCTAACAATTATTGGTTGAGGCCAACTGGGACCACATTAAGCCCTCTTGCAATTGTCAGCAAGTCCTCCATTTGCTTAGAATGGGTTTGTTGGTGCTCTTTTGTCCAAGGTGTATTTTTTTTTTTTTTTTTTTGCTAATTTAACTTTTGAATTATCTCTAAAAAAAAAATATTATAAGGAAGCCAATTTTTTCTAAGGTTGCATCTTATACAAGCCTGTTTTATAAGCAGATTGTAAATTCATGAGCCAAGACTTGATGGATGCAAGAATTTATCAAAACAACATATTTTACCTGTGAATTAACATCTACAATTGTATTGATATGTTAAAAGACATTGTGAGCATATTCACTTTTTATATCTTTAACATAAACAGTTTACTAATGTTGGACATATATGGGGTTGCAAACTGTAAGACTCATAAAGAAATGTAGAGTGTTTTCATATCAGTTGTCAAAGGTGAGGCAATAGGACTACAAAAATGATAAACAAAAACCAATTGCATATTTTGGGGAAGTTATAAGAGTGTAGATGAAATGTATAGCAAGAGTTACATGGAGAAATAAGAAAACCGTTTGAATATTGTTATTAGTGTGCCATTTAAGATATTCAAAAAAAAAAAATGGTAACATGATACGCAAAATAAATAAAATAGCGTTTTCAGATACTAATGTGGAAAAAAAGTGTGCACAATCAGTATGCCTTTATTGTTTGATAATAGTGACAATGAAAATAAGGCTGGATAGGGAAAGTAAACCTGGTACTCACCACACATGATGGCATGGATTGGGGAGGGGGGGGATTAGGGGTTTACGACAAAACACACTTTACAGTATTTCACTAGAGAAGGGCATGGGGCACACTGAGAATTTCCACAGGTCTAATAAAGGTGGGGATGGTGGTAGGTGGTTGACAAGTGATAATTACCAAGAACTTAAATCTTTGTAATGAGTGGTCAAAATAAATTAAAAATATATTTTAAACTAAAATAAATACAAAAATATTTTGCATCTGGAAACTAAAAAATAATTGTATACTTGTAATAATATATGTCATACCTTAATTGGTAGGGGAATTATTGGCGGTTGGTGCCTGAAGTCAAGGATATGACAATTTTACAGATTGAGTTGAGACTAATCGCATTATATTACGATTTAATATAACAGTCTTCACTTTCTTTGCTGCAATCTAACATTCCTGAATAACTATCATTTTAATGCATTTTGAAAAGCAACAGTTATCTCTTTAAAACTTCTGTTTAATTTAATTGCAATGGAGCAAAGGCTCCGGTGGCAATTTCTCTACACACCCAACTCCCCCCTATCCTGCACCAACCTACATTTGCACTCTACAAATTTTATCTTTAAATTCTTTCAAAGTTTTCGGTAAATTATTCATAATTTCTCTTGGTAACTCATTCCAATCCCTGACACCCTTACCTAAAAAAGAAATTCTTCCTACACCCTTGTGCCTGAAATCGAGTGCCAGCTTGTGGTCATGGTCATCTTTTCCCTTCCATGCACTACTTTTCATACCTATTGCAATATCTTTCCATGCCTCATCGCCAGTATATGCCCTGTACACTCCCATGACCCTACTCAACCTCCTCCTGTCTTGCAATGAATCCCATTTCAGCTCCTTTATCATATCCGTCACTGATTGCATTCTGCGATAATTTCCAGAAACAAATCTAGCAGCCCTTCTTTGCACTCTCTCCAACTCCTGTATTTGATACGTAAAATGAGGGTCCCATACTACACTACCATATTCGAGCAATGGTCTCACCAAAGTTTTGTAACCAAATTCCTTTACTTCTCCCGTACATCCCCTCATCACTCTCTCCAACAAGTGCCGAAATTTGAAACCTTTTCCTACCACCTGCCCAATGTGTCCAGCCCAGTTGAGCTTGTTATCAAAAGTATTGCCAAGATATTTACATTTCAAGTCTTCAGCAAGCAATTCTTTCCCCACCTTATATTCATAATTAACCTGTAATTAATTAATTAATTTGTATATCTAATAAGCTGACTCTTCTTTGCATTTACCTTCATCCCATGTTTACCAACCCAACTAGATATCCTGTCCAGATCACCCTGCAACTGTTTACAATCTTCTATCGTTTTGATTTTATTATACAGCATTATGTCATCTGCAAACAATCGAATTTCAGATAGTAAACAATCAACACAATTATTCATTAGAATAATGAATAGCAATGGTCCCAATATGCTACCCTGTGGCACACCCATTTTTACTTCTACTTCTTTTGATACTACAATTTCCTACCCTAACTTTCTGTTTTCTATCTTTTAAAAATTCTTCTACCCAGCAAATCACTTTCTCATCCACTCCAATGGTTTTTACCTTATTTACTACCATTTTATGGCTTACTCTGTCAAACGCCTTTGACAGATCTAGTGCTACACTATCAATTTGGCCTCCCTTGTCCATTTCATCTGAAATATCTTGCATATATCCCACAAACTGAGATTCGCATGAATATCCTTGCCTGAACCCATGTTGCCTGCTTGAAAACCACTTACATTCCTCACATATATTTCTCATGTGGTTGCATATCAATCTTTCCATTATTTACCTACCACTGATGTCAAACTGATTGGCCTGTAATTCTCAACTCTATTTATCACCCCTCCTTTATGTACTAGTACTACTATTGCTCTTTTCCAGTCCTGTGGTAAGCAGCAAGTATCCAGACTCAATTTAAATAATATTTCAAGATAAGGTACAATGTCACATCTGGCTATCTTTAAGGTATCTGTAGTAATATTATCTTCACCAGCCCTTTTATTTTATTTTTCAGCTTTCTTATTTCCTCAGGATGAATATCAAATTTTTTACTATCCTCATTTCTAATTGTGTTGTTAAGCTCGTTCTCTGAATTAGACCCTCCTGTTTCTGATTCATTGTCCCTAATGCTTTCACTGAACCAGTAACTTAAAATCTCTGCCTTTTTCAAATCATCAGTAACTTCTTCTCCATCCTTATCTATAAGTGTCTCTACACCCTCCCTTCCCCTCAGTTTCCTGATATAGCCATAGAAATTTCTAGATGCGTCAGTCAATGGTCCTCCTGCACTTACAATACTCTTCATAAACCCATCTTTAGCCATTTTCTTTGCTGTTATTAAGTCCTTGACAAGAGTCCTCCATCCTGGCGGTAAAAACATAACGTTCCCACAACCTTCGGCAATTGACAGAATACAACTGAGGTCACTAAATTTTCCAACAGACCCCTCTCAGCTCCTGACACGAGTTCACAAGATTTTCGAGAGAAGAGGAGAAATATTTGATCCTCAGGAAACATACAAGCACTTTGTCATGACCCATGGACGCATTCTGTTAGATACAAGACTACCTTGGCCCCAGTGCAATGTGCACACAAGACACCCGTAAATTCTATGTTAAAAGTTACTCAGCTGAATACTAAAGGAAACGCCATGGTTCTACATGAAATCAGAAAGGTGGCTGAGGAATTGAGATCAGATATTATTTGTCTACAAGAGCCGTACTCCTGGCAAAGCAAAATCCCGCACATGCTTGTAACATCACGAATAATCACAGAGGGCAATAACCCAATGGCAGCAATAATCGTTTTAAATAAACAGATAACAGTTACAAAAATTACGCAGTTATGTGATCAACACACAGTTTGTGCTGAGATAGGAGCAGCATGGGGAAGCTTCATAATGGTAAGCATGTATTTCCAGTATAGTGACGAGATTTTCCTATACTTAGATAGAATACGGCAGATAGATGCAGCTCTGGGAAATTATCCACTAGTTATTGCAGCGGACATCAATGCAAAATCTGCTCTTTGACACAGCAAGAAGACTGACAGGAGAGGGCAACTTCTAGAAGAACTGTTAAGCGAATTGGGTCTAGAGGTTAGAAACCAAGCACATAATCCTCCTACTTTCTGCAACAGTGTTGGCGCAAGAACAAATATCGACGTAACAATTACTAACATTCATGCAGAGAATTTGCTTTGGGGTTGGAGAGTGCTTGACAACATGACAACAAGTGATCAGAATTTGATTGTCTATGAACTGGGCAGAATGCAAACAGAAAAAAGCAGTGGCAACAGAAACATTAAAACAGCATATAACATCAAGAAACCAGAATGGGGAAAATTAAGGAATTCCACCGGATTTGCCAGAAAACCACTTCGATGCAGACAAAGCCGCAAGAGAGCTGACAACTGCAATACAAAGTGCCATGAAACGGGCGATACCACTAAAAAAAGGTAGTAGATCCCACTGACAAAATATGGACAGAAAAACTTAAAAAGCTACGACTAAACATGAGGAGAATGTATCAACAAAGCATAATGGCAGCAGATAGAAGTTTCCTCCTTGAATACTACAGGCAGAAGAGGCAGATTTCCAAAGACGTGATGAGAGAGACAAAACAAAATGCTGGGAAGTCTTCGTGAGGGAAAACCTCATGAACAATCCATGGGATATTCCTTACAAAATAGCTGCTGGTAAAATTAGGCCTCCCACAATACTATCCACAGTAAAAAGAACAGATGGACGATTAACCACGAATTGGAGAGACTCAGCGGAGGAGTTATTAAAAGTTTTGCTTCCTGATGACAACCCAGAAGAAGAAACAGTAGAACAAGCTACACTACGAAGGAACATGTGGCAGCCCTGCTGGAGTCAAGAGGAAGGAAATATTATTACACCCGAAGAAGTAATAACCGCGATAAACAAAATGAAAAAAGGAAAGGCTCCCGGTCCAGACGGAATTCCAGCCGAGGTCCTGCAGGAGTTAATCATAAAATTAACCCCCGTCCTATGCAGGCTCCTGAATGAAAGTCTATATCAGGGTAGAGTTCCGGGAATATGGAAGAAAAGCGAGGTGGTAATTCTAAAGAAAGGAGACGACAAGGGTCCTCTTCAACCGAAATCTTACTGGCCGATTTGTTTATTGAATGTGCTTGGCAAAGTTCAGGAGAAGATTCTATGCAAAAAATTACAAAGCCATTGGGAGGTTCAGGGAATGAATCCTAGTCAATATGGATTTAGAACCTGGAAGTTGACAGAGGATGCCATAAATCGGTCGATGTAAATAATTTGTAGCAGTACAAAAAAACTACGTAGTAGTCATATTTATTGATATTTTGGGAGCCTCGACAATTTATGGTGGCCCGCTCTGTTTGAAACGGCTGAGGGAGATTGGTTGTCCAAGAAGATTATTTCACACCTTCATGGACTATTGCAGATTTAGAACTGCTTCCTTGAGATGCCAGAACTCGTTCATCACGAAGATCCTTACTAAAGGATGCCCGCAAGGTTCCGTTTGTGGTCCCATATTCTGGGATATAGGGATGTAACCAGAGAGTGAACTATTACAAAGAATACTTGAACTTCTAGGTCTAATAGCTTTTGCTGATGACCTTCTACTACTCGTGGAAGGAGCAACAAGAGCAGAAATTGAGTACGATAGTAATCTAGTACTTAACTGGCTTAGCCAATGGTGCAGTAAAGTCAAACTGAGTTTAGCGCCTCATAAAACAACATTTATGTTGCTCAAGGGCAAGCTGACTCGAAAACCAACTCTAAGAATTGACGGTAAATCAATTTGTAGAAACCCAGTGTGCAGGTACTTAGGCATTCAATCGGATGAATGTTTAAACTTCGAAGCTCACTTAGAGAAGACAATAGCAAGAGCAGTGGCGGTCGTGAATAAAATCATTAATATTGGCCAACGAAAATTTACTGTTCCAGTCCAAACAATTTGACACAATTTTATCCTCTTTAGTGGGCTACTCAGCAAGAGTGTGGGCAAAGCATCTAAGAAAAGTAAAACTAAAACAGCGAGTCAGACGTGTCCAATGGGGAATACTTTTAAGATTGGCAGGAGCATACAGAACCGTGGCAACAAATTCATTAACCATTGCCATTGGTGTATGGCCACTGGACCTTGAAGTAAGGAAACGGGGTGCCATATACTGGCTCAGAAAAGGGAAACAAGATAAGGTAGCAGAAATTGTAGGCAGCGAAGCAACATCGGAGATGCAGAATCGGAAGCTTCTATTGGTGGGATGGCAACAAGAATGGAACAACAGTTAAACAGGTCGAAGAGCATATGATATGTTCCCATCCGTAGAGTAGCTTCAACCCTCTCCCGGATTGGTACACTACATTACAGGTCACGGGCCATACAATAGCTGACTCCAAAGTCGAAATATTGTGGACTCAGACAGGTGTGAATGTGGTGAAGAGAGTGCGCCGGAGCACGTGGTATGGGAGTGTGAAACAACAGCCAGTTTGAGAGAACACCAACAAGCTCGGCTGCAAGGTAGGAGAGTATTTGACATACTGCGCGACGAAAGTTTGTGGCATTTGCTGGACGAGGCAGCTGATCTAGCCTCAAAATTTTGGAAGGGAGAATTTTATAAAAAGGAAAAATGCCGAGCGAAATCAAAGGCCACAGATAGCAGAAGAGGAGAACACAATTACACCGGATTGACGGAAGATATCCTACAACAATGAGCAACATCAATCATCGGAGGAACTTCAATGTGCTCCAGAGAGGCCGTCTTGGTATTCCAGGCGGTCAACTCTTGATGGCCTGGGCGGTTGACTTTGCTGCCGGTTCCAGGGGACTCTGCCTTTGGAGCGCACACAACACCAAGAAAAATGAACAATAGTGGGCCGAAGTGCGGCTGTGACAATTGGTGGTGTTAATAGTAGTAGTAGTAATGTTAGTAGTAATATTAGGGACAATAGCAGTAGTAGTAGATTTAGTAGTGGTCTGGTACCCATTCTGTTTAATAACAGGAAATTGAATCAAAATTTTCTTTCATTCATTGTTTATATATATATGTAAAAGAGTGGAAATAAGGGCCCAGATTAGATACTAGGTGCTGGGCTATGTTGCATATGGAAAATAAATAAATAAATAATAAAAATAAATGTTATTAAGTCCTTGTTTAGTTGTTTTAAATATTCCCTACTACCCTGCTGTCTCTTAACTCAGTTATGTTCTTTTCTTACCAACCTCTTTAACCTCCTCTCTTCCCTTTTATAGTAGATAGGTTCTCTACTTCTCTTTATTTTCTGCCTTGGAATAAATTTTTCTTCCCTCTTTCTTCTTATCTCCTTGAACTCTTCCCACCTTGACTCTACTGTACTTGAGCCTTCCTTCCATTTGCTGAATTGTTCTCTGAAATATCTCTTCAAATTCGAAACCTGTGCCTTTTTATAATTGTACCTAGAACTGTGGTTACTACATAATACAATGAATCAATTGTGATAATTCATTGTATTTTTGTTTTCCACTTTTTTAATTCATAGATTCTAATATGCTTTGTTGTGAATTTTCTTTTGTGTGGATTTTGTTTAATCCTAGGGTAGCACACACTCAATGCAATCCATGTTTAAATCTAGCAGCAATTTTTTTTATTTTAGCAGTGTGCAGAGACATCACAGTGATTAGTCTCGTCTAGTTTGCCTTTTGTATAGTAATATGATATAATAAACTTTTTGCTGGAGTAATAACTCATACTTGATATTTATCAGCTAAGTGGATCCCCTTCTCACTGTAGTATTGTCAAATTTTTTATTCTTTCTTGCACTAATCTTATTTATTCTGTTCCAGATTATTACAATTATTTTGTATGAAAAAGAATAGGCAGGTTATAATTCTGTATGCATAGGGTGAAGATATTGTTCAGCATCTTGTGCAGGAGCTGAGATTATTCACTACTGCACTGTTGTATATTTTTATAGACTGTTGTTTATTAGTGTACAAAATAGGAACTGAAATCAAATTTGAAGGAGCTTAACATTTAATTGGTGCAAAAAATTAAGGCAAATACTTCAATTCTTTGATTATAACACCAGCAAAAGCTACACTATTATAAATCTGTAAGTGAGCTGCACATATCTGAGAGTTTCGAATGCCATCACACAAAAACTACCACAGGAATTTTGATGGTGTTATCACAGCTTATGGCCTAGATTAACATTTGTGAATAGCATATGTAACTTACAGGGTCTGTCCCAAAAATAAGTTGAATAAGTCCAGGAAAAAAGATTTGTTGGAGATAAAGGTACAAACAACTGAAATTCTTCAAAGTGGCTTCCTTCAATGTCGGAACACAGGCGCCAGAATTTTTCCCAGTCGCTGAACACACCCTGGAAGGCATTGATGGGGACCTCCTTCAAGCACCTCATCATCACTTATTTGACGACTTCCAAAAACCCGAAACGGTGGCCCTTGAGTTCCTTCTTGATCCTCTGGAGTAAGAAGAAATCTGGTGGTGCCAAGTCAGGGCTGTATGGCGGCTGGGGCAGTGTTACCACACCACATTTCACTAAGTACGCCGTGATAATGAAGGTGGTTTGCGATGGCGCATTGTCATGGTGAAGACACAAAGTGTTGGCAATCTCCTTCCTGACACGTTTCACTCTGCTTTGGAGCCTTTTCAGGGCTTCCAGGTAAAAATGACTGTTCACTGTTTATCCTTGTGGCACAAACTCTGAGTGGACAATGCCTCTTTTTTTGATAAAGACGATTAGCATGGCCTTTACAAGGGACTTGTTTGTTCTCACCTTTTTTGGACACGAGTAAGCTGCCATGTGCCTCCAGGCCTCTTGGACTCCGGTTCATACTCGAAAACCTATGTTTTGTCACCCATAATCACATTATCCAAAAAATTCGATCACTGATTCACGAGATCACATGAGATTGTTGCATAAGTAGCCTTCTCTGTTCATTGGAAAGCACCTTGGGGATTGCTGTCTACTCACAGATCTCTTGTTTGCCCAAATCTTAGCTAACAATGCGATGAAAAGCACTTTTAGGGATATTACACTCATCTCCCAGCATTCTAACAATTGGACATCGATCAGGGATCAACATGTCCCTCACTTTCTTCACATTTTGGTCAGAATGTGATATTGACAGCGTCCAGAGCGATCTTCATTCTCGGCGTCCTCTCTGCCCTCCTGGAACATTTTGTGCCAGTGGTAAACCATATTTTGGGACATGGTATTATCGCCAGAAGCGTCCCTCAGCATAGCAACAGTCTCGGCGCCTGATTTCTTGAGCATAACACAAAATTTTATCGCATAATGCTGGTCCTTGAACTGCAGCATTTTGAAATTCTGATGCATCATTAAAACAAGGTATTGAACTAGCAGTGATGTGCACTGCGGAACAGCCTGCAGGCAACTGACGCAGGTATCATTGGCTTCCCTAAACCTACCACCACCTTTCCTGTCACTTGGCGCACCTTGCTAGTGGCTTGCTTTATTGTGGCAAGGTCTTTCATCTTACTTTTGGGACAAATGCTGCATATGTACCAAAAAAATGTAGCAAGAAAGTATCATCATTTTGTTTCGTCTTCATATATGCCGCATCTACTTTACCTACAGCCATTTCCTTTTCTACTTCTTCACACTTTTCCAACAGTAATTTTTCTTTTGCTTATTTGACTTCTAAACTGTCTATATTCCCCCCTTCCTGCTTCATTCTGAGCATTTTCGTGCCTTCTCCTCCGATCCATTAGCTCCAAAATTTCTTCTGTGATCCAAGGTTTTCAGCTAGCTTGTTCACTGAAGCCTTATGTTTCTCTACCAGCTTTCATTATTTCTCTTTTCAATGCATTTCATTCATCTTCAGCTTTTAGACCAACATCTGCCAGTTCTGCAAATTTTCCTCTCATGTTAGATGGTTTCAATTTATTCACTTCCAATCTGTTCTGCTTATATTGATTCTTTATTCGCTTGAATTTCAGCCTGTACTATCACATTATGGCCACAGTCTTTGTCTGCTGCTGGGTATGGTTTACAGTCTAGAACTTGATTCCTGAATCTCTGTTGTACCATGATCAAACTGATATCTATCTGAAGCCCTCGACATTTCCAGGTATATATCCTTCCATGCATGACTCTAAAATAGTGTGTTCACCACAACTAGCTTATATCTTTCACAAAATTCAAACAACCTGGCTCCTTACTCATTTCTTTCTTCTAGACCAAAACTTCCTGCAGTATTGCCCTTTTTCCCTTCTTCCAATACACATTCCGATCACCCCTGATTATTAGATTTTCATCCCCCTTCACATATTGGATTAATTCTTCAATTTCTGCTTATGTTTTATCTATTTCTTCATCATCTTCTTGTGACATTGGGATATGCACTTGTACTAAAGTTGTTGGGTTGGAATTAGTTTCTAGCCTCATTAAAATAATCCTGTGATTAAACTGTTCATAATAACTCTTCTGTTTCTCTTCACCAGTAACTCCACTGACAGCATTTGTATTAATTATTCTGTGTTCCCCAGATGAGAAATGTTGTTCATCCTTCCATGTACTCTCACTAATCCCAACAACATCTAAATTAAGTCGTTCACCTCTCTTTTTAAGTCTTCTAATCTACCTGCCCTATTCAAACTTCTAATATTCCATGCTACGACTCTAAGAATGTTTCTATCCATTCCCTGAGTAATCCCCACCCAAAGATCAGATTGGAGGACGATTTTACCTCTGCAATATTTTTCCCAGGAAGAAGCCATCCTACCTTAAGTAATATGAGAATATAACATGGCCTCAGGATACACTTAGTCTTTAATGCAGTGGTTTCCCATTGCCTTCTGCATCACCATGCCATTGATCATATCTGATTCATCAACCTTTAGGGGCTGTTTGCAGCCACAAGGATAACCAGCTCTTCTGTCCTCCTTTGGGAGGCCATTGGCAAGCAGTGGATGATTCCTTATGCTGGGAATCTTTCAGTCCCCGGAGCCTCGTCCGTGCAAACAGGTGCACCACGTGAAGGATAGGTTGACATTTGGTTGGAAGAGGCTAATAAACTGTCCCCCTAACCCTTACATTCCACTCACAGATAGATTGAGTATTCTTCTTTTCCCCCTCTCCACATCATCCCCACCCTTATTATGTATTGCAATAAATAAAAGAGAGTTTAAAAATGCAATACAGCAATATATTACTGTGAACTTGGGAACAGAGGTGCAACTTCAGTAAGAAATTGGATCTTTGGATTTGCGCCTGTCAACATCATTGATAGGTGGGATTTCACTAGGTGTGGCCTATACCTAAATAGAAGGTGCAGGGGGGTACTTTCTGAGTTGTTGGATATAGCTACGAGGGAGCCCACTTCCACTTATGATGGTGTCAAGATTGTGACTTTTTTAGGTTAGAGGCAGCAGGTGAGGGGATAAAAATAGGAGAACAATGGTATACTGAATGCAGATGGGAAAAATTATAAATGCTAAAAAAATCAATAGTTGATAATACAATTAAAGATGTGATCAAATCTGGGATGATTAAGGCTGATGTTGAAAATATCACAAAACCAATTCTAAGACTCTTACTTGTGAATTGTAGGAGTATAATGAATAAAGTAATAGAGCTACTAGGTAACTTAGTAGAGACGCAAAAACCACGGTAGTTACAAGAATACCATCCTAGTTAAACGAAGGAGTGCCCGATGATGATGGAGTGTACTGTGGAGAGGAGCAATTTTTGTGGGGGTATTCATATTGGTTACTAAAGACTACTATAGTTCAATGGTATACATAGATCATAGCCATGAGTTGGTAGGGGTAGATTTGTGGTGTGATTAAAAAAAAAATTTGGTGTTAGCTGCTTACCACATTGGAAGAATGAATGGTGAAGATTTAGCTCTTGTTGAGAAAAAAATAAACAGGCCTCCTCAAGAGTTTTAGATGTGAGCGTAGAATGGGCTTTAGTAAAAGGGATTTAAGTTTACAATATGTCCACTGTGAAGATTATTAATACAAGGCCAGTAATTGGCAAATTCCTTAGTAAGGGAAGAAGGCTTCACGCAAGTGATAGAGTACAGCACAAGGAGACCCAAATATGTAGCATATATTACTAGTAAAGCCTGATGATAATCTTGTGTGTTATCAAGTAACCGAAGGAATTGGTGATCTAGAAGCAGTTTTGAAACTGAAGAGATAGTTCATTATACTTAGAAAGGCACAAGTATGTTGGAGTTGAATTTGGAACAGTTCAAGGATAAAATGTTTATAAAAATAAAGAATAGTGTGGACCTTACATATTATAGTAGAGAAATGAGGAGATTCAAGGGGTTGGTAAGAAGAGAATACATCAAAGTGAATAGACACCAAACAGTAGGGAACATTTGAAAGAAACTAAACAAGGAAATAATAGCATTGTTTTACGAAGCTGTAGGGGGACCAAATTTCTATGGCTATGTGAGAAAACTTGAGAGGAAGGGAAGGAAAAAAAAAAATCATCTTGCAGATATTACAAAGGAACTAAGAAAGCTGAAAATGCACAAAGGGGATTATGTAGATAATACTACTATGGCTGTCTTAAGGATAGCAGTATGTGACATTGTACCTTATCTTGAAGCTTTACTTAGATTGAGTCTGGATACTTGCTGCTTACCAGAGGACTGGAAAAGTGTGTTACTGGACTGGTCCAAAAGAAGGGTTGACAAATGAGGTTGCAAATTACAGGCCGATCAGTTTTATTTCAGTGGTAAGTGAATTAAATGAGACATCACAAATGTCTGTGAGGAACAAAACTAGTTTTCAAATAAACATCATAGCTTTAGACAAGGATAGTAATTTGAATCTCAGTTAGTAGACTATAAGCAAGATATTTCAGGCATAAAGGTGGGAATTTTTTTTCTTATGGGTAAGGGAGTCAGGGACTGGAATGAATTATCAAGTTAAGTGATGAATAATTTACCAAAAATGGTGAAAGAAATTAAAATTTATATAGGGCAAAACTAGGCAGGTACAGAAAAGGGGAGATTGCCACTGGAGCATGTGTTCCATTGCAATTTCAGTACTTACCTGCAATGGCTCTCCAGCTCACTTCCCCTTGAGAGCTCAGTAAATTTCTCTGTAAATATAGAATTTTCTTCTGTAATCCAAGTCCTTGTTTTCTTTTCTGTTCAAGAAAATGTCTTTGGCACATGAAGTTACTTTTTGGAAAAATGTTATTATAGCTATAAATCAATCATGTGGGACAGACAGTCCAGCCCTTGAGTTGTCAGAATGAATATGCAAGACTAACCAAAAGAGTAAAATTGAGGTGCCTTGGTTAACTTTAAGGTTGTCATCTCTAGTCCATGATGAGGCTCTCTCACAATTACCACGCAGTAAAAGGTAAAAGAAAGGGTAAAGATTGAAACCAGGCCTGGTGACTGCAAATTTGGATTTTGCTTTGGTAGATTCCCATATTCTCGTTCTTGCCCTTCAGCACTAGGGATTGAATAATGGAAGCACCATGAAGTCACTTCAAATTTAAAAAAATGTAGTGTCAGTATATCAATGTCTAGATGAAGTTCTGTTTGTTACATGTCACTAATCACAATGGCTCATTTTGAGATCTCTCAGTATAGCATATGCAGTTGCTGCTGTGTGATAATGTCATCAATCAAAACAAGGCAGTCTACATTTAGGAAATTTTATGGTTCATGAAACAAATTCCCATTTTCCTTTCTTCAGCTTGGTGGGTAAAAAAACTCTGGCTTAGTTTTTTCTGCTGAAAACTGATTTCTTGCAACTTTCAAAGAGTAACCATTTGGTGTGTAAGCACCTTAGAATTTGGTTAAATTCTATTTTTCTTGGCTGTAGGGCATAAGTGGTAAGCCTTCCAGAAATCATAAAAATTTTCATCTCGTAACTACAGGACATGGGAGACACGATTCATGCAGAAGCCGATACTGCAGTCTAACTCGGAACATAAGGTGATTTAAAAGCAACAAAGTAATTCAGCACATAATACAAGCCATAAATAAACAATTAATAATAGTAAATAACCTTTAAACTAACCTGAACCAGTGAAATCCATAGTTATCCTACTTGTAAACAGTCAATTTTGGTTACGTGACTATATCACTAATTCTCAACACTTTTCGATGCAGTAAAGTATTTTTAAAATAATAATAATCCTATAGAAATCCAAATTCACTAAAAAACAATAATTTCAGACAGTATAAATAAAGTAAAAACAATTTTAAACACTTTGTTGAACACACGTGCATTTTCAACACCAAATAACGTTTTCGATCATTTCCGGAGCTAATAAGTAAATTTCATGTAATAGTAAAGAACCTAGTACAGCATATAAAAGTTTTAAAGCATTCCACCCAGTATAACGAAAATTAAATCAGTTTTAAAATAATTATGCCGTAAATAAGAATCTGACAACTTTCAAAGAGTAACCATTTGGTGGTAGCAAAAATAATATTAAGTAGTTAAAACTAAACTCATTTAAATTACCTGCCCACTGTTTCTTTTGTTGGTCAAAATGACCATTGGTGTACATGTAAATAACTTCAAATTAGATAACTATGAACATTTTCACAGCGACAAAGCTGAATAAAAACTTCTCGGGTTTCAAAATTGACGTTTCGGAAGCTTTCACTGCTTCCATTGTCAAGTCTCACTTAACATCACTGAAGTATGCCGCATGGTAGTCTACTATATAAGACTACCAGCCAGGAGCAGAGGGAAAATCTTGTGGAGGCGCAGTCTAGTTGGGCCCTGCTCACTTGTTGATGTCATGATATGCCCTAATATGAAGTGACCCGATCATGACGTCGCCAAGTGAGCAGGGCCCAACTTGACTGTCCCTCCGCTCTTGACTGGTAGTCTTATATAATAGACTACCATTCGGCATACTTCAGTGATGTTAAGTGAGCCTTGACAATGGAAGCAGTGCAAGCTACCGAAACATCACCAGACGATTCAATTTTGACGTGGCTTGAAGAAGTTTTTATTCAACTTCAAATTATTTCACTGTTTCAGGGAGCTGAGCAATTTATCCAAACCTGTTGCCAAGCTAAGGGCAAGGAAACTTTTACATGTGAAAAAATACTATCCTGACGGGTCGCCAAAATGTAATCTTTGCAGCTTCGCTGCTGAATGATGTTGTGGAAAGATGAGCTTCTGACAGCATACTCTGCCATCATCTTCGGTTCATGCCATGCTGAATCAAGAGCGGGGGGAGGGGGTCAAACAGGGGTGCTTGCCTCCAGACAACAACTTCAAGGCGGGGGGCAGAAAAATTATGTTTGAAGAAGTTGTAGATGGTAAATTCATGTGGCAGATACTTTTTTTTTAGCTCTACTGCCCTGAACAGCAACCATCAGAGGGGGTGGAAAAATTGATGAACAGCTATGTACTGGCCTGGGCAGCAAATTCATATTTGAAGGGGCAGCAATCTCAAATTTTTGCCCCAGATTGATAAGTTCACAGATCCACCACGAGCTCAAGTGTGCTGTGCCAACCAGAGCCACAATGCTGCTCCTGCCGGATCATTTACATATCATGTTGCTCCACTCCACCTCACTCCATTCGTCAATCTGAATGTGATGCCATATAAGTGTGTTTGAGGTTAGGACCAGTCAGCTCTGGTTGTCCCTGTGCACACTCAGAACTCGAAGATAATGGCGGAATATGCCACTGAAAGCTTGTCTTTTCATATGATCATCCAACAGTAGACACTGCAGTGAAGTTGAGAGGAGTGAGAGAAACACGGTGCTTATATAAGCTCATTGGCAGCTGGGACTGGCATTGTGGTTTTGGTTGTAACAGCTCAAGCGTGGTACCTGAGGATGATGGTAGAGTACACTGTCGAAAGTGTGTTTTTCCATATCACATGGCAATGAACCCATTTACATTATATATCAAGTAAACTTTTAGTCTTTAAAGTAATAGCAATTGTGTTATTTGTTGTATCCATAGCACCCCTATACCATAATCAGCAATTGTATTAAAAAGGACAAGGAAAATTTTAGAAAGGAGGCATTTCATTTTAGGGTCGATCTGTAGTAGATCAGGATACTACCTTTATGTAATTTTTCCCAATGTTCTGCAGGGTTCACTTTCACTATACAGTTGTGATAGTTCTTTTTACCTGCCAGGTTTGTTAAGAGGACCTGTTAGTGGGCTTCTTGAGGAAGCAGAAGTGTCATCATCTGTTTAAGTACAATGTTTTGTGTGATATAAATGACAAATATTACTAGGGTTGCTATTTATATTTCTGGCCTAATATTGAAAAAAAAAAACCAAATATTTATGATCAAAATTGGTTTTATTGTTTCTCAAAATATTCTCCATGAAGATCAATACAATTTTGTATGCGTTTGAAGCAATTTTTGAAGCATTTTTTCCACTCTGATGGAGGTGACTCCAGAACATGCGTCTTGAATGCATCAACCGCTTGTTCGGGTGTCAAAAATTGTTGACCACGAAATTTGTTTTCGATGTGCTGGAATAAAATGAAGTCCATTGGGTGCCAAATCAGGGCTGTACGGTGGATGAACCATGAATTCAATGTTTTGACTGGTCAAAAATCACTTTGTTTGAGCCGATGTGTGACAGCTCGCAATGTCGTGATAAAGAATTATTTGTCTCTTCTTCGACTTTTTCTGAATTTCTCCAAAAACTTCTGGTAAACAAATGGTCGTGTACCATTCGGAGTTGACAGTCCTACATTGCTCTAACGCCACTGTTGCTAAGTGACCGGTAATGCCGAAGAAACAGGCGACCATTTGCTTCTTCCGCGAACAACATTAGTGTCAGATTTGGCTCGTCTTGGAAGACAATACAGTCAATTGCTGTTTTGCTTCAGGCTCATATGCATAGATCCATGATTCGTCACGTGTGTAGATGTTACACATAGCATTTGATGCACCTGGAACATATTTTTTTTAACATTTCCTTACATCGATCGACACGAGCTTTCTTTTGAGTGTTTGTCAGATTATGCGGGATCCAACACGAACAAATCTTTTTTTACGGCCAAATGATTATGCAATATTTTATTGATGCTTGTCATACTAATGCCCAAAGATGCCTCAATCTCACGGTATGTCAAATGATGATCTTACTTTATCAGTTCATGCACAGCATAGATGTTTTCTGGCACAATAACCGATTTTGGACGATCCTGACGGAATTCATCCTGAAGCGAACTTCGGCAACGATTGAATACGTTATACCAGTGTTTTACAGTGCTATATGAAGGTGCTTTATCACCGTATAAAGAATTAAGTTCATTGATGCACTCTTGTCTTGATAAACCATGTCGAAAGTTGTGAAAAATAATCGCACGAAAATGTTCACGAATTAATTCCATTTTTCGCCCAAGATGAATTTTTATTAAAGTTACTGTAGACAACAAATTGCACTCAAATGACACATTATTATGAATAAGGCTATGTTCAACAATGTCAATGTTTCCAGTGGAAACATCAGATGGCACCTGGCAACACTTATTGTTGCCAAGGCCAGAAATATAAATAGCAACCCTCGTATTTTGTTTATAGATTGCTTATTTACCAAGGCAGAACTTGGAGACTGTCGCAGCATTCACGAAGATGATTATGGAAGAATACCTAATGGCTGTAATCAGAACAGCCAGTATGTTATCCATTTGAATTTGGGACAATATGGTCCCTGGTCCAGTATGGCAGTGCTTTAATGTTCTTAGGCTTCTTTCTCATGTATCACTCATTTTCTTTGATACAATATTTCCTTTCACTGTGTCTCTGCAGAACTCAAACTATTTTTTTTATTCAGAAAATTGATATGAACACTGATCAGACAATTTCTGTTGCTTATCTTTGTTTCTCAACTGAATATAACATTTGGTAATTACTATTTCCTAGCTTCATCTTGAATCTGCATAGTTAATTAGATTCTGTATTGATAAATTTATATTCGAAACAACCAAGTTTCTGTCCATCAGTTATAGTGGGATACCAACATACTGTAATCATATTGTGGGAATTAAGTTTTTCCCGGCGTATTAATGAAATAAACTTTTCTCGGGTTTTCTGCCGGATAATATTTTTATTTAATTCATCGTACAACGTTTCGGCAGCAACTCCGCTGCCTTCATCAGGTACTGTGTCATATCGAAGCTCAGACAGTTACTGTACTGGGCTGCCGAAATGTTGCACGATGAATTAAATAAAAATATTATCCGGCAGAAAACCCGAGAATTTATTTCATACTGTAATCATATTTTAGGTTACTTAAAAGTTATATGTACTTTTCATTGCATCCAAATTAATTTTAAATACTTTCAAACAATTCCCATTGGGTACATAGACTTCTGCAGCCATTAATGTTATCTTGATTGTCCAATTGGAACCGTATCAGTTTGTTGAAATCTAACGCTTAAGCCACCATTCTGTGGCTTTCATCGGCCACCCTGCCAAGAATTGCTGCCACCTATAAATAGCTTCCAAGGCATGCCCTAATTAATCATTTTGAGTGATTTCACTGAAGTTCCTGCCACCAGTGTGGCTAGCTCAATGTGGGCTGGTGTCCCATGTCTTTCTGAGCAAGCATGACTATATTCAGCCTTTCCTTGATTGTGCGTCCTGTCTCACCGATATATACCTGGCCACAGCTGCATAGTATTTGGTATATACCCAGTATCTCTTTAACTTTTAAGACACATCAGAAATCTTCGTAGGTGCCCTGTATACCGGACAGATATTTTTTTCTTTTTTAAAATGCAACCAATCTTATCTGTCACCTCCTGGAAATAGGGTAAAACTGACATGGGTATATCTGTCTGTCTTCTGGCCTTTTCTGCCAGTGCTGAAGTACAGGGCAGTGCTTGAGGTTCAAGCACTGATGTGGCCTTATTGATAACGTCAAGATTGTAGATGTTAGTCGGAAACATCTCATGTAAAAATTTCTCTTTCAGCAGCTATGCTTGCTTCAGCACTTACTATTGATGCACGTATGGCTAAAGTATTTAAAATTCTGCATTTCACTTCTGGATGGTGGTTAGAGGCTGCATTCAGATAGCGGTTCATATGCGTGGGCTTCCAATAAACCTCGTGGCCCAGGGAGCGATTTTCCTTTTACCTCATGATCACATCCATAAAAGGAAACCGTTTTTTTCGTCTCAGCTTCCATGATGAACTTAATTTTACCATGGTAAACAGTGCCCACAATAAAAGACCAAGTGAATACAAATAACGACGTCAGTAAATTAGCTTTAGTACAACATTCAGCTGAGAGTGGGCATGCTATTTTATTCAGTGACACGAATGTACTGGCTCTGAAAAGCGGATGGTGGCCCAGATAAGTCAGATAAGACCTGATAATATGAATATGGACAGTGGGCTACAACTTAACTGAATATGATCATGGTTGCTCAGGAAAACATGGTATTCCAGCCACCATCGGACCAGCCACGCTGGCGGCAGAAACTTCAGCGATGTCATTCTAATTGGCTAGGGCACAGCAAGTCTTCTGATGAAGGCACAGAGTGATGGCTGAAATGTTAGGTTTCAACAAATTAATCCAGTTCCACCCAGACAATCAAGATAATTCACATTGGTATTTAGAATCATACCAAATTGTTTCTGTCAGACTTTGTAATTGTCACATTGTTAACAAGTAAACTAGTTTAGCCTGACTTTCAGCCTCCAGCTGTTCTGAAGAAATTATGTGTTGTATATTGTTTGGTATTCTTGCCAGAGTTCTGAATTGCTCGATTAAGAAAGACCTTTTGCATGCCGAGGTATAAGAAGCCAGTCCATCAACTCACCATATGTAGTAGCTCTGCCTACTCATGTAGCTATGCTTTTATTAAGCTTAACAATTTACTACGCTTTGGCAAGTCTTTTAATATTAAAGTCTGATATGAACCACAAGTTTTTAAGAATTAATAAAATTAAATGTACTGGTGTACTTGTTATTTGTAGTGAAGTTGTTTTCTGTTGCATCAAAACCTGATGACTTAGCGGTTGCATCCAACAATATTGCACCCTTTGAGATTGTCAGGCTTGTGAGAAGCTGGGGGTTGGCTTCAACAATAACTTGTAACAGCCCTCATACCTGAATTTTGAATAGTATTGTACTGTATGAAGTATTTGTAGTGAGCTAAAGTTTGCTTGAAGATGATCTGGTATGTTTGTTTTGTAATTTCTTGTAAATCAGTGTATATAGACTTTTGTTTTATGAAACAAAATTATTTGAAGTCCATTTAATATGTTTAAGAACAAAATTGTGTAAGAAAATTGCTTAAATGTGTATAATTCCAAGTATTAATGCAAGTTACGATGTCTACATGACAATTTTCTACAGTTTGAAATGATTTCTGTAAATAATTTTGTATTTAAGTATCTCTAATTTCCATTTCTGATCATTTTGTAATGATGTTAAGTGATTATGTATTAATTCCGATTGTTTTTAATATGTTTAATTGTTTGAGTAATTGTTAATGTTCGCGAAATAACGGGCGGAAGCTTTTGAAGAATTCTCGCAATTTCGATAGAGCCTATGTAAAGGAATTTGGCAGAAGGATAGTTAGTTTTACAGAGAGTTTAAAGTTAGTTTTCAAGTTGAGTTAACAGAAGTTTTATAAAGATTATCTTTGCGACTGCTCAGAAGTTCATCTCTGTATTGTATCTATGCATGTGAATATCGATGACTTCGTTTTGAGAAAATAAACAAATCTTCAACATAACCTTTTGGTGGACTTTTTAATTAATCAGTATATTAATTAAACCACCGAAGACCCTAACAAACTGCTTAGTATTTTGACTCACAATTAACACACTAGTTTTTGGGTAACTTATTTTAGCTCAACTTATTCTGCAAAATGGCTTCTATTAAATTAAACACCAATTCTATAACATTATCACACTTGGTGCACAATTAACAAAGTCTCAACGATCTTATTGAAAATCACCTTTTTCTTATTAAAATCAACTTTTTAATGCAACCAATATCTAATTTTAATTCTCTTGTTTTTTCCTATCTACTGAAATGAGTTTCAAGCTTTTTTCTTATTTATTCTAGATTTTGATTTTTTCAAATAAAAGTCCTACTTATACTGTGCCTAATTAATTGGTTTTATGTTCTGAACATTCTAGAAGGTGCCAATTACAACTGATGATAAAAGATTTGCTGCGACTTTTTGTGTTTACTAGTTATTTTATTTTTAGCTTCCTCGTGGGTTAACAACATCAACAAATCAAATTTTTTTCCAAACTAGATTTTTCTGAGTATGGTAAATACACTTTAAAATAATCCTCATCACGAGTTTTCGTAGTGAGAATGGATACAGCTAAAACTGTTGTAATTAAAAAAAACTACTCTAACTGAAATTTCTTTTACAAAGGCAGTCTCAAAACCAGACTAAAAGATATTTTACTGTTGGGAACAGCTGGTATAAATGCTTTACTGTACTTTTTCTATGGATTAAACCTATTCCCAAATGGTTTCAACAAATTAGATATGATACAATATCTATGCAGCATACTGGCATTTTTCTTGCAACCTTCCACTTTCTGTAACAGCTCTGCACCGACTAAGTGTGGCATAACACTGAACTGTTCTGCCACACAAAAGAGGGCACATTATCTCCTTACAATCACTAATTTTGATCATTTCACTGCCTCAAGAGCAGTAACTATTTTCATGTGGCTATGTTGAGTGTTGTGTGGCATCGGTCACATTTCTATTTTCATGAGTAGCCCGAAATACTGCACTTTTTTGTGTTTGTTAAATCCTTTTTGTCCCTTCAACTCTGGTGAGTGGTGCACATATTTTATCTTTCCTTTCCTTTCCTTAATAACTATTTTCAATGATAAATGCAACACACACTGCATACATTTTTTAATGGCACATCTTTAAGATATAAATGTATAATTTGTTTCATTTTATGTATGAAAGATAAACTGCATACTTTTACATATTAAATACAAGATACACACAAATTCTTTAACAAAACAAGTCAATAAATATTGAACTCAGAACCTGTGATGCAAATTATTATATACATATGATTATAGGCTATCATGGCTATCAGGTATCTTATAGTAGTAATTGTACTTCAGATTGATAGATTGACTTTGTTCAGCCTGTCCTAAGACAACAGTTCTAAACAATAGTTACATATACATATAATACACTCATTTTTCTATAACTAAGTACCACACAATTATGTTCTTAAATGCAGTGACAGCAGAGATATTATCCTGTCAGTCATTTCATAATAGTTTTGGTTACATTAAAGTGTACGAAAACTGATCTGATTAATAACCAAAATGTACATTTTGATCATTTTAAGAAAAATGGAAATTAAAAGTTAGATCCAAAATAAGTTTTGTTTTCAATTTCAATACAAAAAACTTTCTTATAGAAATTTTAAAAACAGTGGGTCATTTATGGAAAAGTAACATTTTTCAAACATCTTATTTAGCAAGTTATTACTGGCTATGACTGACTTATGATAGCACTCAGTATTCGAATTTCACTAAGATGATAGTGATTTTGTAGCTGCTAGGTACTGTCGTATTGATTCACGATCACGGGTAAGCCAAGCAGCATTAAGGCGAATTGTTTCACAACTCTGCTGAACAGTCCGTTCAGTTCCTGGAGAAATGTGATCTCGGAAAAAATTCTCCACTTCTATAGCCTGTTCTTCACTGGCAAAATTCTCTGTAGTGTACTTCACTAAACGAGCAAGCAAGAAACCACCCTGTAAATGGTATAACCATTAGTTTGATAAAGATTACACACATAAACTTATGCAAATAATAAATAAAAGTAGTCAGGAAATTAGTGTCAATGATAAAACTTAGAATATTCATAAATATATTAGCACATACAGCATAGTGTTTATAAATTTGTTTCACATCTGAATGATTTATAAAAGTATATTGTGCTAATAATAATTTAATAAGTACAAACAGACTTCACAAATTATATGAATTACTTTAAACTATCTGTAAAAAAAATTAACAATTAGTGAAAGTGACAAAGAAGGCCGAGATGTTAAATAAATGACAATAATAATAATAGGATTCTTAGTGCTAGATTGCTGTTTCTTCACCACCCCAAATAACCAGAGACATCAAAAACAATTTAAATACACCACACTTCGATAAGAACAGACAATTAAAAAAGTGAATTAAAAAAACTTCACCAACTGTTAGCATGCTGATTAATATTTAGTATTCAAACATTAAAAGTTAGGGAATGTAAATCCAACACAGACAGGAAGGTCACGACAAAAATGAACAAGGCCCTCATGTCTTCAATTGTGGTGAGTGACTTCCTTATTTTCATAGCATATACATTGTCACTGTGACTATTTAAATAATTTGAATTATACAAATATTTGTCCAGTTATTTTACTTTTTGAAACACAAATATATCAAATAAGGAAAGTAACTTTAGTCCCCCTACTGATAGGAAAAAAAAACATTTGCCACCGACCCATTAGCCTCTGCCATAAAGAAAAGCCATTTGAAAGATGTGTAATAGACTTCACTGGATATGAAAGAGAACAAACATCTATTTGAAAAACAAAGTAATCAGTCATGCAGAGCTTTCTTCACCCACAGCCAAAGTGATACATAGAAGAATTATGTTTGGTTTAAATCAGCGGTCTACTGAAACACAGTTATATAACCGTAAGTAAACTATAAAAAGTGAATTTTATGCTGAACAGATGCTTTATATTTATTGACCAAATGAAGTCATGGTGTTCAAGGGTTTGGGAGAGGCTATATGAGCCTCTTCCAACCAAATGTAACATCTCCTTCGTGTGGTGCCTTCATGTGCATGGAAAAAGCTCTGACGACTGAATGATTCCAGTATAAGGAGGGACCCACTGCTTGCCTATGGCCTCCTGAAAGAAGGACAGAAGAGCGAGGAGCAGTCCAGGGTACTCTCTTGCCTTTGTGTTGAAAATTACCCCAAAAGGCGGATAAATGATGAACGGAATGGGGATCCAGAAGGCAATGGAAAGCCACTGCATTAAAGACCCAAAAGGTATCCTGAGGACATGTGACCCTATCAAATTATGTTTAGAATGATGGCTTCTTCCTGGGTAAAATATTCCGGAGGTAAAATAGTCCTCCAATCAGGTGTGGACTGCTCAGAGTGAATAGAAACATTCCACGAGTCAGAGCGTATAATGTTTGAAGTGTGAATATCATAGCTAGATTAGAAAACTTACAAATGGAGATGGAATAACTTAAGTTAGATGTCATTAGATTTAAGGAGATAAAGTGGAAGGATGCACAGAATTTCTGGCCTGGAGAACACAGGATAATTAGCAGACAAGTTGTCAATGGAGTTACAGATGTAGGATTTATAATGAACAAGAGGGCAGGGAAACGGGTAAGCTATATGAACAGTTCAGAGACAGGATTATTTTGATGTTGGCAGAGACTAAGCATGCTCCAACCACATTACTACAAGTGTATATGCCAGCATCATAGGAAGATGATGAAGCAATTGAGAAAATATATGATGAAATTGAAGAATTAATCCAATATGTGAAGGGGGATGAAAATCTAATAACCATGGATGATTAGAATTCGGTATTGGGAGGAGGTAAACAGTGGAATACTGTACGAAGTTTTCATCTAGGAGAAAGAAATGAGCGAGGAAGTATGTTGTTAGAATTTCGTGAAAAATATAAACTAGCCATGCAAACTCACTATTTAATAATCATTCTCAAAGGATATATACCTGGAAATGTCCGGCGATACAGGTAGATATCAACTCTAATTCTGCTCCAACCAATTAGGTACAAGTGTACATGCCAAAATAAGAGAAGGTGAAGCAATAGAAAAAACTTGTGATGAAATCAAGTAATTAATCCAATATGTGAGGGGCAATGAAAATATAATAATCATGGGTATTGGAATGCAATAGTAAGAGAAGGTAAAAGGGGGAATACTGTATGAAATTTTGGTCTTGGACAGCATTTCCCAACCTTTTCCAATGGCAGCCCCCTTAACAATAGTAACAATAATAATAATAATTGGATATTTTTGTAAATTCCAGAAGATACAGGTAGATATCAGGCTAGATTATATCGTGGTCAAACAAAGATTCAGGAATCAAATTCTAGACTGTAAAGTATACCTAGGAGCATACAAAGACTCTTGCCATAATCTTATAGTAATGAAGTGCAGGGTGAAGTTCAAGAGAATAAAGAAGCAATATAAGCAAAACAGACTGCAAGTGAATAAATTGAAACCATCTAACACGAGAGAAAAATTTTCAGAACTGGCAGATGGTCCCAAAAGTAACTCTGAAAGGAGCTCAACTCAGCACAAATTGAATGCATTGAAGGGGAAATAACCAAAGCTGGTAAAGAAAGTACAAAGAAGTAGGGAAGGTAATGGTCATAGGTAAGGTACATGTGGCAAAATATTTTGATTAATAAACATTACAGCTGCTGAAACCCCTTTTAAACTCAGAAGACAGAATTAACTGATGGAAGGAATACATATAGAAACTGTACGATGGGGATGATTTAAACAACACAGGAAAATGAAGGCAATGTCAAAATTAATAACTTAAGAGATCCTAATTTAAGAACAGGATTTGAAAGATCTGAAATCAAATAAGGCAGCCAGAATTGATTTGATTCCTGCAGAACTTCTGAAATCTCTAGTAGAAGAAGGAATCCAAAGATTATTCAAACTGATATCAAACAATTATGAAACAAGTGAGATTCCAACTGATTTTATAAAAGTATCATCTTCACACTTCTAAAGAGAGCACAAACCAGCAAATGATAAGTATAACATCACATGCTTCAAAATTACTGACTAAGACAATATACAGAAGATTAGAAATCATAGTAGAAGAGGTATTAGGTGAAAAATAGTTTGGGTTTATGAAAAACTGCAGTGCAAGAGAAGCAAATCTTGCTTTTAGATTAATATTCAAAATGCAGATGAAGAAAAACAAAGACACGTTTATGGCATTTGTTGGTTTAGATAAAGCTACTGATAATGTAATTTGGTACAAGATATTCAACATTTTACAGAAACTGGGTCTCAAATATACTCTATATTCTCTATAAGAGTCAAAGGCTATTATAAAAGTAGAGAATCATGAGAGACATGCATCAGTTAAAAAGCGGCGAGACAAGATTGTAGTCAACCTCAATTAATAATCAATTTGTATGAAAAGAAAGCAATAAATGAACTAAAAGAAAAAAACTAAACGTGGCATAAGTGTTCAAGGAGAAAAAATAAGTATGCTACGATTTGCTGATGACACTGTCCAGTTAGCATAACTGACTGAGCATATTAAGAAGTTACTGAATATTATGAATAAAATAATGAAGCAAAGCAAGACAAAAGTGATTAAATATTGTACAGATTATAGCAGTAATAGTGGATTAAATATAAAAATAGGACCGGATGTGATAGGAGAAGTAAATAAATTCTGCTACTTTAGGATGTAATGTTACAACTGATGGCTGAAGTAGGAATGATGTTAAAGGCAGAACAGCATTAGTGAAAAGAGCTTTCATGCAAAAAGATAAATCTTTTAGTTTCAAATATTCTAAGAGTCAGAAATAACTTTTAAAACTCTACGTGTGGAGCACAGCACTTTATGGTAGCAAAATATGGTCTTTATGATTACCATAAAAAATGAAAATTTTAGCATTTGAATTGTGGTGCTATAGAAGAATGCTGAAAATTAAGTGGGCAGATAAAATTATGAAATGAACAAGTTTTCAAAATGATGAACGAGAAAAAAAAGCGTGTGAAAGAGTCTTATAGAAAGAAGAGAGATGATGGTGCATACAGTCTAAGATATGCAGGATTCGTTAATTTGTTTATCAAGGGAACAGTTGAAGGAAAGAACCATAGAGGTAGGCAAATATTAGAATATAGAAGCAGATAATTGAAATGATTGGAGATGTAGGTTGTGTGGGGTATGTTGAGAAGAAGAGGTTAGTGCAAGAAAGGAAGGGATGGAGGATTGAATCAAACCAATCAAGTGACTGAAGAAAGTAAAAAAAAAGGGGGGGGGGAAGAAAAGGAAGAGGAAGAAAGCATACCTCAAACCACCTGCTCTAAATTCATGGACTACAGGTTGAAATTGCTGATTTAAATAATGGGTTTCTTCATCTCATCAAAGAGAGAGTACCTGCTCTTTTGTATCTCAGCTCCATCTATTATAAGCAATAGACACTGAAATGTTAATTTGTTTAAGAACACTCTCCAATTTTTTCAAGTATTATTTTTTACTTAAGAATGCATTTAATTCAGGATTCATCACATGATATGCTGATATACAAAAAAAAAGTAAAATTATATGTGGAAACCTAACTAAAAGTTATTCACAGTCATACATGTATAAAAATTCTGATCTTGGCTTATTT
Source organism: Vandiemenella viatica (assembly GCA_031002005.1). Lineage (NCBI taxonomy): Eukaryota > Metazoa > Arthropoda > Insecta > Orthoptera > Morabidae > Vandiemenella > Vandiemenella viatica. Next base: position 368,949,001 of record CM061920.1, on the reverse strand, counting down.
GGTAATGGCACTAAAGAGAAGCTTTCGACAGATAAGAAAGAAACAAAAAATATGAACACAGAAAAATAAACTGGTTAATAATATTTATAAAACAAAGGACCTGTGTGGTGTTGTTAGATCCCTCATCGGGCGCCTCCCCAGTTGCAGATGGTGGAAAGCCTCCGAGATATGGGTGGTACTGGGAAAATAAATACCCAGAGCAGACCAAACACTAACATAAACCCAAAATAGTGTCTGTTCTGTCACCTAGTGTCACCTGTTCACTAATTCGTGTGGCTGAATATATGTCCCAGGAACTAAAAATCCCAGGTCCTCCACTAACCCAATGAACGTGCAAGCAAAACACAACTGGTGTGAGTAATTACAAAATTACCCCAGGCAGGTTCCTGTGGCAACCAAACATTCAGATTCTGGGGAGCTTGAGCTAACACCTATGAGAAAGTAGGAGTTCTCTGGAAAACTTCCACAAAATTACATTAGGACCATCAACGTGCAAACAATAATACAGACCTGAAAATTACATAACTTGACAACTGAACTCGATAAACAGAAAATCATATTATTTGCAGTGCAGGAAACGCGGATGACTGATGACAATACAATGGATTATGGAAACTCCAGGGTTTTCAAGAACAAGACCAACTGACAAGTAGGAAAAAACACAGCAATGTTAGGAAATAGCATTCGTTGTACACAAGTAACTAACTACAGCTCTCAGTGACTGAGGTCAATCTTATTAACGACAGACTGATGACACTGCAACTCAAACACAAAAACAGTACACTTTCATTACTGCACATGCACTTACAAACGGAGACAAGAAGAAACCAGACAAAAAAAACTTCTGGTAAAAATTGGAAACCACCATGATAAAACACCCAAAAGTGATACAAAAAATCGTACTAGGAGATTTCAATGCACAAATTGGAAAAGAGAAGAAATACGGAAAATAGTAGGCAAATTCCTGGCATAAAAATTTACAAATAAAAATGGAGTGAGACTGATTGAAGTATTTAATTTAATTGCAATGGAGCACAGACTCCGGTGGCAATTTCCCTACACACCCATCTTCCCCCTATCCTGCACCCACCTACATTTCCCCTCTACAAATTTTATCTTTAAATTCCTTCAAAGTTTTCGGTAAATTATTCATCATTTCTCTTGGTAACTCATTCCAATCCCCGACACCCTTACCTAAAAAAGAGAATCTTCCCACACTCTTGTGCCTGGAATCGAGTGCCAGCTTGTGGTCATGGTCATCTTTTCCCTTCCATGCACTACTTTTCATACCTATTGCAATATCTTTCCATGCCTCATCGCCAGTATATGCCCTGTACACTCCCATGGCCCTACTCAACCTCCTCCTGTCTTGCAATGAATCCCATTTCAGCTCCTTTATCATATCCGTCACTGATTGCATTCTGCGATAATTTCCAGAAACAAATCTAACAGCCCTTCTTTGCACCCTCTCCAACTCCTGTATTTGATACGTAAAATGAGGGTCCCATACTACACTACCATATTCGAGCAATGGTCTCACCAAAGTTTTGTAACCCAATTCCTTTACTTCTCCCGTACATCCCCTCATCACTCTCTCCAACAAGTGCCGAAATTTGAAACCTTTTCCTATCACCTGCCCAATGTGTCCAGCCCAGTTGAGCTTGTTATCAAAAGTATTTCCAAGATATTTACATTTCAAGTCTTCAGCAAGCAATTCTTTCCCCACCTTATATTCATAATTAACCTTTTGTTTTTTATTTGTATATCTAATAAGCTGACTCTTCTTTGCATTTACCTTCATCCCATGTTTACCAACCCAACTAGATATCCTGTCCAGATCACCCTGCAACTGTTTACAATCTTCTATCGTTTTGATTCTTTTATACAGCATTATGTCATCTGCAAACAATCTAATATCAGATAGTAAACAATCAACACAATTATTCATTAGAATAATGAATAGCAATGGTCCCAATATGCTACCCTGTGGCACACCCATTTTTACTTCCACTTCTTTTGATACTACATTTCCTATCCTAACTTTTGTCAGGGAAGAAGCGCGTATACGGGGTTTGGTATCGGCTTCATCACCTGAGCTAGAAGTCTTCCGAAAATATTCTAAGTCCTGAAAAGTTCTGTTACCGTGTTAAACCAATAGTATGCTAACTGTTAAAATTGACCACAGTCGCCACTTACAGATTTAACCTCCTGTAAGAAAGGTGCTATTGTAGAAATTAAAGTCAAAAGTCAAATAACTGCCATATATTCTTGAAAACTTCACATTTAGTATAAAGATACACAGTTAGCAAAGGCAATCGGATAAAATCGTTCACCAAAGATCACAGATTGCGAAACAGAGCAAAACACGCACTAACCCCAAAATGAATTTGAAAATTAAAGTCACATTGCCAAAATGTTCGTCTGAATGTTAAAGTTGCCGAATTTCCAACATGGCTGTGGTCAAGCGTGACCCAGGCCGGCCATATTAATACTTAAGATGGCAGCTATCGGTCAAGTTGCCATCACGTAGTAGACTCGCTTCCCGCCTAAGCCACCAGGGCTAGCCCGAAACGTGCTCACTCTTGCACACTTGAATTGAGACTGAATACCGAAACTTATTCTTCCACGGTCTATAGTGCCTATATAGCTTTCCCTCACGTGAGGTGGGGCTCCGGCTGAGTGCCTCCGCGATCTTACACAATCACATATGTTTAATTTAATAACTTAGCTATTAAGTGTTCAATTTAAAATCTGGAACTGGAAAAGTTATTGGAGTTTAAGGGTGTATTGTTTGATAAAAAGTTTAAATTTGTTTTAGGTCTATTCTCATATCTGAGAAGATGACAAAATATGGTCATGGTTGAAGGCTTGCATCTCGTCAGCGTTTTAGAATTTTTTTAAATCGGCTTTAATTAAAAACACGAAATTAGGCTCAAATTGTGGGCCTCGATTTTAGCCTCACAAAAATGTAAACTTTATTTAGATCTGTCAGAAACTGATTGAGTTATTGCAAAAACAGTGATTTCTAAAATTCCGACCTAATTATTATTTGTGTTTTTAGGTGTAGTTCCGAAAGTATACTGATTATTAAACCGGAAAAATTACCAATGTGTAGCCTGAATTAAACTGCTTATTTTAAAGGTTATTTCATCTCTGTAAGTGCTATATCGCGGACACAATAAAATCGTTTGGTTATTGCACATGGTCTGATGTCGAGTGAACTTATAAATTTTATAACATCGGTTCTATTACTTTAAATGGCATGAAATTAATATTTACGAAACTAGAAGAATGGGTCATTAAGACAAACTACTTTTTAGCCCAGAAACTAAGTAGGCTTTTAAATGATAAAATGTTAAAGTTGAGTGGTCTATTTTATGTGTTCAGATGGCATTTAAAAATACTTAAACGGCTGAAAACTACAGGATTTCGATGAATTTAATTCTCTTTAGGACTGTTTTAATTTATTATTTACTTTATATCGAATGACAGTGTTTAAAATCAGTGTAAAAGCATATAATGGGTACTGTGCCTATGGCAAGTTACTACGAAATTGGATTAACAGACTACAGGTTAGTAAAATGTCTTTTATTTGTTATAGAAAATTAATTATGTGTGTTTACTATCACTTACATGTTCTTAGCGCTTTTGAAGTGGTTTAATTTTATCGTAATTAATTCTGAAAGGCTCGAAAATTTAGTCGACTTACCGGCTTTCTGTTCTTTACTAATATTTCATATTTTACGGATTAAAACTACTTGAAACTTATTACAGCTGAAGGATAAGATTATTTATCATGTCTTTATCTACTTTTTAAGTCCTGAAACTATTTAAAAGGTCTCAAATCGTTTATGTAAATAGCTTATTCCGATTTGTTATCATATTTCTTCAAACGGCTTTAAATCTTACTGAAACTACATATTACTGTGAAGTTATGTTTATGATAGGTCTAGGCCTGAATATTATTAGTTCTTTACAATCTTTACTGTATGAAAATCTCTCCCGAAATACCAAAATCTGGTATATGCCAAAATTTTATGGTTATATTTACTTTATATTGGAATTATCTGTTTATCTCAGGAATAATGCTTATTAATCATGATAAAAGGTTTATTTAGGCAATATATGTACTACTAGACGACCCGTGCGAAAATTTCGCGAATAAAATGCGATGAATAGTGAGATTGAATATAATGTCACCAAGTTCAGTCATTACTCATCATACTCCTACTTCATTTATCGATTTTGGTTAGAAATCCAGGGAGATAAATGGCTCGAAACACAAAAAACGTATTTTAGAAATATTGACATTTTTGCGCTTTATGAGTCGAATTACGAAAAATTCCTTTCTTAGAATATAATGTTACCACGGCGGAAACCTTAGTCTTTAATACGATATGTCATTTATCTATATCGATTAGATATCAAGGGAAATATAAGACTCGTGACACAAAAATACGTTGTAGAACAATTTATACTTTTTCCTTTTAATAGTTGAATTCCAAACACTTCTTTCTTAAAATATAATGTCAGGAAAGATGAGACATTATTCCTCACAATCGTACTTGATTTTTCGATTTTGGATAGATATCAAGGGAGATAAGTGGCTCGAGACACAAAAAACGCATTTTAGAAAAATTGACTTTTTTGCCTTTTATGGGTCGAATTACGAAAAATTCCTTTCTTAAAATATAATGTTACCATGGCGGAGACCTTATTCTTTAATATGATACCTCATTTATCTATATCGGTTAGATATCAAGGGAGATAAATCGCTCGTGACACAAAAATCGGTTATAGAAAAATTTATACTTTTTTCCTTTAAGGGTTGAATTCCAAAAACATTCTTTCTTAAAATATGATTTCACAAAGCTGATACATTACTCCTTATATTCCTACTTCATTTATCGATTTTGGTTAGATATCCAGGGAGACAAATGGCTCGAGATACAAAAAACGCATTTTAGAAAAAGTGACATTTTTGCCCTATAAGGGCCGAATTACGAAAAATTCCTTTCTTAAAATATAATGTTACCATGGCGGAGACCTTATTATTTAATATGATACCTCATTTATCAATATCGGTTAGATATTAAGGGAGATAAATCGCTCGTGACACAAAAACGCATTGCAAAAATATTAATACTTTTACCCTTTAAGGGTCGAATTCCGAAAACTCTCTTGCTTAATATATGACGTCACTAAAGCGGAGATCTTAATCTTTAAAATGATACTTCATAAAACGGTTTCAGATAGGTATCCAGCAAGATAACTGACTCGTAACACAGAAAACAGAATTTTTTAAAAAATTATATTTTTGCCCTTTAAGGGTCGAATTTCGAAAACTTTCTTGCTTAAAATACGATTTAACCAAAGTGGAGACCATAAGCTTTAAAATGACACCTCATTCATTGATTTCGGTTAAGTATGAAGGAAGATACAGGCTTGTGACAAAAAAATACCTTATAGAAATAATATATATGATTATTTACCATTTACTTCTTTTAAATCCGTTCAGAACATCTCTCTGACTAATGTTAGGATCTGTTATTGAAAGTTTACTCTTATGTGAAATAACCTATTTCCTGCTGAAATATCATTGATTTATGACAATTTATAGTTTATGTTGGTTACATGTTATTTATTCACTTTACCGTACTAGAAGTGTTGTTAACTTGATTTAAACTGTGGTATCGTGTACTGAAGTTAACCTCAAACTTGGCCGGATTCTAACGAAATATTGAAAATAGAACGAGGGATACCTTACACTTTCTGTTTTCTACCTTTTAAAAATTCTTCTACCCAGCAAATGACTTTCTTATCCACTCCAATAGTTGGCTTACTCTGTCAAACGCCTTAGACAGATCTAGTGCTACACTGTCAATTTGGCCTCCCTTGTCCACTTCATCTGAAATATCTTGCATATATCCCACAAACTGAGATTCGCATGAATATCCTTGCCTGAAACCATGTTGCCTGCTTGAAAACCACTTACGTTCCTCACATATAATTCTGATGTGGTTGCATATCAATCTTTTCATTAATTTACCTACCACTGATGTCAAACTGATTGGCCTGTAATTCTCAACTCTATTTCTCACCCTTCCCTTATGTACCAGCACTATTATTGCACTTTTCCAGTCCTGTAGTAAGCAGCAAGTGTCTAGACTCAATTTAAATAATATTTCAAGATAAGGTACAATGTCACATCCAGCTATCTTTAAGATATCTGTAGTAATATTATCTTCACCAGCCCCTTTATTTTTTATTTTTTTTTCAGCTTTCTTATTTCCTTCATGATTTCCTCAGGATGGATATCAAATTTTTTACTATCGTCATTTCTGATTGTGTTGTTAAACTCGTTCTCCGAATTAGACCCTCCTGTTTCTGATTCATTGTCCCTAATGCTTTCACTGAACCAGTTACTTAAAAACTCTGCCTTTTTCAAATCGTCAGTAACTTCTTCTCCATCCTTACCTATAAGTGTCTCTACACCCTCCCTTCCCCTCAGTTACCTGATATAGCCATAGAAATTTCTAGATGCATCAGTCAATGGTCCCCCTGCACTGACAATACTCTTCATAAACCCATCTTTAGCAATTTTCTTTGCTGTTATTAAGTCCTTGTTTGGCTGTTTTAAATATTCCCTACTACCCTACTGTCTCTTAACTCTGTTATGTTCTTTTCTTACCAACCTCTTTAACCTCCTCACTTCCCTATTATAGTACATAGGTTCTCTATTTCTCTTTATTTTCTGCTTTGGAATAAATTTTTCTTCCCCCTTTCTTCTTATCTCCTTGAACTCTTCCCACCTTGACTCTACTGTACCCGAGCATTCCTTCCATTTGCAGAATTGTTCTCTGAAATATCTCTTCAAATTTGAAACCTGTGCCTTTTTATAATTGTACCTATTTCCCCCTTCAATTTTGGCTGTTGGTTTACTGAATCCTCTAATATCCATCAGAACTGCTTCATGATCACTTATTCCTTCAGTTACTTGATACCTCAAAAGGTTTTCATTGGGCTTAATTAGAAATATATCCAAAATATTTTGTACCCTAGTGTTTTGCTCAACCATTTGTGTAAGTCCTCCTTCCCTTATTAAGATATTTGCAAATCTTTGTTCCCTTGTGTTATTTATCTTATTCCCTTCCCAGTTTACACCTGGTAAATTTAAATCCCCACCGATGATAATCATTTTATTATCACCTCTGAAATCTGAGTATGAATTTAATTTCTCCCCAAGAGCCTCACCCTCTTCTGTCATTCTTCCACTGCGGTAAACAGCCAACACTCTGATTTTTTCTTTTTTATTACCCCAGAAATCTACCCCAAGTAACTCATGGTCTTGATCTATGAACGCCAGTGAACTGTGGTAGTTTTTGCTAACTAGTATGAAGACTCCTCCACCAATTGCTCCTCTATCTCTGCCGTACACTCTGTAACCATCAGGAAAAACCTTACTGTCTAGTACTTCTTCTTTTAACCAACTCTCTACTCCAATTATTACTTGTGGTTCGTGCATCTCTATTAAGTTTGCAAATTCGATTACTTTGTTCATTATACTTCTACAGTTTATCATTAACACCCTTACTACTGGCTTTACATTTTCAGAATTTATCTCCTCTTTCCCACTTTTACCACAGTTAGTTATTGTTTCCGCCATTTCATCTATTTCTTTAATATCTGTGACTTTCCCCATCGCGAATCTGCAATCAGTATAACTTTTTTGAGTAATCTTTTGACTTTGCATGTGTACCACGGAGGACCATTCTCCCCCTTTATAGTCCGCTTTGGTATATGTATTTCCATACCTTCCCTGATTATACGTATAAATCAATGCCACATCTCTTCAACGGTGTCCTTTGTTAACTTGAAGTTATAGTAATTATTCCTCAGGTAGGTACTAAAACACTCCTTTGAGGCCTTACTGAATCTGTATACAATCTGTCCTTTCCCCCTTTTTCTCTTGGTCATTAATTTGATAGTCACAATTACCGCTTTGTGATCGCTTATTCCTGTGGTCGTTGAAATGTCGGTGAATAATTCTGGCCTGTTGGTAACCAGCAAATCTAAAATGTTTTCTCTACCGTTATGACACCGTGTAGGTTCATTAACTAGCTACTCGAGATGATTATCTGAGAACAATTCGATAATTACTTCAGAAGCTGCCTTATCAGTTCTACAAGTAATGTGAGCGCAATTACGCCAGTCGATATAAGGCAGATTGAAGTTGCCTTCCAGAATCATAGCATGATCCTGAAAACAGCTAGCTATACTATTTACATTATTTCTTAACTCCTTGGCAATAGTTATATCAGAATCAGGTGGATGGTAGAAGGTGCCTATGATGACTTTTGACCCAGCAACATTGAGTTTAATCCATATGATTCCACAGATTGTATCGACATCTATTTAATTACATGGGAGGAATTTACTCACGGCTATAAATACCCCACCTCCATGAGAATATAATCTGTCTTTACGAAAAATGTTCATGCTATCTTTAAAAGTTTCAGTGGAACTTATTTCCGGTTTTAGCCAACTTTCTGTACCGATAACGATATCCGCTTCTGTGCTACAAATAACGCTTTCAAGTTCTGGTTGTTTGTTACAAACGCGTCTACAGTTAATTACGAGAACTTTTAACTGTCGAGATTCTTTAACATTCCTCCTACATTTCGGTTTTGTATCTGATTGGGTTGCCTGTAAATGTATTTTGTGTTTAGGGTCTTCCTCCCTCAGCCTAAAAAATCACCCAGTGCATTGCACACAGCCCCTGCCACCCATGTAGCCAATTCACATGTGTAGTGCACACCTGACCTATTCAGGGGAACCCTACACGATTCAACCCTATGGCGAATATCAAGAAATCTGCAGCCAATATCATCACAGAAACGTTGTAGTCTCTGATTCAGCCCCTCAATACGGCTCTGAACCAGAGGTCCACAATCATCTGTGTCTACGATGCTACAGAATGTTAGCTCTGCTGATACCTTGCAGCCACAATCTGTAGTTGGCTACACCCCGTCTCGTTCCATGGTACCCGGGATGGCCTGTTCCACATCTCAGATCAGGCCACCCGGAATACACATGGAATGGACGTCGGATTTCTTCCCCGAGTAATCCACCATTTCCCTAAAGGGGTCCAAAAACCGCCTAACATTAGAGCTCCAAACTACCAGAATCCCCATCTGTGTTTGCTCAGACCTAGTGGGCTGGGGGGCCGTCAACTCGCAGGATGACAATTCAGGGACTGAGACTCCTACAATACATCATACTGGTTGGACAGTCGAACAAGTTCACCATCTTGGCCTTTAAGCCTGTTCGACTGCCCCCGTGTGCGGCTAGAAGCCATACACCAGTCACCGACTTTCGCTAACACAGCTTGCAAGCTGATCAGCCTCCTCAGCGCGCGGCTGCACACAGCAATCACAGTCCGTAGACATACTGCTTTTGAAAAACGAGAAAAAGAAAAAAGATCAGAAACTCGAACTAACCTGTACTTTGGACAAACTGCAAAAACTCAGTGAGAACACCAATCAAATCTACATTCCACTAAAGATAAAATGAAAGTACACTACTGGCTAAGCGACCGTTCAACTGCTACTAACCGGTCCTTCCTACAAAAAGTAAACACTCAGAGATGACACTAACCAAATCCACACACCACTAAAGATAAAATATGAAACTAAATCATACTACTTTACTAAGCAACCGTTCAACTGAAACTCAAGGAATGCGCAGAAAAAAAAGGATTATAAATTTCATTTTAAAAAATAGAATTCATAGGGAACAAAATAGAAACACAAAAACTAAGGACAGGGACTGTGGCCAAGGCAATGATGGATGTGGGAACAGATAATAGAATAACCACCTGCCACAAGCATGAGTGTATAAATTTACCAAACCAGTCAATGGATTACCATCATCTTTCTTATTCATATCTAAGCTTTCACCATTATTAGAGGACCAAAAACCGCAACCAAAAAGCACTGACACTTCATCATAACCACTGGCTCAAGTTTTCAAAGTTATATATTGTTCTTAGAGGACTATTTTTTTTGTTTAATTTGTTTGTCTGATACCACAAATAGACACAATACTGCTATCACCTTTTTTATTTCCACAATCAACTGATTATTTACAATTTCTGTGAACTGCGTTTTCAACAAACACTATTATTTTACTGTACTTCACATATTTTTTGATTTTATCACACGGACAGATAATAGAATCTGATGGACTGAAGAGTGATGAACAATCAGATTTCTACTGCAATACACATCTGAGTATTTATAGATAAACTAGTGTAAGCCCGTGGCCATTTTTTTGTGTATAGTCACATGTGTACAGTAATTCCCATTTTTAGGGTCAAAGGTTATGACAAATTGGCCCGATTTGGCTAAATACGAACTTGACCTTTGTTTAACCGTAAGGGTTCACTGTGCAAAACTTGAGTAAAATCTCTTGATCTTGAAGAATTTAAAGTATGAATAGACACACTGAACACAGACTGAGATGATCACACTATCATATAATTATTTCAAAGGTTGTGGTTGCAAGACTCGAACTGGCTGAAATACAAACTTGATTTGTAAACTTAATGAATGTATTCTGGCAAATCATTTCATATCAGTTGCTTAGATATTAAACTGTGTACATTATCTCTAATTTCTAATAAAATTTCTAGTCACTTAATTTGCCAGTGAAGGCAGGCATGTGACGTCATTGTTCCCCAATCAGTGGTTATTGAGTTGAGTGAATGCCTCAATGAGCTTATGAATCATTACAGCAGACATGTGTATTTCAATTTTATATGATTATATTTTTTATTTATGCATGTTCAAGAATGCCTACATCATTGAAAGAGTAGATCTTATATTCCAAACCAATGATTCTGCATACTAAATAAATGTATCCTACAAGCTAAAATTTAAACTAGACAAGACAGTCTCATTACAAAACATTCTTATAACAACGTAACAGATAAGGGACAGGATAACACATTAAACTTACATAAAACTCAATCTGCCAAAAATCAAAATAAGTGAAGAAGATTCCACAAAATCACACTTACAATAATTTAACATAAGCAGATGTTCGTTCAATAGCCTAGTACAGAATTTCTGGCTCAGGTATGAATATAATTACATACCTCATATCGGTTCATCAATTCTTGCCAGTTTTCTTTGAAGAAATTCCATGCAAGTTCTCTACCCACTTTGGTCATCGCGACAGATATAACAACAAATACTGTATCCTGGGAACGAACTTCATCCTGTAAAAAATTAAACATTTAGTATATAACACAAAAGTGGTGGTAAAACTGTCAAATTTGCAAGTACAGAATGTAGAAGGAACTTAATAATGCATCTGTATCCTTGATACCATGCACGGCCATGGCCGACTTAGAGACCTGCCCCAACCGTACACATCTTGCGTGCTCTAAACACCGCTGGAATACAGACCGTGCGCTCTGCCCACTATATCGTTGTCCACATCCACACGGAATCGAATATATGCCGGGATGCCTAAGGCCCAACCCATCTTTGATGTTGCATTGTAGGTCCCTTACCTCTTTAGGTGGCCAGAAAAAGTTTTAATCCCGACTTTAACATTCTGGCGATTTTGGCTGAAACTGCCCTGGCGTATGGTAGAAACGCATACTAATCTGCTTGCTGCTTCTCTGTCTTCTTCTTCTTCAACTTCTTGCACAAATTAACAGAGCTACTCCACGTGGAACCTACTGTTTTCCTATCAATTTCGAAAGACACTTTCTGCTGTTTTCTCTTACCGAAATATCATGGCGGTCCGATTTTTGCTTTATATTTTTTTAATATACGAGGGTCAGTCAAAAAGTAATGCCTCCTATTTTTTTTCTACTTAAAAACATTAAGTTAAGTGAAAAATTTGAATTTGGCGCCATTCCTCAAACCTTCTTCTGCAATCCACTGCCGTAGTAACTTTCTGTGTCAACAGGTGGCAGCACAGCAGAAGTTTGTAAGATGGCCGACATCGATGCTCGTTTGAGACAGCGTTGTGTGATTGAATTCTTGAATGCAGAAGGTGAAACGCCCATACGCATTCATGAAAGACTGAAGAAGGTGTATGGTGTTGTGACAGTGGATGTCAGCACTGTTAGACGATGGGTTCGTCGTTGTAAGGAAGCTGAAGGGCAAACACCGTTGACTGACGAAAAGCGGAGCGGCAGGCCGGTGAGTGCAGTGACTCCACACAACATTCAGCAAGTTGATGACATCATTCGTGGTGACCGTCGGGTGACTGCAGATGAAGTGTGTCGCATTATTTCTCTTAGTAAAGGCAGTGTGATCACGATTATTAAACAATTGGGGTACTCAAAAGTTTGTGCACGGTGGGTTCCAAGAATGTTAACCGATCAGAATAAAGAGGCAAGGAAAACAATAGCCTCCCAACACTTGCAGCGCTTCCGTTTGGAGGGAGATGAGTTTCTGAAAAAAATTGTGACCGGGGACGAAACATGGGTGCATTTTTTTGAACCCGAATCAAAGAGGCAGTCAATGGAGTGGCGTCACACAAGCTCGCCGAGGAAGAAAAAATTCAAAACTGTGCGATCGGCAGGGAAAGTTATGGCAACAGTTTTCTGGGATACAGAGGGTGTGATTCTGGTTGATTTTTTGGAGCAGGGATGCACAATAAATTCTGTTCAATACGTCACAACCCTCAAAAAACAAAGCACGTCTTCAGCGAGTTCGCCCAACAAATCAATGGCAGATGTTCTTCTTTTGCATGACAATGCAAGACCACACACCAGTCGTCACACCTCTGACGAGATTGTCAAAATTGGATGGGAAGTTTTGCTTCATCCCCCATACACCCCTGACCTGGCACCATCAGACTTCCATCTGTTCGGGCCACTAAAAGAAGCTCATCGTGGGATTCATTTTGAAGATGAGGAGGCCGTCAAAACATCCGTGCGTCAATGGCTTACGAAGCAGAGCTGTGATTTTTACCGTGCTGGGATACATGCCCTTGTTCAAAGATGGACCAAAACTGTAGAGATGGGCGGAGATTACATTGAAAAATGACAAAATGATCCTCAATGTTGTGGTTTTCAACCTATGTAATTGCATTTAAATTTCCTGACAATTAAACGTAGAAAAAAAAATAGGAGGCATTACTTTTTGACTGACCCTCGTACTATAATTGTAAACATTTTTAATCAAATTGTGACATTAGCTATTTTAGCAAATAATCAATTATTAGGAAAATATCTTTCTCAGATACAGTCAAGGTATCCATTTACTTTCGAGGAGTTACTAAAAAATTCTCATCTCATTTAGCATTGTTAATTAATTGATAAAAATATTAAACTATATGGGCTGCATTAACACAAAAACAAAATACTTTAGAAGAAATGAATCCAGTCACCATGTTTTGTACATTACTAGACGTCCATTCCAGACCAAGGATGAATTTATAGTTCGTGCCAGAAAAGGCGAAGTTGTCGGCCCCTCGCCATATATAGTAAAACAAGGAACACGTTACCATTTTAAGGAGTCTTTGGAGAACATCAGGGCTATATAAGCCGTCAAGACAGGCAGTTGGGATTAGTTGGTCAGATGGAACATGTGAGAATCTCAGATCCCACCAATCATTTTTACTATTGTTTTTACTATTCTTATTATCATATATATTATTTCTATAAGGTATTTTTTTTTTGTCACAAACCTGTATCTTCCTTCATACTTAACCGAAATCAATGAATGAGGTGTCATTTTATAGCTTGTAGTCTCCACTTTGGTCACATCATATTTTAAGAAATGAAGTTTTCGGAATTCGACCTTTAAAGGGCAAAAATGTCAATATTTCTAAAATGCTGTTTTCTGTGTTACGAGTCTCCCTGGATACCTATCTGAAATTGTTTAATGAAGTATCATTTTAAAGATTATGATCTCCAATTTAATGACGTCATATATTCGACCATTAAAGGGCAAAAGTATCAATATTTTTGCAATGCGTTTTTGTGTCACGAGCTATTTATCATCATCATATATATTTTTTCTATAAGGTATTTTTTTTGTCACAAGCCTATATCTTCCTTCTTACTTAACCGAAATCAATGATTGAGGTGTCATTTTAAAGCTTATGGTCTCCACTTTGGTTAAATCGTATTTTAAGCAAGAAAGTTTTCGGAATTCGACTCTTAAAGGGCAAAAATGTAAATTTTTCTAAAATGCCGTTTTCTGTGTTACGCGTCAGTTATCTCCCTGGATACCTATCTGAAACCGTTTTATGAAGTACCGTTTTAAATATTAAGATCTCCGCTTTAGTGACGTCATATATTAAACCAGAAAGTTTTTGGAATTCGACCCTTAAAGGGCAAAAGTATCAATATTTTTGCAATGCGTTTTTGTGTCACGAGCGATTTATCTCCCTAAATATCTAACCGATATAGATAAATGAGGTATCATATTAAAGAATAAGGTCTCCGCCATGGTAACATTATATTTTAAGAAAGGAATTTTTCGTATTTCGACCCTTATAGGGCAAAAATGTAACTTTTTCTAAAATGCGTTTTTTGTTTCTCGAGCCATTTATCTCCCTGGATATCTAACCAAAATCGATAAATGAGGTAGAATTATGAGGAATAATGTCTCAGCTTTGTGACATCATATTTTACGAAAGAATGTGTTTGTAATTCAACCCTTAAAGGGAAAAAGTATAAATTTTTATATAACGCATTTTTGTGTCACGAGCGATTTATCTCCCTTAATATCTAACCGATATAGATAAATGAGGTATCATATTAAAGAATAAGGTCTCCGCCATGGTAGCATTATATTTTAAGAAAGGAATTTTTTGTAATTCGACCCTTATAGGGCAAAAATGTCACTTTTTCTAAAATGCGTTTTTTGTTTCCCGAGCCATTTATCTCCCTGGATATCTAACCAAAATCGATAAATGAGGTAGGATTATGAGGAATAATGTCTCAGCTTTGTGACATCATATTTTAAGAAAGAATGTTTTTGGAATTCAACCCTTAAAGGAAAAAAGTATAAATTTTTCTATTACCGATTTTTGTGTCACGGGCGATTTATCTCCCTTGGTATCTAACCGACATAGATAAATGAGGTATCATATTAAAGAATAAGGTCTCCACCGTGGTAACATTATATTTTAAGAAAGGAATTTTTCGTAATTCGACCCATAAAAGGCAAAAAAGTCAATTTTTCTAAAATGCGTTTTTTGTGTCTCGAGCCACTTATCTCCCTTGATATCTATCCAAAATCGATAAATCAAGTGAGGAATAATGTCTCAGCTTTGCTGACATCATATTTTAAGAAAGAAGTGTTTGGAATTCAACTATTAATGGGAAAAAGTATAAATTGTTCTACAACGTATTTTTGTGTCACGAGCCTTATATTTCCCTTGATATCTAATCGATATAGATAAATGACATATCGTATTAAAGACTAAGGTTTCCGCCTTGGTAACATTATATTCTAAGAAAGGAATTTTTCGTAATTCGACCCATAAAGCGCAAAAATGTCAGTATTTCTAAAATACGTTTTTTGTGTTTCGAGCCATTTATCTCCCTGGATTTCTAACCAAAATCGATAAATGAAGTACGAGGGTGAATCAAATATAAACAAGACTTTATTTTTAAAAATATTTTTTTATTTTAAGTGCAAAAAAGTACATATCTTATTTTTCTATGTAATCTCCTGCTTTAGAAACACATTTTTCCCAGCGGATAGGCAGCTTCCCAATTCCTTCCATGTAGAAAGATGCAGGTCGTGTCTGCAGCCAATTGCGCATGTAGGCTTCCACCTCAGCATCACTGTTGAATTTTTGGCCTCCCAAAGCTTCCTTGAGAGGACCAAACACATAAAAGTCACAGGGTGACAGGTCTGGACTGTAAGGAGGGTGGTCCAGTGTCTCCCACCCCAGTTTCTCCAATTTTTCCCTGGTTAAGGCTGCTGTGTGGGGGCGAGCATTGTCATGGAGAATAACCACTATCCTCATCGGTAGGTCTCGTCTTTTGCGGCGATATGCAAGTCGGACCTCACTCAAAATGTCGCAGTAGTAGGCCGCATTGATTGTCCTGCGCTCATGCAAAAAATCGAGGTGCAGCAAACCACGCTGGTCAAAAAAAACCGTAGCCAAAACCTTGCCAGCCGATAGTCGTGACTTGGCTTTCACTGGTCCAGGTTCTCCTTTTTTTTCTCCACTCCATACTCGCTTGTTTGGACTCAGGAGTGTAGTGGTGCACCCAAGTTTCATCACAGGTGATGATGTGAGTCAGAAATGGGTCCCCTTCTTCCCGAAATCGTACCAGAAGACGCTCACACACCTGAAGTCGATTCAATTTCTGTTCTGCTGTGAGAAGGCGAGGAACCCACCTGGCGCACACCTTACGATACCCAAGCTCCTCTGTGAGTATGGAGTAAGTGCTCCCATAACTTATTCTGACCTTACTTGCAATTTCAGAAGTGGTAAGACGCTTGTCATCTTCAATAAGCCGTCTAACACAGCTGATGTTGTTCTCTGTAATGCTGGTGCGGGGTCTGCGATTATGGCTCTCATTTTCAACATGATGATGACCATCCACAAACTGTTTATGCCATGCAAACACTCTGGCTCGCGACAGTGTCTCTTTCCCGAACTGGGCAGTCAATCTCCTCAAGATTTCTGCCGGTTTTACGCCTTCTGTAGTGAGAAACTTGATTATAACACGTTGCTCAATCGACGAGTGTACCTCTTGCTCCGACATCGTGACGGTTGGCACTGAGCGAGTCGAGGGGGGGGGGCTAACGGTCTTCCCCCACACCTGACAAACCTACCTATCGCCAAACGAAGCGGGAACGTTCTCCCACCACTATTGCGCCCCGAACGGCCGAAAGTCTTGTTTATATTTGATTCACCCTCGTAGGAGTATGAAGAGTAATGACTGAAATCGGTAACATTATTTTCAACCTCACTATTCATCGTATTTTATTCGCGAAATTTTCGCATGGGTCGTCTAGTATATATTATTTCTATAAGGTATTTTTTTGTCACAAGCCTGTATCTTCCTTCATACTTAACCGAAATCAATGAATGAGGTGTCATTTTAAAGCTTATGGTATTCCCTTGGGTCGCATCATATTTTAAGAAATGAAGTTTTCGGAATTCAGCCCTTAAAGGGCGAAAATGTCAATATTTCTAAAATGCTGTTTTCTGTGTTTTGAGTCAAATATCTCCCTGGATACCTATCTGAGATCGTTTAATGAAGTATCATTTTAAAGATTTTAAGATATCCGCTTTAGTGACGTCATATATTAAGACAGAAATTTTTCGGAATTCAACCCTTAAAGGGCAAAAGTATCAATATTTTTGGAATTCGTTTTTGTGTCACGAGCCATTTGTCTCCCTTAATATCTAACTGATATAGATAAATGAGGTATCATATTAAATATTAAGGTCTCCGCCGTGGTAACATTATATTTTAAGAAAGGAATTTTTCGTAATTCGACCCTTAAAGGGCAAAAATGACAATTTTTCCATTTTTTTTTTTTTTTTTTTTTTTTTTTGTGTATCTTCAGCCATTTATCTCCCAGGATATCTAACCAAAAAGAATAAATGAGGTAGGAGTATTGTCTCAGCTCTGTGACATCATATTTTAAGAAAGAATGTTTTTGGAATTGAACACTTTTTCTATAACCGATTTTTGTGTCACGAGCG
This sequence comes from Vandiemenella viatica, assembly GCA_031002005.1. Classification (NCBI taxonomy): domain Eukaryota; kingdom Metazoa; phylum Arthropoda; class Insecta; order Orthoptera; family Morabidae; genus Vandiemenella; species Vandiemenella viatica. Next base: position 368,931,292 of record CM061920.1, on the reverse strand, counting down.
ATTTATCTCCCTTGATATCTAACCGATATAGATAAATGAGGTATCATATTGAAGAATAAGGTCTCCGCCGTGGTAACATTATATTTTAAGAAAGGAATTTTTCGGAATTCGACCCTTAAAGGGCAAAAATTTCAATATTTTTAAAATGCATATACTTGTGTTATGAGTCATTTATATCCGTGGATACCTATCTGAATTGGTTTAATGCAGTATCATTTTAAAGATTAAGATCTCCGCCTTGGTGGCATTATATATTAAGACAGTTATTTTTCGGAATTCGCCCCTTAAAGAGAAAAAGTATTAAAATTTATGGCAACGTGTTTTTGAGTCACAAGCCGTTTATCTCCTTTCATATCTAACTGATATAGATAAATGGGGTATCATATTAAAGATTAAGGTCTCCACCGTGGTAACATTACATTTTCAAAAAGGAATTTTTCGTTATTCGACACTTAAATGGCAAAAATGTCAATATTTCTAAAATACGATTTTTGTGTCTTGAACCTTTTATCTCCCTGGATATCTAACCGAAATCGATAAATGAAGGAGGATTATAAAGAGTAATATCTCAGCTTTGGTGAAATTATACAGGGTGTCCACAAATGAATATCGGGGTTTTAATGCTTTATAAGATTTATTACATTATCCTTACAGTTATAAATGATATGTCAAATGAAAGAGCAACTCAAACAGTTTTGTTCGTTGGCACTAGTGCGCATGTGCGTGAAATGTTTCCACTGCGATCCGCTAGAATGCGGTAGTAGCAAAGATGGCGACTAGTGAAGAGAAAGCGTTTTGTGTTTTACAGTTTGAAAAGACTGAATCTGTAGTTACTGTGCAGCGTGCGTTCCGCATTAAGTTCGGGCGTGATCCTCCAAGTGACAATAACATCCGTAGATGGTATCATCAGTTTGAAGATACAGGCTGCCTTTGTAAAGGGAAGAGCGCGGGACGACCAAGAGTTAGCAAAGAGACTGTTGAGCGAGTGAGAGAGTCGTTCACTCGTAGCCCAAAGAAATCTGTTCGGAAGGCTAGTCGCGAATTAGAAATTTCTAAGTCGACTGTTTGGAAAGTTTTAAGGAAACGCTTGCAACTACGTCCTTACCGTTTACAGTTGTTACAGGCTCTAAAGCCTGCAGACCATGGTTTACGTGCCAAATTCGATAACGAAATGTTGTTACATGACGATGAAGATTTTCTACATCATGTTGTCTTCAGTGATGAATCGACCTTTCACCTCAGTGGACATGTTAACACTCATAATGTGCGGATCTGGGGCTCAGAAAATCCTCAAGAGATCGTACAAGTGCAACGAGACTCCCCTAAAATCAATGTTTTTTGTGCCGTATCCCGGCGGAAAGTTTACGGACCTTTCTTTTTTGATGAACCGACTGTAACTGGTACTTCTTACCATGATACACTAGAGCAATGGCTCTTCCCTCAGTTGGAACAATATGAACCAGAGAACTTCATTTTCCAGCAAGATGGTGCGCCACCTCACTGGCATAACGAAGTACGCGGTTGGTTGAACATAACTGTACCCGACCGCTGGATTGGCCGCAAGGGGCCCAATGACAGAGCTTGCCATGCGTGGCCTCCACGTTCACCTGACCTAACGCCATGCGATTTCTACCTTTGGGGTTTCATCAAGGATCGTGTGTATGTGCCTCCGTTACTAGCCGACCTCCTTGAATTACGACAGAGGATTGAAGGAGCTGTTGCAACAGTTACTGAAGACACACTGCTCAACGTTTGGGAAGAACTCGGCTACAGACTTGATGTGTGCCGTGTGACAAATGGTGCCCACATAGAACACTTGTAAGCTTGTATATAAAACTGTTTGAGTTGCTCTTTCATTTGACATATCATTTATAACTGTAAGGATAATGTAATAAATCTTATAAAGCATTAAAACCCCGATATTCATTTGTGGACACCCTGTATATTAAGAAACAATTTTTTTTGCAATTCAACCATTAAAGGTAAAAAATGTTAATATTCCTACAACACATTTTTGTGTCACCAGCTATTTATCTTCCTTCATATCTAACCAATAAAAATAAATGAAATATCATATTACAGATTAAGGTCTCCGTCATGGTAACATATTTTCAGAAAGGAATTTTTAGTAATTCGACCCTTAAGGCCGCCACACACGGGCAAGCCAAGAGGCCAAATGTCCTTGCGCCGATCCAAAACTCATCGTGTGTGGGAGAGCTTGGACGGATTGGCATGGCTCAGCAGGCCCTGCTAGATTTTTACCAAGTCCAAAATCCACCGCGCTGAGCCAGGTAGCCGAGGGTCTGGTAGACTATCCCCACCACGACTGGAGTGGGATAACCCGTGCAACGAAAAGTGGGTACTAATTTGCAGACACTTTTGTCTTAAATATCTCAGCTATACGACTTCACATCAAAATGAAACTTGCCTTATTTTATTCGCGGGGACCACGGACTGTACATTAAGCAAAACCCGGTCAAAATCTGACAAAATTTTTTTCTTTAATCCTGTTCATAATTTTCAGACAGACACAAATTAAAAAAAAATACAGCTCATTTCTTTCCTGTAGTGCGTTAATAGTACCCGAACTCATTTTTTAAAGAATATCTCATATGTGCAGACTTTCCCGTTTATAGTTTTATTATAACTATAGATTAAACCCAATAGTTAGTTTAGAACGGCTAATAAATTCATAGAATTTCATCTGTTCGTCGTTTTGACCCAAGTCCATTCATTCTTGTACACAGAGATTTTTTTTAAAATCAGTATTAATAGCAAATTAGTGCAATGCCAAAAACAATTCTGAAAGATCGAAAATATGAGCTTTGGCCGTGGCTTCAAATAAAGATTACAAAGTTTTTATCTCACGGAGATAGGTTCGTTTTGGAAGGGTTAAGTCACAAAGGTGTAGGTCAGTCACATTTTCAATAAAAAAAGACACCGAAACCAGATGTAGATAAATCAATCTCTCAATCTGTTAGTAAAAAATATGAAGCAAGTCAGATTTTCATTCAGCTTCCAACTGGAAATTTGACTGATGAACGAAATACGTGCTTTGTTTATCAGCAAAGTGGTGTAAGTCAGACTTAAATCATTGTGTTTGTAAACGCATTCTGCGTGCTCACAGTGTAAACGTATCCTACATGCTAACTTATAGCGCACTTCCGAATAGGATATCTAAAGACATAATTGATTCTAAAGAAACAATTCAAGATCTTCTTTCTTACAATTCAAGATACATTACGCAATCTCACTATATACCAGTTTTGGTTTTAAATACACCGGTGTAAGTCATACACCCTAGTATGTTCGTTCGGTTTTTTAATAAACACTTGTTTCAGTCGTTTTTGTCAGCAGTAAAATGTAACCATTTTATAGACTTTATTTAATTCTAACCTTGGTGTTAAATTAGATTCAAGGTGACATCACTAAAATGAATATTATTACAACATCTATGTTCCAGAATTTGTTACAGTATCTTTTGCATTATGTTAATTTCTATAAAGCAAGGAAAATTGACTTACACCACCGTGTTTTGTATTTTATACGTTCTTATTAATTTTCATCATTTATGACAATTGTTTTTAAGAATTCATTTAAGAAGAATTTAATTTTTTCCCTGTAAAATAAAATTAAAAGCGAAAAAAATAGTTTTAAATGACTGCTGTTTTTTTTAAAAAAAAAAAAAACTTTCCATAACCTAGCGGAAAGAAAGGCCTTTGGTCTGTGCGATCATTTAGCCAGCTCCAGTTTATATTGTACTAAATATTGTATCGGGCTTCTTTCATGTAATTTTGGGACACATTTTTGGAGACAAAACAACACTAAAATAAAACCAAACAAGCCCCAGGGCTGACTCAAACGGGTGACCCTTAAAATGCCGGGCCATTGTGCTAGCCCCTATGCTGCCAGAGCCGGACTGGCGAAATTTGTAGGCACGCACTGACCTGGCTTGGTGCGGCTCTGTCGTGTGTGACCCCCTGGTTTGGACCGAGTCTAAATGGAATGGTGCGAAATGGCCTGCCACCAGATGGACTGCTCGTGTGTGGCAGCCTTTGAAGGGCAAAAATGTCAATATTTCTAAAATACATTTTTTGTGTCTCGAGCCATTTATCTGCTTGGATATCTAACCCAAATCGTTAAGTAAAGTAGGGTATTGTAGAGTAATGTCTCCGCTTTGGTGAAATCATATATAAAGACAGGAATTTTTTGGAATTCAACGCTTAAAGGGAAAAAGTATCAATGGTTCTTCAACGCATTTTTGTGTCAAGAGTTATTTATCTCAATTACCATGTAACTGATATAGATAAATGAGGTATCATTCCAAAGATCAAGGTCTCCGCTGTGTTTTTATATTTTAAGAAAGGAATTTTCTTAATTGAGCCCTTAAAGGACAAAAATATCAGTATTTCTTAATTATATTTTTTGTGTCTCCAGTCATTTATCTCCCTTGATAATTTAACAAAATTGATAAAAGAGGTATCATTTAAATGACTGAGGCCTTCGTAAGGTCTTCGATTCTGTTACACCATATTTTAATGAAGGAATTTTTTAAAATTCGACCCTTAAAGGGAAAAAGTATCAACATTTCTATAACGCATTTTTCTGTCACGAGCCAATTATCTCCCTTGATACTATAACGAGGCTGATTGATACCAAGAAGGCAATAACTTAATAAAATCATTTAGCATTCAATAAAGTACAATTAAAGATTAAAATTCCATGGAGAATATTAAATATACGTTCTTTGAATTTCCCGTTACAACTCGCTGGTTATTATCAACAAACAGATAAACTCAAAAATTCTTGAAAAGTAGACATTGATTCGTGAGATCAGATTACCAATTCATGAACCCGCAATTTTTCGGAAAGGAAGTCTTAAACAATGACCCATGTAGATTGTATGGCGGGTGTTGGTTTAACTTTAGGAATTATTGTTATTAAATGGAATTATGATAAACTGAGCCTTCCTTCATTGAATATATATATATATATATATATGAATTATTTGTAGTTTTAAAAAAGAACAAATAAAGAAAGAAGAAAACAGCGAAGTGCGTTTCAATACCTAACCGAAATTGATAAATGAGGTATCATTTTAAAGACCGAGGTGTTCGCTTTGGTTACACCATATTTTATAAAAGGAATTTTTTGAATTCAACACTTATAGGGCAAAAGTACTAATATTATTCGTACAAGGTGTTTTTTCTTCGCTCAGCATCTTTCGATTTTTGTTCAGTATGCAAGATTTCATCAAAATCCTTAGAGACGTTTATGAGAAATTAATTTTATCGGGGACTGCACCACCTTCGGAACCGACACAAAATTGGTAGTAACCTGGTGAAATTTGTTTTAATTGCTTCGTCATTATGTCCTCTTTGTGTTTTGCTCTGTTGTTTTGTGGAATACTTGCCAGGAATTTAAAATGTCGAAATATGACAGCGACGCAAAGCCGTTGGATGCCGTGATAGTCTCTTAAAATGTTGATTTAATCTTTTAATGCAACGTTTTCTCTCAGTTTTAGCTTTTTTTCCATTGGAAACAGTCACATTTAATTGACAAATAGACAATTTTTATCCGAGTTGTAATACGGTGCCTGCCATCTTGCATAGAAACGAGCATTCAGAGATTTCTTCCATTGTAAACAAATACACCATTTCCTATGGACGCCGTAGAATGCACAATTGTGTAAAATTTTTCTCTTAGTCCAGGCTATATTTCAACCTAACTATGAAATCTACGACGAAATGAAACTGCTTAGGTTGATATGATTCCTGTGCCAATAATTTTTTTGTTATTTTTGCAGTGCTGATAGCATTTCGCAGTTGCTCAGCCTCATATTTCGGCATTTTTTATTTTTCTAGCGACTTTTCCGCAAAGCAAGAGAGCAAAATGTGAAGACGACATGTTGACGAAGCAATTAAACAAAATTTCAAGAAGTTACTATTAATTTCGCCAAGGTTCCGAAAGTGGTACAGCCCCCATTTTATATATTTTCAAGAGTTGGTGATATAATAGTATTAGATTCGATAGAAGGAAGTATACTAAGCAATTCTATCAGAGGTAGGATGGACAGATCCTTTTCTCTGGGACCTACATTTTAACATACAATCCCAAACACAGAACGCCCCCACCGTAGTTCATATGGTTAAATACAAAACTTAAAAATTCTTGCTCCCACCAGAATTTGAACCCGGGATCGTAGCCAGAATTTTTTAAGAGCTAGTGCAGTAACCACCTTTTTTCCCACACTAATTACATATTTGTTATACATTCAATATATTTCCTTCTTACTTACTTAAGAACTGCAGTTGGTTAAATAAATATCGTGAATAATCGTCAGGAATTTCTTCAATTGAGTCTTCACTGGACGAAGTTCGAGTAACTTGGTTGAGACAATTTTCTATTAGGTTTTCGTGAAATGATTACATTATAACTGCTAAGAAGTTTTTGTCAAATAAAGTATCACTTCTGACAAAGCCAAATTTTAAATATCTTCTTTTTAGATGTTTTACAATACAACTGGTAGTAATAAATAACCACTTTTTCAATATTTTTTTCAAAGAAATTATGTAAATATCTGTATCACTTCTGATAAAGCCACTTTTTAAATATCTTCTTTTGAAATGTTTTACAACTAAACATTCAGCGCTAGTATTCCCTCAAATCAGCTAGCATACAAGAAATATTCATTCAAATATATAAGTTCCTTGTAACCAAAGAAAAAAATATTAGTTAGCTTCCTGGTATCTGAATCATCTATGAGATGGCGTTGGAGCCGTTTTCGAAATACCAAGAGCAAAAATTGTTCGTATTTTGAATTTTTTTTCCCCCCCTGGGAGGTACACTATTTAGATAATCTTAAAAGTCAAAACGTTATATAAATATTAAATTTCATCCAAATCATTAGCGCCGTTCCCGAGATCCAAAATATATATATATACAAGAATTGCTCACTTAAAGATATAAGATATTATTATTATTTGTTTCAATTAACTATAACTGTCATGAATAATTGTATTAATATTATTTTGATAAAACTGCACGTTCTGCACCCTATTTGATAATATTGTATGGTGCAAGTTTGTGCTTCTTTGTATGGAAGTTATAAGAATATGAAATATATTAGAAGCACAAGTGTTTAAAAGTTGATTCAAGGAACTGTTTTAATTAAATTAAGTAGTATTTCGAGCAGAACAATGAGTCTTCATTTCTAGACTTAACAATAATACCTCTCATTCATTTCGCTCTTATATGGACAGCTTATATGTTTTAATGATAGGTAGGGCCTTCTCATCTAAATAACATGCTGTCATCCCCAGTTCAAGTGGTGATGTTAATAATCAACATGATTCTTCTAGGTCTGTCTTGGTAATTGACAGCAGCTAATTATACATGCTAATTGAGTGGGAAGCTCAGAAAAGCTAGAGCAGCCAAAATTTGAGGATTCATCTCAACCTTGGCTGACAACGGGTCGACTCCGGATCAAAGGTTCCGTCTTATGGCTAGTGCAGAGCTTTCATAGCTAACAGGAGATAGCATTTTTCATAAGGCATAGTGGGTGTCTAGTTAAGGTCGGCAAGGTCGATTGAGCCAAGAAAGAGTTGCAACTAAAGAAGGATTGTAAATATCTTTTGAAAAAGTACAATTTATTACGAATATCACTAATGCACTGCAAAATCTTAAAATAAATAAGAACACAATAGCTAAAACAGATTGTTTTAGATATCATGGAGAAAAAAGTATTGACATAGTTGATTTGTCACACCCTATAGAAGGGTTATTTGAAGAAAGAAAGAAGAAGAGTATAATTTAATTGCAATGGAGCAAACGCGCAGGTGGCAAGTCCCCCCCCCCACCCTCCCACACACACACACACACACACACACACACACACAATTTTCCCCCTTTCTTATACCTCTAGAATTTAAATTCTTTCAGTATTTATGATAAATTATTCATCATTTTTCATAGTAATTTATTGCAATCCCTGATCCCCTTACCCACAAAAGAAAATTTTCTCACGCCCTTATCCCTATAGTCTAGTGCCAATATGTGGTCTTGGTCATCTTTTCTCTATTCTTGCACCTGTCTTAACTCTTCCACCAATATCTTTCCACACATCATTATCAATATACGCCTTGTACATTTATAAGCAGCTGGTGGTATATAAATTACAATAAAGAAAATAAATGGTATACAGGTAGCATGTTGGCATGGGTAGCAAAGAAGCTGGTGTAGGGGTTGTTACAGACATAATGTTGGGGCTGTAAAAATGTTATTAGTAAGTACAATGATGCTAAATAGGGTATAGAAATAGGGTAGTAGATACTGCCTGGACATAGAAATGTAACAAGCACTCTTACACTGCACCAAAGCAAATGGAGACAGATGAAGATGATAAGTGGTTAAAGAGTTAAATATTAGAATAGCGCAATAAGAAATTAAGAAATAATTTAGGAAAGAGAAAGTTGTTCAAGCTCCACTAATAATGATGATGCATCAAGCATCAACATGCCTGAATACTAATAGTAAATAGCATAGGTGGGAGGCTACAATTAATGATTCCGATTAATTAATTAAATATTGGTACAATGGAGTTTGTGTAAAGAATGACCAGCTATTCCAAAGAAATATAAGATAAAAAGTCGAGAGGGGCAGTAACAATAATATTGGGTCTAAACTGTTACAACATGCAATCTATCAAATAAGTTAGTTCCACTGTAGTATTTGTTCATCAGACCCTAAATGTTTTGATGGGTTAAAGAACTTTTAAAGATCTTTATAGAAAAACAGATTACCAAAACGAAAAAGTATGGCAGAATATAATTTCCGGGATCTGTTCACATTAATTTCCATAGGGTACTGTTATGACATAATGGAGTATAAGGTGTATCCCATCATAAAAGGTCTTGCATTTATTTAGAAAAACGATTCCGAGCTAGTTTCAAGTAAAAGTGTTTTAATCATAATGTAAGAAAATCACATGAAGAATTGAGCACACTTAGGTGCAGGGTGAATTAATTGTTGCTACAAGACATGTACTGGAATGAAGCCATAAGCGTACAAACTATTAGTTAAGGCATTTTGCAAAGGTAACAAAACAGAAACAAAAAAATCATAACTTGGTACAAAGATATGCAAAGGTGATAAAGTAGCGATATAACATTGCAAAGTTACAGAGCTATAATTAAGATGATGCCATAATCAGCATCCACTGTAACCATAGTGATATGTAATATGAGGGGCATATGTTACAAAAAATCACAAAATTATACTCTGAGGGCTATATAAGTGTGTTAATCAACACTAGATTGTAGGCTGTAATGAAAAGGCAGTACAAGATGGCTTGTATTTACAAGATGCAGAAAATCCACTAGTGATGATAGCACCTGGTGTGAATAAATTTCACTGATCGAGTGTGAGTAAGTATGATTTACTAATCAATCGAATGTCTGGCTAAGACATCTGTTGTTGTGTATGTTACACTGATGTAATTGATATTTTGGAACATGTATCTGGATTAAGCTAAAAAGTAAATGTGCACTGTGAATATAATAGTGCAATAGACTTATTTATTGCATGTGACTAATCTAAAGTGTTACAGTATATACCAAATGAGATGGTGTTGTGATTTTAGCCACACTGTGAGTGGATAGCTCTTGAAGCATGTCTGTTGCTTCTAGGTGGCTTTCTAGGAGATGCTGGAGTAGAAGAGAAGATAAAAAGAAAATTTTTCCTAGTATAGTAGCAACAAAGTTTGTTCATTAAAGTTGTAATGAAACAGAAACAAAACAACAACTACAGCCTTATCACATACAGGGTGTTACAAAAAGGTACGGCCAAACTTTCAGGAAACATTCCTCACACACAAACAAAGAAAATATGTTATGTGGACATGTGTCCGTAAACGCTTACTTTCCATGTTAGAGCTCATTTTATTACTTCTCTTCAAATCACATTAAACATGGAATGGAAACACACAGCAACAGAACGTACCAGCGTGACTTCAAACACTTTGTTACAGGAAATGTTCAAAATGTCATCCGTTAGCGAGGATACATGCATCCACCCTCCGTCGCATGGAATCCCTGATGCGCTGATGCAGCCCTGGAGAATGGCGTATTGTATCACAGCCGTCCACAATACGAGCACGAAACTAAAATGAGCTCTAACATGGAAAGTAAGCGTCCACATAACATATTTTCTTTGTTTGTGTGTGAGGAATGTTTCCTGAAAGTTTGGCCGTACCTTTTTGTAACACCCTGTATATTATTTCTATAAAGTATTTTTTCGTCACAAGCCATTATCTCCCTTCATACTTAACTGAAATCAATGAATGAGGTGTCATTTTAAAACTTATGTCACTACTTTGGTCACATCATATGTTATGAAAGGAATTTTTAGGAAATCGACCCTTAAAAGGCAAAAATGTCAATAATTCTAAAATGCATTTTTTGTGTCTCGAGCTATTTATCACCTTGGATATCTAACTGAAATCGATAAATGAAATAGGATTATGAAGAGTAATGTTTTATTTTTTTTGACATCATATATTAAGAAAGAAGTTTTATGGAATTCAACACTTAAAGGGAAAAGTAATAATGATTCTAAAACGCATGTTTGTGTCACGAGCCATTTATCTCCCTGGATATCTAACCGAAATCGATAAATGAAGTAGGATTATGAAGAGTAATGTCTCCGCTTTGGTGACATCATACATTAAGAAAGAATTTTTTTTAAATCCAACCCTTAAAGGGAAAAAGTAACAATGGTTATACAATGCATTTTTGTGTCATGAGCCATTTATCTCCCTTGATATCTAACCGATATAGATAACTGAGGTATCATATTAAAGATTAAGGTCTCCGCTGTGGTAACATTATATTTTAAGAAAGGAATTTTTCATAATTCGACCCTTAAAGGGCAAAAATATCAGTATTTCTAAAATGCGTCTTTTGTGTGTGGAGTCATTTATCTCTCTTGATAATTAAACAAAATTGATAAACAAGGTATTATTTTAAAGACTGAGATCTCCGTAAGGTCTTCGGTTACGTTACATCATATTTTAAGAAAGAAATTTTTCAAATTTGAGCCTTAAAGGGCAAGAGTATTAATATTTCTACAACGCATTTTTCTGTCACGAGCCATTTATCTCCTTCGATACCTAACCGAATTCAATAAATGACATATCGTTTTAAAGATTAAGGTCTTCAATTAGGTAAAATCGTAAAATAAGAAAGAATTTTTTGGAATTTGATGCTTAAAGAGGTCGCGTATAGTAGACTATTCAGAGCCAAGTCTCTAGACTGCAGCAGCAGATATCACAGAGATGTCAATAAACTTTTTTTTTACACAATAAGTAGCTTTTCTGGTATTTTTTTCTGTTACGGAAACATTTTTGTTTTGCTATACCATTCCAATATAAACATTTTATTCGCACAGCAACACATATCACAGAGATGTTGATATGCTGTGAGCATTTTGTTCAGGTTGGTTGTATTCTGTTAAAGTCAGTGACAGTTTGTCGTACATACAATGTGTTTTAAATTTTTCCTAACTGTTTTGTAATATGTTGCAAGTATTTTGATGCGTACCTATTACAGTAAACAAATAAATATTTGCTACGAAAGTGTGGGTATACTTTCCATTATATTACAGGCATTCAACCTCACTATTCATCGTATTTTATTCGCGTAATTTTCGCACAGGTCATCTAGTTAACATAAAAACTGTAAGCATGAGTCAGAGTGCCATAAATAGTAACGTGAAGAGCACATTACCATTTTCGTGAATCTGTGGAGGACCAGAGGGCTATACAGACTGTTGCCATTTGGCCATGACTGACAACTAGAATCAGTTGGACACTTGGAGAGTTAGAGCAGCTGACAATAAAGTCTTCATCTCGACCCAGCTGGCACCGGGTAGTCTCTGGACCTGAACGGACCCTCACCATCTCTGCCTACTCTGCAGTAAGCATCAACATCCATTTTCTTGGGCCATAGTCTATTGTATTAATCTCTTGTAGGCATACTTTCTAAAACAACGGCACTGCAAATACATTGCAAGCCAATGCAGCATTTCATTCCATAGACATATCATTATTATGCTTGCGCTCCATGCTATAATCTCCTTGGATGTTCCCTTGTGGACTGCCATATGTTATCAGCCAAATTATCTAGCCAAACTTTTACTGCAAGGGGAAGTGGATTACTGTGGGCCCTTTCTAGCTCCTGGACATTGACAAAGCACATCCATCGTGGGCTAGATCACATCCTTCCCGCACACCAATCGGTGTAGCTAAGGTGGCACCCAGCACTAAAGAATGAAGCTGTGGTCCCGAGATCCTGAGAGTGGAATGGAAACAACAGATTTTTTGCTCAGCCTAAAAGATTTCCATAGCTCATTGACACCCTTTTTTCAATATATATATATATTTTGCTGTAAATACATGTCCATTTATTGTTCGCTTGATAGAATAAAATTAGAATTATTTTTTTCCAACATGCAATGTGATGATATGCTGCCAATTCAAATCAACGAAGCTTTGTTTAAAAACTGTCACTGGCAAGAGAAGTCCTTTCTGATATTTGCAAGTGAATTTGAGTCTAGTTACTGCATGCCTAGTGTTTTTAATACATGATACCGGGCAGGTGCGTTGACTAGTTTAAATGCACCAGCTAGTTCAAACACACTGGATCTGTGTCACCCAAGCGCTATGAATTCAAGTAACATACAAGCATGGTAATGTGAGTATATAGTGTATCTCAAATACATAGGTAATTAAATTATGGAAATAAACATTCACATGCTGTTGTGCAGTCTATACTCTGTTTTAACTAAGCAAAATAAAATACATGAAAAACTACCTAAAACACTCGCTCTCCTCTTGTAGCCCAGAATATCTTTGTACCCAACACTTCCTCTCAACCAAGGCTCTGATTCAGAAGATCTGGTACCAATAATGTATATTTTAAGCTGGGCTCACATATTTTCACACTTGGAGAGAAATGGTGAATGGAGTTCAGGAACTCCTACCATGAACTCTTCTAAGTATATTTCATCATCCTCCCCACTATTTCTGTAGTAATACAAAATGATGCAAAGCATTCAGGAAAAACAGTTGCTCTGAAATGCCATATCCGTTTCCTAATCATGGTTCTCATTTTGCCTTGGATTGTTTGGTGCTACTGATGAATTTGGAATTAAATTATTAGCAACATGGCATGCTATCATTATAAAATGGTTCACTTTTCTTTGACAATAGGGCAATCTGCAAACATTCTGTAATTTGCAGATGGCCTCCCACTTCTCATCATCCATTTCTGTGGATTTCTTTCTGACATCATTCTTACATGTAGCTGTAGCCGAACTGGAAAATGGTTGTTCTCATGAATATCTGCGGTAACCTCCATGTGCAAGGCATTGAGAGCAAACAGATACCTATTGGCATAGGACAAATTAGTAGTTGTTAAATGAGTCATACAACTAGTGTTCAGGATACAGAAATCATCCAGCTAAATGAGCTTCTGACAACATGGATGAGGACTGTAGTATGGATGAACTTAAGCATCCCTCCTCCAGCTCAATCACCTTCATTTCTATAAAGAGAATAAGATGTCAGCAATGGGTTGTGCAAAAACCATTAGGTCCTTTGAAGATTAAGACACACCGGAATAATCTGTTGACCCTGCTCTACACAAGTTCCAAAAACATTAAATTCAAACCATCTTAATTTACTTCACCTGCGCTATTTGAGTTTGGTCTTCTCCCATTGATGAAGGTGTTACAGAAAAATGCAGTTGCATATCTCCATAAACTTCACCATAGTTGTCGACGCCATGGTTTCCACTCCAAGTTTACTTGGAGAAAGTTTAATGGTCAGCTATTATCAAATGAAAGTGCACAAATGAAATTTACTGAGGTTTATTAACCTATTAAAACACAATATGCCCGATCACCAGTTTACACATTTTGGAGTTACAGATGACCGCTGTCAAGCTTTGTACGTCACCAATTTAGACTGCAGGTTCCTCTTCAGTCATTTTTTTACCACAACCATACCACTAGTCGTAGGTCCCAAGCCAAAATTTATCCTCTTTAGTTCACTAATATTGTCTACAAAATTCCAACAATTGCCGAAATGTTCCATTATCAAATTTGACTCAGTTTTAGTCCTGCATCCAAAAATCTTGATCCATATTAACTTTCATAGTTTAACATTTTACAGACATTGCATTTTCAAGTACTTCCACGTCACACCCGACTACCACCACACGAAATGCATACTCTGCATCTGGCAGCAATGGTGTAAAAGCTTGTAATAAACTGAACTGCACAGACCGACTTCGTCATCCACCACTCCTATTTGTAGCCTGGCCTAAAAGTATGACATTTTTCACTGTTATGTAATAAATTCAATGACATGCTCACATGACCAGCAGTACTTTAATTTTTGCAAGTTCATAAATATGTAAAAGTCATTTAATTTTTCTCAAATTTTTATAGTGGGTAGCCCTGATTATTTTAACTTTTTTGTTATTATGATAATCCCAAAATATAGCTTTGTTTTTCTTTAATAATTTTCCAAAGTTTAAACTTCTCCTTAAATGTTAATTAAGCACTCAAACTTTCAACTAATTAGCCAAACCTTATTAAAACATTATGCTCAAACCTTATTAAAACATTATGCTACTTATTGTTTCCAAAGTTTTTCAAGCTTTTTTTCCACTGGAAACCTCTTAACCATGAAAATACTTCAACTCTACTTTTACTGACTTTTAAAAACTTCCTTTCTCAATCAACAACTTAAACTGCTATTTTAATTATTGATGACAACAATTCCTATCCCTTCTACTGTATGAACTAATTAGAACTTCACTTTATACTTTCTAGTTACATTTCCTTACTATAAGATTCCTCAAATCACTTTATCCTTCTGAATAGAGCTGTCTACCATTTCAAGTATTTTCACCTCAAAATGCAGTTACATCATTTCACTATTATCTGAATAATATAAGCTTTTGAAAAAGACCACTACATTAACTCTTTCGAATCTAAAATACATTCAATAATATTTCATCTGTACTAAATCATTCAAACCCTACTAGGGCCAACTCTTACACAACATCATTCAATTTGTCTCACTTCCCGAACCAAAAAAGCCTGTAGTTCTCAACATTTTAGAGCAAACTGCACCGTATTCTGTTTCAAAGGGCCAGCAAGGTTTTTTTTTTTTTTTTTTCCTTCCACTGAATTGCCTTCTGTTGCAGAAGTTCAGATTACTCCCCTTTTCCCTTGATTGTGTTCACCTTCTTTCACATACCAAATTGGTAAGTTTTAGAGATAAAAAAGGGACATCTAGAAATTAGCCTCATCAATTTTGGACCTATTGCTGTGCTGATGCCTGATTAATACAATAGTGATAATAGATGACAATCCCAATGATTTTCTGCTTGAAGAAGCAAATTTGGCTCACGTTCACACTAATACAAACACATTGTATTCATGTTTCTTTAACAGATGTTTGTGTGCCAATACCGATTTGATATTTGAAAATAACCACAAATACATACAAACAGAGTAGCTATTGTACTGAGTTGTATACTAGCAGAAAAAGTAGTAAATGATGCATAAACAAACTGAAGAACTGTCAGTGTTTGTGAATGGAGAAATACAATTCAAGTTAACACACCCCAGTTTTGGTGCACCGAAGGAAAAATAGGAATTTATAAAAGATCTTGAGACGGAGATCATAGCAGAAAATGTCACCATAATCAAACATCTAACATATACAAACTATAGTAGCTGATACCTGATACTCTTCCTTTGCTTCACTGTAACAATTCTTTCTTAATCTCTTGTGTACTGGTAGAAATGTAACCTTTGTGCAAAATGGTCATTTCTTTATTATATATATAAAAATCTTGTGTCACGATGTTTGTCCGGAATGAACTACGCAAGCAATTTTGATGAAATTTGGTCCAACTTAAAATATAGGATAGTTTTTATCTTGATTATTGACCTCAATATTTATTATTGTGAATTAAACGTTTGTCATAGGACAATGGTTTGTAAATTCCATAAGTTTCTAACAGATGGCGGTGTGTTAATTTATTATCACAGGTTGGGTAACCATCCAGTAGATGGCGCTGTGTTTCGATTTATTTATGCTACAGTCTATTCCAAGCCATCATAAGTTTCTAATTTATCAAACCATCCCGTAGAGGGCGTTGTGTTTCGATTTATTTATTCTACAGTCCGTTTAACGCCATATGTGAGTTTCTTGAATTTTAATTGTGCTGTGTATTGTGTTATAATTGTTTGTGTGTTATTATACGTAACATCAAAGTAATTACACACATGAATATAACATTGAAGAAAACGTTACGATAAATTCAAAAATGTGTAAGTATTTCTTGCTTGCTTCTCATTTTTCTTCTTTTCATTATGACCAGCTCTCCAGTACTCCTCCATTATTGCACTGTGTTTTCTCTTCTCTTTACCTTGGAATCCTGCCATATTCAAAATCTGTTTTCGAAAAAAAAAATTATATCATACTGTTCACTCATATTATTTCGTACAGCAACGCGTGACGGGGAGAATGTGTTCCCGGTTATATCAAATAATTACTTAGCTCATAATTGGCTCAGTAATCGTGCTATTTTGGCATCAAAAAATGTCCACGTCGACGAAATTAACTGTTGCCACATGATCTGATGCCTTTTAAATCAATAGACACTATTGTAGATGAAAATGAAGCCATAAATTTTCCAACTGAGTTTTTAAATTCTTTGGATATACCAGGAATGCCACCACACAATCTTCGGTTAAAGATTGGTTCAGCGATTATTCTTCTTCATAATTTGAATCCACCTAGCTTATGCAACGGTACACGTTTGGTCATCAAAAGGATCACCGTAAATGTTCTTGAAGCAACTATTTTGACTGGAAAGTTTAAAGGAGAAACCGTCCTGTTACCACGTATTCCAATGATACTGTCAGAATCTCCAATGCCATTTAAAAGGCTTCAAATTTCTGATTCGTTTGGCTTTCGCTATGACCATAAATAAGTCTCAAGGCCAAAAAATGTCCATTTTCGGCTTGGATTTGGAAAATATGTGTTTCTCCTATGGGCAACTATGCCTGCTCACGTGTGGGGAAACCATCAAATCTATTTGTAATAGCAAAAGACAGGCTAACTAAAAATATTGTGCACCAATTATTATAAATTGTGATAATTTAAAATAATGAAAGTAATTGTTAAAAATGTTTAAAAGTCAACTTCATCCACCTAATTTATAAAACTGAAATTTCAATAAATAAATAATTTATTTATTTTTTATAAATATAATTTTTAATATATTTTCAATTAAGTAATTTGTAATTAAATGTAAAGTAAATTTTATTATGTTCATTTGTCCTTAATTTCACCTCTCTGAATTAGATAACTATGTACGTTCTCGCCAGACGGCTCAATTTTGACACAGCTTGAAACCCGAGAAGTCTTTACCAATTACTTTTGAATTTTCAAATCGACTAAAACGTTTTTGTATTTATTAATGAATATTAATTAGGTAGTTTAGAATAACATTGATCCAACGTAGGTACTATAACTACTGAGTCACAGCAACACGTGACCAGGTCAGCTAGTTTCAATCTATAGCACTGTAAACATTGCATAGTGCTCAGTATATTCAGGCAAGATAATAAACACAATTTTAATGCCTATTGGCAGGGGTAGTGTCAGTGTCGAAAGACAAACATCCTTTTACCATGAATAATCTGCATCCTTTTGATCAGTTTGTACCTATTCATAAGGAGTTTCAGCAATTAATAATGCCCTTGGTGTAACTTAGGGACTTGTGGAATTTGTACGCAATACCATATTCTCCAAGCTTCTTACACTTAAGCTATGCTGAAGTCCAGAGGTCCCCAAAATCTGCTCAAGCCTCTCCCGAACCAAAATCCTGGATCTGCCACTGCGGAAGTCTACAAGTTATTGAGTGTGCAGCAAAATTTCATTTCCCAATACTTTCAGGGGCAGTGTCAACCAGATCTTCCAGACTTTTTGAAATAGAAAAGGAGAGACCTACATGAAAGAATCTTCCTTCCTGTTCACATTAATAAGGGTGTTCTCAATCAGAGGTACCAGTCTGCTACTGCATTCATAAATAATGACCTCAGGTGGCGTCTGGATTAGGATTCATTTATTTTTAGTTTATTTATGTATTTTGCTCACAGCTTTATGCTTCATTGACATCGAGGTCATTGGAGGCAGGAAAGGATAGGGGGTACAAGAAATGGGACGGAATTCAGCCATGGTTTTTTGAAGGAACCATTCTGGAATTCACCAAGTCATTTCAGGAAACCATGGGAAAATGAAATCTGGATGGCCAAACAGGGATTGAAAAACACATTGTCCTGAATGAGAGGCTAGAGTGTTATCACTGACCTTCCTCACTCGGTACTGGTCAATGAGTTGGTACAAACAACATCGTGGCACTGAAGGGGAAAGAAAAGGAATTGATGAGTAATGAATGAAAGGAAATGAAGTATTAGGACTAAGGAAGAGACTCAGAGTTAAGGAAATAGGAAAAGGGCACAAACTATGGTCGTTCTGAAGAAGTGGTATTGTACTGACTTGTATACTGGCAGAAAAAGTAATAAATACTATATAAACAAACTGAAGAATAATGGAATGGTCACTGGTTGTAAATGGAGAGATACCATTCAAATCTACACATCTTTGGTGCGCAGAATGAAAAACAGTAATTTACAAAAGATCTAGAGACAAAGATCATAGCAGAAAATGTCACCATAATCGGAGATCTAAATGTTACAACTGAAAGAGCTAGAATTGGGTAGGAAGAGATAATGGCAACTTATGGTAAGGCATAAGAGAAAAACTTTGTGGGACTTCCTGGTCATGGCATACAAACGACAAACCAAACATCACAACAGGCAAGTCTGAGGGGACAAGCTGTAAAGGTTTCATTATTGCCAATGTCATTGTTACTTGCACAACAGACGGAATTCTCATTTGAATTTTCTGGCATTGTTGTCACTAGTTTAAATTTACTGATAGATCAGCATTTATGAGGATCAATATGAAATAAAAATTTATAAAAAACTAAGAAATTAAGTATTTTGCATTTTTCAAATACAAAATATGTTTCAAAAAATATTTCAAATAAAATACAAAAGGCTTTTTATATCGGGGTATTTAAAATAATGCACATCTCCAGCGCTATAGTATAATCGTTTCAACGGTCATGGTTGCTAGATTCGAACTGGCTGAAATAAAAAGTTGACTTATATTTAACCCAAAAGGTTCACTCTGCAAAAATTGAAGAATTTCTATTTAGTTTAAAGGGAGTGTGCAATTGCTTCAAAAGAATCATTGTTCTTAATTGCTGTTGGCCAAACTTTCATAATGTAATCTTTGGTCATCGTGTCTGTAATGGCCAGAGAACTTAATAGAGATTATTAAACATTTAAGCAGCTCCAAAGAAATGAATTGCCAGAATACTCATTTAGGTAAAATATCTGAAGTCTCATGTCCACTTTAAATAGCCTAATAACTCATGAACAGTGAACACAAACTAAGACCTTTAAACAAAAGTGGTCCGTACAATACATAAAAAGCAAACAAACTGTAATTTAATCCAGCGTGATAAGTACAAGGAGTATAAGTCACAATTTCTTGCTATCAATTTCTTTTTACTATAAATTCATGTCTATCATCTGAATATATGTATTAACCGTATAAGTCAGTGCTGATTATTTTTCCTAACAATTCAACATTTAACCTATTAGTATCAATCAATTTGCATTTTATACAGTCTGTAAAAGGAGTACAATTCAAGTTATAAAATAATAATGACTTATATACTCTTTGTACTAATCACAATAGTATTATAAACCTTGGTCAAGCAGCAGCATTAGCAGAAGTTTTTATTAAATTGAAGTTTAGCCTAGGCGAGAATAACAAATGGCATAAAAAATATTATAGCTGAAATCATGAGTACTTTAAGATTTTTTTGTTGCTTCCATCTGCACCATATTACTAAACTGTACTTACATGTTTTTTCAGCCATAAAGTTTTTCACATTTTTTAAAATTGAAATCCTACAAAAGCAAACTTCATGAATGTATTCTGGCAGTCAATTTCATAGCAGCCGTTTAGATATTAAATTGTGCACATAACCTTGAATTTCTAATAAGCGAAGGTCAGCTGAAATATCTTGGTATATATAAAGAATGTTTACGAAAATAAGGGGGTGGAAAGGGGAAGAGGAGTAGGATTTCTGAAAACCAAATGTAGACACTATTTTTCAATTGGTTTTAAAGTATACATGAGCAAAGTTCTGTTGATATTGGATAAAAACTGTGGATATATGTAAAGAACAGTGACAAAAACTTAAGGGAGTTGAAAGTGATAGAGTGATTGGGTTCCTGAAAACCAACGTAGACAGTATTTTTCTGTTTGTTTTAATGTATATGTGTGAAAAGTTCTGTTGATATTGAATAAAAATCGTGAGTGTTTATAAAAAAACATTTGCAAAAAATATGGGGGTGGAAAGAGGGAGAGGGGTTTCTGAAAACCACATGTTGTATTTTAAAGTATACATGTGTAAAGTTCCATCGAAATTGGATAAAAAATGTGGGTTCATGTGAAATTAAGGGTCGTAAAGCGGGATAGGGGGTGATATTTTTTCAGAAACCTTCGCAAGTGTGTACTCAATAACTCACCAAAGTTTCATCATAATTGGATGAATGGTATAGGAATGCTTAGAAGATGAACGTAAAACAAACATTCATTATATATATAAGATATATCGTCTACACAAACAATAAAAATGGAAATTTAACTAAAAATAACTTGAGTATCAGTATTTTGAAAAGTATCAGACCACTTTGCTGGGTTCTGTGTTGTAAGGATTCTCAAACTTATCTGTGCCATCCACCCCTCCCCTGGCCACAATGTTATTATTAAAAACATAAATGCCTGCTTTTCAGTATAAACAAATCACATCTCAGAGTAAACTCATTAAGTATATGATGTTAGAATAAAGGTTTTCAACTAAGAAGTGTTGAAGGAGACACAGAGAATGGTGTAAAACTAGGGTATTGTGCACATGGGTAGCGAAACTATCATGCACCCTGCTCCTTGCCTGACATGTCTTGAAGCCTCCCGAAATGGGAGGGGTGCCTCCAACTTTGAGAACCTATATTGTACTGGATACAGCACTTCAGATCTGACTAAGAGAAAAAGAAGATCAGCTTAAATGGCGAACTATTGTGCACGATAATATAGAATGAGTTTGAATATCAGATTACATACAACTCAAAAATCTTCAAATTATATATATATATGTGTCTTCACATTTTACTAGCCAGGCCTAACTGAAATTTATTACTCTTGAGATGTTATGCCTTTGAGTCTTCTAGTTTATTTCACAACACTATTATTACGTAATTCCCATTCTATTTTTCTTCCATCCATTTCCTGTAAAAGCTGATCTCATTTGCCTCAACATTTCTTAAATTGCAATTTCATTAGCAGTAGTTAAACAAGTCTTTCATGCACAGTATATACAGTAAAATAAAAAATCTATGCATAGCAAAATTAAACAAAAACAGAAATAAATAGTGTACATGTGTGGTGGTTTCCCACCACCCCAACCCCCACTTTCTTCTGATATGATCTTGTAAGGATATGAAAATACTTACAGACATAGCAAAATCCAAAACTTTCTTGAGAATTGCTTCATTACCAATAGCACCAAGCGCTCTTGAGATTCTATCTTTTTCCTCATGCAAATCTGCTTCCCTGTAGAGCTAAAAAGAATATACTATTATTAAGATTGATTTTCATATAAATCACATTGAAACAACTATTAGAAAATAAAAAAGATGTTCCATCATCTATGGAACAAGATTCAAGTAGTTTTTATTTAGCATTCAATTATAGCTTTAGTTATATCAATGTAAATAGTTTTTAGTTCTTCATTACTTTACGTAACTAGTATGACTCTTTCTATTTTTGCTAATAATAAAGGATAGGGAAAATGACTCATTACTCACCAAAATTGAAGGCTGCGATGAGTGAAAAACATATCAAGGAGAAATGTACCATACAAAGGAATTGGAAATAAATAATAAAAATTGACAATATTTGTATAGACTAAATGGAATGGGGTGGTAAAAAGAAAACAGGAGGCAATTGTCTCTTAGACTACTACAGAATGAGTGGTCTGGTGCTCACCATCAAAATTCAGGCTGCTGTGTTCAAGTTCTGGTGCAACCTGGAATTTTTATGGACTTTGCTTTAGTCATATGAGCACACTAGAATGCTCCATGACTTGGATATCTAATTAACTGTAGGTGTAGGTAGTAATGGTGGAGGTGGAATTCATTGCAAATATAAACTCGGTGAGCAGATCTTAAGGTCTCCCTCATAAATCTACTTTTTACTGTAGAATGAGGCCTAAACCAAATACAGATTCTATTTAATTGTAATTATTGATTTAATAAATTAAGATAAAAAAATACATGGACATGAATTAGCCTTAACAAGAAGAGAAAGGAATCACTGCTGATTAGAGATGACAAAGGGAGGATCAAACATTTGATCTCCTTTTTTTAATTCTCAATGATGTTTTTGCTTTTGAATGAGGGGATGCTAACAACAAGCCAATATGGTGGATGATCAGCCTGTTAAATGAGATGCAGAAAACGAGTTTGTTTCAAGGGAAAGAGTGGGAACTACGAATTGCAAAAGACTAAAAGATCAAGATAAAAACAAGATGTGATAGGTGGAAATTAATAGTTTTCTTTCAAGGATAAATAAATCAAAGAATATTTTAATATAGGACTGGAGACAGCTGCAAACTCCTACATTTCTCTTTCACAGATATGTGATAGAAGTTTTTCACAGGTTGCAATGTACCTGCTCCTCATCCTAACAATGAACTAGAAGTTGCCACATGGACTGGAAGAGAACACAGCCATATTCAAATGACTGAAATGAAATACCTCAAGTAGCCAAAGAACCAGATCAAACAAAATAAGCAATCAGTCCAGACATCAATTAGGAATATAAAAAGCATTCTAGTCACCATGGGCAAACCAAAGTTGAAATAATGATGAGAATGGTAGAACATAGACATCAGTAACTGGAAAAAGATAAGGATTAAGACCATGAAATAGTTAGATAAAGCAATCACAAAAAAGTGCCGGTCTTAGTCCAGAATGGAAATAGCAACTGGAAGAGAAGTGATGAGAAGACAGGTGATTACAGAAGATGCTTGTTGATTATCACACACTATGCAACAGAGAATTAATGATGATGGTGACCAGATGAAGGCAGAATATACAATATACACAACACTAAGGCAAAATCTGAGCAATAATATTACACTAGATTATGGAGCTTTGTGAACAAAACCATACTTCTATTATGAAATTTAAAAAGTTGATATAAAAATTCAGTACTGTATGCATCATCTGGAAGTTGGAATTTTCAATGTATAGAGACTATTGGAGCTACACATTTATTATTTATGCATGAATGGAGCCATATACACCACCTGATAAAAAAAAGGTGAAGCACCCAGAAGAGGAGAAGGAAACAAAATGAAACTTCACATGTTAAAAAGAGTAAGTGATGTTATTTCAGTGATTATATAATCAAGTAAAATTTACAAAGAACTTGGCTGTATGATCCCACTAATCATTATGACATTGAAACCCCCCCCCCCCCAACACCCTGGCTTGGATGCAAGATTTGGTTAGGAAAGGTGTTATAAAGACATTGTATCCTTTCCTCAGGCAAACTTGCTCACAACCATTGTAACTGGTCCTTTATATCCTGGTATAAAGGATGGGCCGTGATAGTAGTGGTGGTTACATTTGTGGGTGTTTTATGATATTATTAAATTGGGCTACTATCAAGTATTAATAGAATTAGATTAAATTAGTCTGTCTCACTCGAGGTAGTTTTAAGTGAAGCAGAATCACCGAACTGCATTAATTAGTAGTCATTGTTGCCAAATATTACTCTCACCAAATAGATAAATTTATGTACCTCTTACCTTAAGGATGTTTTATATACAACATATACATTACCCCCTGAAATATTCGGGTATCTTACTCTAACAACTGACAAATGATTTGGGAACACCAACAGAATGGACTGAATGAGAGTATTTATGCATTAGATGCCAAACATACGTACGTCCGCATATCCAACTAATTTATGAGGGGAGGAATAACATGTGCAGTTGGCTCGCATGCTTACCAACATGGTAATAAACGGTAATCGAACTATGTATTCTTCAGACGTGAGATATTAAGTTAACTGTAGCATGACTTGAGTACAATGATAAAACTACTAGACTGTGAACTTAACCAATTAGAGCCCAACGTGAAAATATTGAAGTATTGTTGCAAGGGACTCGAAGCTATAAGTTAAAGTATGAATTTACGAAGGCATAATAATCCTGGAACTAAAGATAAAGCTATGGAATAGAATGAAACTACTAATATGATGGGAAGACTAGGAACAGACTAAGTCTGATTGTCAGGTGGAAGTAGACCGACCTGCAATTCTTACCTTGCTACATCATGTCAGTCTGTCCGTCAAGTGAGCTGGAGGGAGTGGCAAGATGGTATCGTACCTTTAAATAGGGTCAACTTACTGATGCTAGCTAAGGTATTGCTCCGTGACATGCGTGTGGAATCAGTCATTCAGCGTTTGATGACGCTTTGCTCTTGTGCTTAACTGGAGCGACTCTCTAATATTCATGAATAAATCTTATGACATTTCTTCTCAAACCCATAATAATATTTGGACCTTTACACTGGATACTGGCATTGGACTGGAGTAGACTTCCATGCAGGTCCCACACATGTTCTGTCAGGGACAGATATGTGGATCTTGCTGTCCACATAACACAGACAACTAATAGAGAAGCACGTTGATGAACACTGTCCCGTTAAAAAATGGTACCAAAAAACTGTCACGTGAGAGGTAATACATGAGAACTCAGGATGTCCCCTATAAACTGTTGTGCCAAAAGAGTTTCCTCAATCAGTATCCAGTGGTCATACCCAAAGGCTCCTCATTTCATGATGCCCGGATTAACCCACTGGAAGAAAGGGCTTCTTGCCATGTTGTTACCATTCTCACCAATGATGGTTATCCAAACGAGTGCAGAAACATGATTCTTCATTCAACGTGATGTAACACCATTCATTAGGTTAAAAGATTTTGCACTACCTCGTATGATTATAGTCAGCAAGTATGGCAATGAACTGGGAAGAGGTCCCAGTCATCCAATGTTTTGGAGAGGCACAGCGATATCACTGCTGGCATTAAGGTGTAGGCAGCCATAAGGTATAACTTCAGGTCTTGGTTGAAAGTGATTGAGGGAACTCTGATGGCACAATGGTACACACAGACATCCTGCGTCCTTATGTTTTACCTCTCATGTGACAGTATTGTGGTGCCCTTTTTTAACAGGACAATATAGCGGTCTGGTGGCTCAGCAATTAAGATGACTGACTGGAAATCGAAAGATCCACCGTTCGAATTCCTGTTTCGGAGCGGATTTTCATAGGCCCCTATCCTGACACTCACCTCTGGCATAGCTTGCTATATAATGTGAAGTACACCTGTGTTTCAGATTCAATGTTAAACTGTAGGGCCTCTATATCCACTAGGATTACCGGGATAGGCTAGTTGGCTAACAACAAGAGCAGAATGCGCAGGTCATTATGACTACACAGAATTATTATTATAATAGCACGATGACAATCCATACATGGCACGTGTCTCTATGATCTTAGAGCATGATGTTGAGTTACTCCTGTGGCCAGCAAGATCTCTGGATCTGTCCAGACAGGACATTTGTTGGACCAGCTCAGAAGTAAATGCCATTCCACTATCAGTATCCTGGATACTGATAAGCAACTCACTGGATGGTCCTTTCAGGTAATGTCAATTGCATCTTAATTAATTAGTTCTTCAATTAAAAGGTTACTGTAGTTCGGTCACCAGGTGATTTCACCTTTAACCAAAGGCTAATGATTAACATAGCTTTTGTACTGATTAAATAGTTCAATGAAATAAAAAGAATGATGAAGCACTTTTTAGCAAAATCCTAATAACAAAATACAGGTAGGCATCAAATTCATCCAGAGATACTAAAACACATTCCAAAACATCAGCAAATAAAAACTGTTAAACCATTCTTAAAATGAATCCGCCACCTTCTCAAAAACAATTAGCAAAACATCCTCGGCTCAAAATCACCACAAGTTTAAATAGTCACCAGAGAAACTTCCAGAAGACAAAGTGTGACGTCAGATATTTCTTGAGCACTAACAATCACGTCGACAATCAAATTCATACAAAAATAATTACAACTTGTACAAAATCACTCACAATCATAAGGAAAAACTTTAAAATGGAAATTAAAGATATTTACACGAATTTAAACATGAAATAGGCCACATAAATCACTCCAAATACAGTATAACTCCAATTATCAGAATCAATTGGGACCGGACCCCATTCGGATAATAGACCCTTTTTCCCGAAAAGGGTCTATTTTAATTAATTATTGGATGCATGTTGAAAATGGGAGAAAAACCTCTTTTAATTAATTAAATGAAAAGGCAACACATTTACATGTTAAGCGTGCTTACAAGTGCTGTACATTAGTACAGTTTGTATGTACTGTACTGTAAATAAGTCATTGCTTGTTGAACATCTCGCTCAAAGTGAACTGTTTGACTGTACTCATCCGTTTTCGGGCAGCCTAGTCGCGCAAACGCTTGACGGTGAGAAGTTGCATTTGGTCACACTCGGAATGACACTTCATTCACATCAACGCTGATGATCCTGTGTCTGCTTCAACTTCGATATTAGGGTCAACTTCTTCCTAGACACTTTCTTCACTCACACTTTCAATAAGTTCATCATCATTTAGAATTTCATACCCACGGTCTGACGAATCTATATCTTCAGCACTAATTTCTGAATAGCGAGTAATTTTCAAAAGAATGTTTCTGAATTCTTCAAGTGACATGTCAACCACATCTTCTCCTGTCTCTTCACTTTCTATTTCTTGCTCTTCTTTTTCCTTTTTGTTCTCTTCTTCAGTCGGACGCCTTTCAACATGTTCCATGCACATCTTAATGAGACTGCCTTAACCAAGCTCCAAGCTTCAGCCACCATGTAAGCGCAATCTTTCAAATTTACTTTTTTGTGGTTAGCCAACACACCGTATTTTTCTTTGCCCTCCACCAAAAGTATCCTTAAAATTGCCTTCTGTAATGGCGTTTCATGGCTTGGATAACAGACTGGTCCATTGGTTGCAATAAGCTTGCGATGTTTGGCTGTAAAAAGGTTGTTTTAAATTGGCCATTCCCTCTTTTCAAAACATCTTCGATGGCATGAGTTGGTGCATTAACAACAACCAAAAGTACTTTACTTCCTTCTTTTCCAAGAGATTTTTGGTGCTTTTTCACTTCTGGGATGAATATTTCGCCATACCACTCTGTAAACAACACTGCAGTCATCCAAGCTTTGAATTGGTTTTTATAAAAAGGGGGAAGCTTTTTCGCAGTACGTTTCCATCTTAATTAAAAAAGCGATTCGTATAATCGGAGTTTGGATAATTGGGGTTCTACTGTATCTGAAAATCATCCTCGAACACCATGGCTTACACAACATCTATAATTACAAGAATTCAGTTAATATTTCATACATTATACTACTTCTAATCATATTACATATCATTTACACAGTATCTTTCCATAAAAATAATATTCATTCACATGAAAAATGGACAAATTAAGCAATTTTCATCTTTCTGTACTTAATGCCCAAGATTAAAATTCACAGAATGCTGGGTCTGAGGAATGTTATAATATGAAGGATCAGTTATAACAGTCATAGGGCAGTTTGCCTTAGGAGCGGGTATAATGATTTTATGATACCCTTCTCAACTGAGTCAGTGCATGCATCGAGGACAGAGGAAGTATAATGCCCTACTGATAAGTGAGCTCATTCTGACAAGTTATTTGTAAATTGGGCTTGATTTTGTAATCACTGAAGTAACATCACGTACTGTCTCAGCTAGAAGTTACATTTAATATCTTCTTCCCTCCCTGGCTGCTTATTTCAGGCAGTGTATGATCATTTATCAACTATAAAGAAGCTAAGAAAATGGAAGCAGCTTCTAGGAGATATAAATAATAAAGGAAAAGGCACACAAATACAATATTTCGGTATTAACCTTCTCTATGCAACAGAGAACGAGCCATTTGGTTCCAGACGTGTGTGCACCAGAACGTCACCCCATGACTGGCTAGGTAGTTTGAGAAATGTTGGGGGAACTGATAAGGAGTGGATTATCAATATATTGGCAACGTCTGAGATTCCCCACACAGCCTGATATGGCTTCTGGCCCTCCCTCTCCTCATGCGTGGCATGTAGCTTTTTTCCCCTCTTGATCCCAGAATACATTCTGTACTGTTTTCTCTTTTCAGACTATTGTAAATTACATACGGAGGTAATTAAATAATGGAAAATATATATTCAGATGCTGCTGGTGTTCTATACCTTATTTTAACTCTGACAAATAATATGAATGAAAAGCTACGTGGCTTGGCTTGGAAACACCTTCCACCCTCCCAACCAAATCCCACATAGTCCAGTGTAGCTTACCAGCCAACCCCTCCCCCCTGGCCTTAACCACCAATAAAATCCTACCAATTAACCCATTACTTTTAATTTTTTCATGTATTTTAACTAGTAAAAATTTTTTCAAGTCAATACTAGGTACCCTTTATTATATATATTCATTTTATCGCCGCTTGCAAAATATTATCTCAGACATTGGCGATATATCAATAGTCTACTCCTTAGCATTTCACCCATCATTTCTCCCACTAACTAGTCAGTCATGGGGTGACATTCTGGTGCACATTAGTCTGGCACCAAATGGCTCATTATCTATTACATGAAGAAGGTTAATACCAAACAACTGTATCTGTGTGTCCACCCTACACGTTTTCTCCCAGCGCAGCCGTCAACTTTCATTTATCAACTATGTGTTACTAAATGCTAAGTGATATAAATAAGAAAAGAAAGGGAAATTAACCCACCACATACCAAAGTGGACGGATGCGATGAGAGAACACTAATGCTGACAAACAACTACAAATGTAGTTGTTTGTCAGCATTAGTGTTCTTTCATCGCATCCGTCCACTTTGGTATGTGATGGGTTAATTTCCCTTTCTTTTCTTATTTATATCGCCTAGAAGCCGCTTCCATTTTCCTTAGTTGCATAAATGCTAAGTGAACATTTTTCAAGTGAAAAATTATACATATTTACAACAAAAATTTGCTTGATTGCCTAAAATAAACAGAAATGTACACAGAATTGCTATTTTCCTTATTTTCTATTACAACCATTTTTGTTAAGGGTCCTCTGTCTTGCAGTTAAACAAATTGCTTTTTATGGCACAAGTGCTTCACATTTATCATGACATCCACAATGCAAGTTTTTGCTTATGATTTACACTGAAGAGTCAAAGAAACTGGTACACCTGCCTAATATGGCACCGCGAGCAGCAGAATTGCCACAACATGACGTGGCATGGACTCTGCTGTCTGAAGTAGTGCTGGAGGGAACTAACACCATGCATCCTGCAGGACTGTCCATAAATCCGTAAGAGTACGAGGGGGTGGACATCTCTTCTGAACGGCACGTTGCAAGGCATCCCAGATATGCTCAATAAGTTCATGTCTGGGGAGTTTGGTGGCCAGCGGGGGTGTTTACACTCAGAAGAGTGTTTTTGGAACCACTCTGTAGCAATTCTGGATGTATGGGGTGTCGCACTGTCCTGCTGAAATTGCCCAAGTCCGTTGGAATGCACAATTGACATGAATGGATGCAGGTGATCAGCCAGGATGCGTACGTACGTCACCTGTCAGAGTCGCATCTAGACGTGTCAGGGGTCCCATGTCACACTAACTGCACACGCCCCACACCATTACAGAGCCTCCACCAAGTTCAACAGTCCCCTGCTGACATGCAGGATCCACGAATTCATAAGGTTGTCTCCATACTCGTACACATCCATCCACTCAATACAATTGGAAATGAGACTAGTCAGACCAAACAAAATGTTTCCAATCATCAATAGTTCCAATGTCGGTGTTGACAGGCCCAGGCGCGGCATAAAGCTTTGTGATGTGCACTCAGCAAGGGCACACAAGTGGGCCTTCAGCTCTGAAAGCCCATATCGATGATGTTTGTTGAATGGTTTGCACACTGACACTTGCTGATGGCCCAGCACTGAAATCCGCAGCAATTTGCAGAAGGGTTGCACTTCTGTCACATTGAACGATTCTCTTCAGTCGTCATTGGTCCCGTTCTTGCAGGATCATTTTTTGGCCACGGTGATGTGGAAGATTTGATGTTTTACCAGATTCCCAATATTCATGGTGCACTCGTGAAATGTTCGTATGGGAAAATCCTCACCTCATCGCTACCTCAGAGACGCCATGTTTCATCTCTCATGCTCCGACTATAATACCACGTTAAAATTCACTTAAATCTTGATAGCCTGCCACAGTAGCAGCAGTAACCGATCTAACACCTGCACCAGACACCTGTTGTCTTATATAGGTGTTTTCGATCAAAGTTTACATATCTCTGTTTTTCCATATGCAAGCCTATACCACTTTATTTGGCTCTTCAGTGTAGTATGTGTATATTAAAAAATTAATAGCATCTGTATGTTTCTCTGTGTTGCTTTTCATATATTCCATTGAAAATAATGATTGATAGTGAGATTACACATTTTAAAATATTAGTCAGTTTTGAATCTGACTCAGCATGTGAGTTGGGATTCCATTCACATTGGTAGAAATGGAAGCTGTCTTGCGGTCTTTGAAGATTAACAAAGCTGCAGGTGTAGATGACCGGAGAACAGAGCAAATTAAAATGTTTGGGCCAGCTACAAAGCAATGGATTCTGAATTTAACGAATGCACCTCCAACTTATCCGCAAGATCTGGCAGAAAGCCAAAGTTGTGGCACTGCTAAAGCCTGGAAAGGAACCAACAGATCCAAAAAAACTTCCATCCAGTTTCACTCCTTTGTCATTTACACAAAGTCTTGGAGAGATTGATCCTCAACCATATCACAGAGTGCACTGACAAAATTCTCATAAAGGAACAGGCTGCTTTTAACCTGGTCGATCATGCTGCGGCCAAATTCTTAACCTGACACAGTATATAGAGGATGGGTATGAAAGAGGACAGGTTATGGGTGTGGCATTCATCGATCTCACAGCAGCATATGGTACAGTCAACCACAAAATGTTGATAAGTAAGGTATACTCCACCTCAAAAGACTACCACCTTACACAAGTTGTCTAGTGTTTACTACAAAACAAAAGGTTTTACGTCACCCTCCACAATAAGAAGAGTCACTGGAAAACTCAGAAGAATGGCCTCCCTCAGGGTAGTGTGCTGGCACCGCTCTTGTACAACATACATACAAATGACCAACCAATTATTCCTGAAACAAGAGCATTCAATTATGCTGATGACACAGCAATTGCAGCTCAAGGCACAACCTTTGAGGCAGTGCAGGTGAAGCTGACAACAGCTCTTGAAGATAATGGCCAAGTATTATGGTGCTAATCACTTGAAGCTCAACCCTGGAAAAACGCAGGTCTGTGTATTCCACCTGAGAAACAGAGAAGCCAGAAGGAAGTTGAACATCAACTGGAGAGGACAGCAACTATTACACTGTGATACTCCAAAATATATGGAAGTAAAGCTTGATTGCTCTCTTACATTCAAAGCCTATTGTGAGGATCTGAAACTCAAAGTATTCGCCCGGAACATCATCACCCGAAAACTTACAAGAAGCACAGCCAAATGTGCTTCGTACATATGCCTTGGAACTCAGTTTCTCTGCAGCAGAACACTCAGCACCAGTTTGGCAAAACTCTGCACATGCTAGGCAGGTTGATATGGCACTGAATGATACTGGTCGCATTGTAACAGATTGCCTGAAACCAACTCCTGTCAGCAAAATATATCAAATCATGGGTATAGCACCACCTGACATTCAACGGAAAACAGCTGCAGAGATGGAGAAGAGGAAACAGGAAACAGATCCCCCCCCACACCCCTTGTTTGGGCACAAACCTCACCCACAAGGCTAAAATCAACAATGATCTTCTTACAGTCAACTACAGCCATAACATCTTCACCTGCAGCATGCTGTGTAGAACTATGGCAAAATTCATTGCCTGGAGCGCTCTGGAGGTATATCAAAGAGGCATTGACTGTGGGGTGTAATCAGCCATATGCCATATGGAAGGTACTAAATAGATTAAGAACTGAAGTGTCCCAACGTAGATCTAATATCAAAAAATAGGGTTACACTACTGAAAACGAACTATGTGAATGTTGTGAGCTGCAGGACCCACATCTTCTGGTATGCAGGAATCTACCTGAAACCTGTACTATTGAACGACCTTTTTAGGGCAAATGAAAGGGCCAGCAGGATTGCGGAATTCTGGTCACATTCCATATAATTGTGTTCCATTGTCCATAAGCTTAATATTAATTAACTAGCTGGTACCCACGACTTCGTTCGTGATTGTAAAGAATTCATATTGACAGCTATAGACATCTAACCACCCTATTGCACGATGGGAGACTCGATACTATTACCACACACAAGTATCAGTCTTCTGCGCTATGTAGTTCCGGCAGCAAGGTAAAATTTACGGATACACACAAGTCTTTGAATGAAATACGAAAAATATTCATGATCGACCAATTTCAAACACCATATCTCACACACTCCCATAGTTACCGAATTTCGGCCAACGTTGTGATCGATGGGAGACTCTGTGTTACTACGACACACAAATGCCAGTGATCTGCGATTGATAGTTTCCACTTAAAAGTGATACACCTTGACACATGCGTCTTTGGCGGAAATATGAAATTGCCGCAGGTCGACCATTTTCACCCCCCCTATCTTCCACACCCCCATAGCTACAGACATCTAACAACCATAGTGCACGACAACAGGCACGATTCTACTACCACACATAAACACCAATGCTCTATGCTATGTAGTGTGGTAGAAAAGTGAAATCTGCGGAGACACATGCCTTTCGTCGAAATACGAAAATATCCTTGGTCGGCCACTTACAACTACCATATCTACCACAGTACCACAGTTTCTGAAATTCGGCCGCTGTTGTGATCGAAAGGTGACTCTGTGCTACTACTACACACAAACGCCAGTTATCTGTGATCTATAGTTTTCGCTGAAAAGTGATACACCATGACACTTTTGTCTTTGGCAGAAGTATGAAATTGCCACAGGTCGATCACTTTCAACCCTCAATTCTCCCACACTCCCATAGCTACCGACATCTAACAACCATAGTGCACTACATGAGATACGATTCTACTACCAAACACAAACACCTAATGCTCTATGCTATGTAGTTGTGGCAGAAAAGTGACATATGCGGAGACAGTCGAAATACGAAAATATCCTTGGTCGGCCACTTACAACCACCATATCTACCACAGTACCACAGTTTCTGAAATTCGGCCGCTGTTGTGATCGAAAGGTGACTCTGTGCTACTACTACACACAAACGCCAGTTATCTGTGATCTATAGGTTTTCGCTGAAAAGTGATACACCATGATCACTTTTGTCTTTGGCAGAAGTATGAAACTTGCCACAGGTCGACCACTTTCAACCCCCATTTCTCCCACACCCCCATAGCTACCGACATCTAACAACCATAGTGCACGACAGGAAAGACGATTCTACTTCCACACACAAACACCAAAGGTCTATGTTATGTAGTTGTGGCAGGAACGAGAAGTATACAGAGATACGAATTTTTGGTCGAAATATGGAAACACCCTGCACTGACCAACTTTAATCATTATATTTCCCACATCCCCACAGCTATCGGCATTCGGCCAACGTTGTGCATGACAGGAAACTCCATGCTACTTCCACCCACAAACATCAGTGATCTGTGCTAGGTAGTGGTGAAATATAGGAAAAAACACGTCTATTTTTATATATGTATATATATATATATAAGATTAATTTTATTTGTTTCGTTTCATCTTGTAATGTTATGTCCTGGACATGAGAAATAAATAATAAAGCATGAGAGTTAGAATATGGAACAGATCAGCTACCTGACACCAATGGTGGGTGAGCAGTAATGCTGTGGTTTCGCATTTGGTAGGACGTGATTTCGAATCACTTTATAGCCATCCATATTTCGCTTTTCCGTAGCTTCCCCAACTCACTCCAGACAAATGCTGGTATCGTTACTAATGTTGCTTTAAAAGTAATTTTATTTATAAACTAGCTGATGCCCACAACTTGTGATTGTAAAGAATTTTGATTGATAGCTACCGACATTTAACCACCACAGTGCACGATGGGAACTCGAGGCTAATACCACACACCAACATCAGTGATCTGTGCAGGGTATTTAAGGCTGCAAAGTGAAATATAGGGACACAAGTGGTTGAAATATGAAATTGCCCTCCATCTACCTATTTCAACCACCATATCTCCCACCCTGCACAGATATCGAAAATCAGCCAATGTTGTGCACAAAATGTGAATTTATGCTACTACCACACACAAACACCAGTGATCTGCACTGGATACTTTTGACTAAAAAGTGATACATAGGGACACTATGGTCAAAATGTGAATGTGCCCCAGGTCGACCACATAAAAACCATCGTATCTCCCACTCCCCCATAGCTACCGACATCTAACCACCATAGTGCACGATGGGAGACTAGATGCTATACCACATACAAACACCACTGATCTACGCTATGCAGTTGTGGTAGGAAAGAAGTATGGGAATGCACAAGTCTATGATAGAAATATGAAAAAGCTCTACATGAACCACCTTTAACCACCGTATCTCCCACATCTCTACAGCTAATGGCATCCGTCTAATGTTGTGCACGATAGGAAACTCCATGCTACTACCACATACAAACACCAGTGATCTGTGCTAGGTAGTGTCGGCTGAAATATGAAATATAGGGAAACACACGTCTATTATATAATAACATTTTCCATTAAGATGTAACACAACCTAAAATAGTAAAGACAGGAGGAAGGTGATGAGGGTCATGGGAGTGTACAAGTTGTATATTGGTGATAAGGCATGGAAAGATATTGGTGTAAGAATTAAAAGTAATGTATGGAAGGGAAAAGATGACCAATGACCAAAAGCTGGCACTCTATTTCAGGCACAAGGGTTTAGGAAGATTCTTTTTTTGGGTAAGGGTGTCAGGGATTGGAATAAGTTACCAAGAGAAATGATAAATAATTTACCAAAAATATTAAAAGAATTTTAAGTTAAAATTTATAGACGACAAACATAGATGGTTGCAGTAAAAGAGCAAGATGGGTGTGAAGGAAAATTGCTATTTTAATTAAATATTAAAAATATTATTAAAGGCTATGGCCAAATTCCTTCCCTTACTTGACCCTGTCTTTTCCCACCTGTAATTATCTCAACATCAGCAGGGTATCCAAAGAAAAAGGATCTCTATTCTGGTACCAACACCAAGATCAAGAGCTTTACCTCCAGCAATCCAAAACAACAAAGTTAAACTTACTCTTATTTCAGAAGCCTAGAACTAAGTAAGGGTATGGAAATTCAGTCCTTTCTGATGTACAGCTCCTAAAAATTCTTCTCTGGTGTTCAGCCATGTCACCAGATGGCAACATGTTGTCGCAGTCACCTCTTCGACCTACTACTTCACCTGATGAAGACTGCAAAGATAACTGTCAAAATATTATGCATGGCAGAATTTATCCAGCTGAGCACCTCAGAAGGATTTTTAGAAACAAATAAGCCACTGCTTTCCTCAAACAATGTATTGGTAAAATATGATGAGGTAATCAAGTCCATTTAGAAATTTGACTTACTCTGAGCATTGTGTTATATGTTCCTTCATCTCCAACAGACAGGACTGCCTTATAAACAGGACTACGTAGATCTGCAGGCAGTTGACATTTGCCAACACAGTGATCTGCAAATCTTCGTTTTGCTTCTGCTATGATGGATTCTTCTCCAAACCAGCCCAGTCTTCCTATTATCAGTGAACGTAACAAAGTATCCAGGTGGCCTATAAAATGGCACAGAAAGAAGGATGAATTAGATTTTTTTTAAAATAAAGAAAGAATCTTACACATAATTAATGCAAGTTCAAATTGAAATATACAACTGGAAAATCTCATTAACTTAAAATAAAGAAGTAATTATCACTTTGTAATGCAAGAGAACAACAAGTTCAACTGAAATAAAAGTGGTCACAAACAAAAATAAAAGAATAATAACAGCTATTCCTCTGTTCATAATTAAAGTCTCATTAACTTGACCCTAAATAGCCACTCCAATCTTCAGAGAGTATTCAGAAAACTACTAGATACAGGCTACTAGTTGAAAGGCCAATCTGCAGAATGACAACAGCCTTTAATTTGCAAAGCTGACAAATGTGAAATCTGTAGGCACAGAAGCATTTATCTACTGGAGTCATATAATGGAAAGAAAATAAGACTAACATGTAATAAAAAATGGATATTTTAGAGAAAAAACAAATGTGCTGAATATAGATTCAAACACAAAATTTGCTGCTAATATTGCACAACCCTTAAAACACAAAAATTTATATAAAATCAACCACAATAGTACTCTCTACAGTGAAATTTACAATATTTAAACTCAGACACACTGAATTTCTCCATTATAATTATTATTTTGTTTTTATCACTACAATTAATTTCTAGATTTTTGTAATTCAATACATATCCTGTCACTCACACCTTAGATTAAAAAATTTTTGGTGCACAAACCACAAATTCAACAGTTCATTTTAATTCCTGCACTTCCTCTTCTCATTAACTGATCGTCCTCAACTTTCTTCAAGTAACAACGCTCCACAATGAGCAAGTAACTTACAGGACGAGTGGCTAGTGGATCAGTAGGAGAGAAGCACTGATGATTGGCCGCAAAGAACCTTCTGGCGTGTAGACTTCAAGGCAAGCCATAGAAATGAGGGGTAGAAGTGTTGTTTCTCTTCAATCTAGCCATGATATCTTGTTCAATTTCTGGAAAATAGTTGACAAGAGATGCTACTTTATGCCTTAGGATGCGTAGGGGGTTTCTATCTAGTGGACTGTACATCTTAGCTTCCAGGAGGCTCACAACTTTATTGCGGTAATCTTCAGATTTCACCAGAACAGTCACATTTCCCTTGTCAGCTGGCAGTACAACAATGTTGTCACATTAGCCTTTCTTCTCAAGGAATGTTTCTGTGTGGAAGTTTTACTCAGCTGAAGATTTGAGCCATTTCACGGCCGATTTGGTCAGCATGCTCTCTGCTCACAATGGCACCCTCTACAACTGCGACCATGTCCAAGGTCGGCAGCTTGGTAGGTGCCAGAGCGAAGTTTAATCCTTCAGCAAACACTGACTTGGGTAACAGGATACAGTTCTTCTTCAGTCAAGTTTACGATAGTGTTTTTCATCTCCGTCTTTGTTATTTCAAAGTGTAGTAGAATTATGAGCTTCTCAATCTTGCACATGTGCCTTGACGTTGTTTTATCTTGTACATGCAAAGCTAATATTGCAGATCTATAACTGTTCAGTCAGCATAGGAAAGAAGGCTGGTAAGCTCCTGTTAAAGACCGATTATCTTGCTTCCTTGCCCGTCTTGCGCAGAATTCTGAGGGTGGGTCTTATGTTGACGTGGTGGCGAATTTTGAGGAAAAATGGTAACAAATCTTCATCTCCACATTGTAGTAGAAATGCTAGCTGTCATAGTTTATGGGCTCATTTCTCACACATTTTTGAGAATTCTCATGTTTGATAAAACATCTCCTCCCAATAGAGGTAAGTCAAATGTGATTGGAGGCTTCCGCAGACAGAAGCTGTATCTTAGCTGCCTGGGTGATGCAGCGTCATGATTTGTAGTGCCAACGTTTCGACCGACATTCTGCGGAATTCCTCATGGGAAGAAACGGTGTTTATCATGTTGGTTTCTGTTGCATACCCATGATCCACTGCCGAAGTAACAGACTCTAGAGAGGTAAATATTGGTCAGGAACAGCTCTATTTGCAATTTTGTAGAACCAGATATGTTGCTGTGGTTGTCCTGTTATTTTTTGAAATGGCCGAATTTTTAATCTTGTTTTGTGTCACACAGTTTAGTACCTTCCTGTTTATTCATGTGTAGTGATGCAAACTTAATTTTTTGCTTAATTAACGTAGTTTACAAACAAAACCAAATTACTATATTGAAGAGACTGACAAGCAGTACAAAGTTTTAATCGAGAGAGTTCAAATATGTAACACTATAAACCTGTAGTAGATACTGTTACTGATAACAACCTGGTGATTAGAGAGGTTGAAATAAGTGTGAATACAAGTAATGATGAATTTTTTTTAACATGTTGGTGATTTTTTTCGGCCCAAGTCCTTAGTTGCTATGATAACTGTTTTGTGGGTTCTTTCTGCCTTGCAACTAAACAAAATGCTTTTGATGGCATACGCGTTTCGCCTTTATTCAAGGCATCATCAGTGCCCTAGATAAACATATATACACATATATATACAATGCTGTTGTTTGATTTTTGTACAGTTTTCTAAAAAAGTATTAAGTGGGTACTTACAGTTTTTATATATTCATTAACACGCACAAGTTCGTGTTTCCATACCAGCTACTCTTTTTGCACTATCACTACTGTCCCAAGTTTGTGTAGGCTGCATTTTTGATAATTTCACCGGCCACGAACTGTATATATAGTTATTTGTTGTTGTTGACATCGAAAAGTCGTGAGCCAAAGATTATGTGTTGTGTAATTATTTGTTATTTTGAATCTGCGGTCATTAGCTGTGTGTATTTTGTGGCGGTATGTTTGATTATAGGATATGTGTTATTTATTCCTGTTTTAATGTTTTGAACAAGGTTTGGTTCGTTAGGTGTATGTATTCGTTCATAACTTTTTTACCATTATTGATTGCTTTTTGTATTTGCAGGTTTTCCTGAATTGTCAGCATATTTTTGTTGTGATTATTAATCTTTAGTATTTGCATATCTGTCTGTATATTAGTGTGTGAATGATTGTGTTGTAACAATTTGAGACCAGATACAAGGAACACCTGAGAGCCCTCAGATGTACCAACCACTCAACATTCGCCGAACACTTGTTACAACACAATCATTCACACACTAATATACAGACAGATATGCAAATACTAAAGATTAATAATCACAACAAAAATATGCTGACAATTCAGGAAAACCTGCAAATACAAAAAGCAATCAATAATGGTAAAAAAGTTATGAACGAATACATACACCTAACGAACCAAACCTTGTTCAAAACATTAAAACAGGAATAAATAACACATATCCTATAATCAAACATACCGCCACAAAATACACACAGCTAATGACCGCAGATTCAAAATAACAAATAATTACACAACACATAATCTTTGGCTCACGACTTTTCGATGTCAACAACAACAACAAATAACTATATATACAGTTCGTGGCCGGTGAAATTATCAAAAATGCAGCCTACACAAACTTGGGACAGTAGTGATAGTGCAAAAAGAGTAGCTGGTATGGAAACACGAACTTGTGCGTGTTAATGAATATATAAAAACTGTAAGTACCCACTTAATACTTTTTTAGAAAACTGTACAAAAATCAAACAACAGCATTGTATATATATGTGTATATATGTTTATCTAGGGCACTGATGATGCCTTGAATAAAGGCGAAACGCGTATGCCATCAAAAGCATTTTGTTTAGTTGCAAGGCAGAAAGAACCCACAAAACAGTTATGAATTTTTTTGTTTCATAATTGAAGGTAGTTATTAAGGAATATCTCATTAGTTATGTCACAATGTTGATTTAAATCAAGTAAAGGACCAACAACTTTTGTGCACTTCAGTGTACTTGCAGCTAGTTTGACTGCAATCACTTTTTTTTTTTTTTGCCATAATATTCCCATTCAACGTTGGTAAGTGTTGTATATTTCCTATCCATATTAATATATAAATATTATAATAAATAGAATAGAAATGCTTTTGGCAATTGTAATAAACACATACAGAATGACCCTAAAATGGAAACTTGTACTGTGGGACACTGAGTGACCTGCAGAGACTATGATACCATTTAGTAGTCATGGTTAAGTGGAATGCTCAATAGCATGGCTTCACCAAAACATGTTTTACAAAACCAACAATAATATGAAATGTGAGCAATAGGAGCTCCGACAGCATTACCATTCACAGTAAGGGTATCACTGTCAGATTACATTGAAACATGGTTACAGATGTGGATTAAAAATTTTGAAGAGACTGGATCAACTCTGGAAAAGAATTCAACAAGATTAACAGGGAATGCTGGTACGATACAGAATATTGATACTGTAGGTATATTAGTTACAAAGAGCCCATGTCTTTAATTTTATAAACAAGCAGTTGCAGTTGGGTTCTCCCACAAAAGAATCCAATGAATTATTCATTTAGACTTAAAATTTCATTCCTACAAGATACAAATTGTTCAAGAGCTTCAGTAGAACACTAACCACTTGTGATTAAACCTTTTTTTTTCATTATTTATGGCTTTACACCTCATCAACAAGGTCATTAGTGGTGGGAAAAGACTGAGGACAAGGAACAGGAAGGAATTTGAAGGAAGCATCTCAGATTCAACTGGAGTGATTTGGGGAAACCATGGACAACCCAAATCTGGATGCCCAGATGGGGATTCGAACTGGTGTCCTCCCGAATGCGAGGACAGAGCATTAACTGCTCACCCACCCCGCTCTGTTTGTGCCAAACAATTAAGACAAACATAAAAAAGGACAACAAATTTTTGGACAAGCTGTGGATATCAGATACACATTTTCCTCTCATAGGTTATATGAACCTGGCAGACAGCAACCCCAATGAAGTTCACAAAAACTCTTGGCACATCAGCATGGTAACAGTCACAGATCATCAGACCATAGTTTTTAAAAAATGAATAGCAGATTACGGCGACTGTCACTTCAGATTGGTATGTTCAGATGCTTCAATATTTTGTCGCGCCTGCATTGAACAATTTCACGAAACTTTATGAAGCCTGGTAACAAAGAGGATGGAGCCACATCAAACATTGAAAGGCAATCAATGGTCACTGTACACGAATATTTGGAAACTGAGTGAAAATCTGCCAATATTCCTTGGCCCCCAAGATCATCAGATTTTTTATTTTATTTTATGGGGCTTTCTAGAGAGTGCAATGTAGATGCACAGTCAAGGACACTGGAACAATTTAGATAAAAAACTTAATACAAAATTCATGGTTTGGAGAAGCTCAACAAGAGATTAGCAGAACACACAGAGGTAGGGGGATGTAATTTTCAGACACTGATAAGTTGGATTACTGATTCTTAAAATGCAAGTTCTAATGGTTAAATTTTCTGTTAATAATTTTTTTTCTTAGATTTTTTTGATGTTGGGTTTCCAAGAACTTTCTCTTTTTTAGTCACCCTGTATATACAATAAACACAATTTTTAAAAACATATATATATATATATATGTTTGTGGATCTACCAGAGCTTCTTATAACAACAATGGTAACAATGTAAGAAGAAAAAAATACAGACATACAGCAAATGTTTTATGGCTTACTTTCATTTTCCTTGGGATCCCAGCCAAGACGCTGGCCAACTCGAGCCATCAACTTACGGCCATAGGCTTTAAAAAGATCTTCAAAGTCAGTATGTGATAAAAGGATAGAAAGTTTGCTCAAACAGTTGCTTATGCTTGACCACACAGTGTAGTTGTCCTCTGCACTGAATGCTTCCATCAGCTTCAAAACCTCAATGGTTGGAGTATGGCCAGCTTGGACCTAGCAAAGTGGATAAAAGCAAACTGTCATTAAAATTTAAGATCTTAAGACTATAAAATAACTTCAATTCTATCTAAGTATATTGCTGGATAGCTTTTATTTAATCAAATAATGTTTTTTACCTATTTTTCACTTATTTCAATGTAGAAGAAATGTTACTTTTGTATGAAAAGTGTACGTATCCATAGTGTAATTAGTGTGTTTTAAAAAAAGAAAACTGATCCCATCTTTAGCAAAAACAAAAACAAATCTATTGACTGCAATAGCATTAATGGCTCACAGCTGCACATCTCGCTGATGCACAGTGGATTTGGCAACATACATTTCTTAAAGATAGAAGGGATGTAACAATATAACTTCTCTTGATCTGTTTTGTTCAAAAATGAGAGATACACAATTACAAAGAAAACTCTTCAGTTTTAATTTACATCAGTTATATAAGTCAATAATTAAAATGGATTTGTACAGATTA
This sequence comes from Vandiemenella viatica, assembly GCA_031002005.1. NCBI lineage: Eukaryota > Metazoa > Arthropoda > Insecta > Orthoptera > Morabidae > Vandiemenella > Vandiemenella viatica. The sequence goes on along the minus strand of CM061920.1, from coordinate 368,888,771 downwards.
CATAATTTTCTTTTTGAATTATCCGATTTCTCAAAATCATACAAAACCAATATCTGGATGTTATAAAATGGAATCTGCATTGAATGCTTTGGGAACATGAAAAATTGTAGCGCTGTGAACTGTTTTTTCATTAGGTAAATGTTACTATGCCGAACAATAATGACCTGTCAATATTTTAATCATTAATCAATAACATATTTTAGACACTATTTATTAATCATTTTATACCCAATGTAAAGTTTCTAGACCCAAAAAAGCCCAACACTTTCAGAACTTCCATCTTCAAATCTATCTTCAGGTTTGCTTGATTCAGTGGTCAAAAAGGTATTGGTGCAGAAATAAAGCAGGCAGACTGCATCATACCAGCTCTTTAGCCTCCTTCTTCCCACAACTAAACATTCTGTCAATGGCTAAGGTTATTAATGAAATTGGGCAATTGAGAGGCTGTGGGATCATTATCCTTTCTGGCCTTCTAGATTATGGTTTTCCATGGTTACCTGAAATAGCTCCAGAAAATGCCAGAATAGTTCCTACAAAATGCCAAGGCCAAACTCTTTCCTATTGCTTGTCCCCTCATCCTCTCCTACCTGTAATGACCTCAACTTAAAAAAGCATAAGGTCAGCTGGTATATTACATGTGAGGATTCAAAGGTGACCTGCAAACACTGCTTGGCTTCCTATATAGGTTTGACTAGCAATTCATTAGAATGAATGGCCACCGACAGACAGTTTTCACTCGGAATCCAAAACATCCAGTAGCCATCCATGCCATCTCCCATGACACCAATAATTTTAATTCTTGTTTCACGGTCCGTGCTAACAGAGTCCTCCCAAACAACAGCAGCTCCTCTGAACTCAGAAGGTGGGAGCTTACCTACCAATACAAACTAGGCACAAGACAACCTTCTGGTCTCAATTTGAGATAATACCCAGTCAGTACTTTTCCTTCCCTCTATCCGCTCCTTGCCTCCATGCCCACTGTCTATATTGAACCACCACATACCAGAGGTGATGTTTATTTTGCATAGATTCTCTTTTTTATTATTATATTTTTTTCGATTATTCTGTTTTCTTATTTACTTTTACTTTCTCAAATTTACTTTATGAACATTTTAATATATTATTCTGCTCTTTTTACAACATTTAGCAATTCACTGTATCCCTCTCTCTGTCCTCTGTTTGAATTTGCCTCCAGCACATTCCTGACTAATGGTCATTCTGAGAGGCCATATCCTGCACCACCCTCCCCCCTGTGATGTTCTCCTGTTGACGAAGGGCCGAGTCCCGAAATATTCATTGTTTTTCCTGTATTTTGTGCTTATTTATATGTTCACCCCATGATACCATCATCTAAGGTACTGGTGGTTCATTTCACTATCCCTTTTTTTGTAAATCCATTCGCTAATTAGCTCCTATTATTTGCTAGTAACTATATATATGGTATCTTGGAAACATCTCTAGCAATTTGGATGAAATTTCATATTTAGATAATGTTTTGCTTTTTCAGTTTATCTAAATAGGCGTCTTCCGTGCTAAAATGCAACTTTACAAAATATGAACAATTTTTTATTTGGTATCTCGGAAACGGCTCTAATGTCATCTCGTAGATGTTTCAGGTTCCAGAAAGCCTACTGATAGTTTTTCTTTGGTTACAACAAGGAACTCTTACATCTTTAAATGAACAATTCTTGTATACTAACTGACCCACACAAATATTTCACACAGTATCATGGTCACTTACCAACTGGTTATACAGGGTGTACCTAAATGAATATCGGGATTTTAACGCTTTGTAGTATTTATTACATAAAACGTAAAATTATAATTAATGCATGACTCAAACAAGCTTACAAGTGTTCAATGTGAGCACCTCTCGTCACATGGCACACATCAAGTCGATAGCCCATTTCTTCCCAAACGTCGACTAGTGTTTGTGGTGTAATTGTTGCAACAGCTGCCTCAATCCGGTTTCTTATGTCGGGTACATAAGCTGGTAGTGGAGGCACGTATACGCGATCCTTTATGAACCCCCACAGATAAAAAACACATGGCGTCAGATCGGGAGAGCTTGGAGGCCATGCGAAACAAGCTCTTTCTTTGGGCCCTTTGCGGCCAATCCAGCGGTCGGGTACAGTGATGTTCAACCAATTGCGTACGTCATTATGCCAGTGAGGCGGTGCACCATCTTGCTGCCAAATGAAGTTATTTGTTTCATCTTCTACCAACTGGGGAAATAGCCATAGTTGTAGAGCATCAAGGTAGGAAGTACCAGTTACAGTTGTTTCTCCAAAGAAATAAGGCCCATAAACTTTCAGCCGAGATATGGCACAAAAAACATTCAGTTTAGGAGAGTCTCAGTACAATCGCACCATCTCGTGAGGATTTTCTGAGCCCCAGATGCGCACATTATAAGTGTTCACATGTCCACTAAGGTGAAATGTCGATTCATGACTGAAAACGACATGTTCCAGAAAATCTTCATCGTCATGCAACATTTCATGTGTAAATTTGGCACGTAAACCATGGTCTGTAGGCTATAGAGCCTGTAACAACTGCGTTTCTGTAAAACTTTCCAAACAGTCATCACCGGAATTGCTAATTCACGACTAGCCTTCCAAATGGATTTCTTCGGGCTACGCGTGAAAGATTTTCTCACTCGCTCAACACACTCTTCATTAACCCTTGGTCGCCCCATACTCTTTCCTTTGCAAAAGCAGCCGGTATTTTCAAATTGATGATACCATCTACATATGTTATTATCGCTTGGAGTATCACATCTGAACTTAATTCGGAACGCATGTTGCACAGTAACCACAGATTCTGCCTTTGCAAACCGCAGAACACAAAAAGCTTTCTGTTCACTAGTCGCCATTTTTGCTAAGACCGCTTCTAACAGATGATGGAGAAAACATTGCGAGCACATATGCACAGGTACCAACAAACAGAATTGTTTGAGCTGCTCTTTCATTCCATGCATTAATTATAATTTTACGTTTTATGTAATAAATACTACAAAGCGTTAAAACCCCAATATTCATTTAGGTACACCCTGTATAACAATGTGGAAATAAGTAAATGCAAGTATATCTATTAATGAAAGGCATTTTATTTTAATGAGTAGTGATAAATATCAGTCTGTCATTATCATTAAATACTACATGTGCAATTGTAAAACATTTAAAAAGCAGATATTTAAAAAATAGATATTGGCTTTGGCAGATGTGATTTTTTTTAAAAAAAACCTTATTTACAAAACTTCTTTAAAAACAATATTAGCAGTTACAATGTTATTGTTTAATATTTGACCGTATGTCTCTAAAACAAACAGAAATATTAATTGAATCTACAAATGCATGAAAACACAAGTACAGATCCATATGAAAAAACAGGTTCTGGTGAATTCAGTCCTGTGCTTTGAAGCGTCTGCCCATGTAATTTATTAACGGCCATCGTGAAGGTTACTTTTATTGGGAATTGTTTTCTTATCTTTTGGAAAGGCATGGTTGGATCATAAAATGTTAGATTAATGCAAGGTATGAGAATAGTCTTATCGCAGTGAAAGATATTGGCACTTATGATGTACTCATCTAAATGAGTAACCAATAATCTTGCACCATTAAGAAATCCTTGATTAGTATTAAGATTTCCATTTAACATAATAATAGGATTTATGAGATGGTAAACAGGGTGATTTCAGAAATGGGTCTAGCGATTTTGATGGAATTTCATATGCAGGTAAAGTTTTGATTTTCAAGTTTGTAACACAAATTTACCAAAAAAAAGAGAGCAATCCTTGTATTTTATGTCTCACAAAAGGCTCTTAACTCATCCCGTAGAAGTTTCAGGAAATAGTAAGCCTACCGGTGTTTGTTAAGCTTCTCTTTGCTCAGAGCAAGGAATTCTACTATTCAAAATGGATAGGAAGCCTTAAAAAAATAAAAAAAGTTTAACTTTAATCAAACTTCACCAAAAATCTTAGGCCTCGTATTCACTTGAGCATGCTCAGGCGAATGAGCCACTTAGTGTAGCGAGCTGACCCAGTGTGGATGCCTGAGCACGCTCGCAGCGAATGACAGCAGCACGCTCAGGTCGAGCTGATCGTGTGACAATATTTTAGAATGCTCAAGGGCGGGCCAGTGTTTCTTCGGTGCTCAGTGTGAATGGTTTGGCAATAATTAATCAGTATACATCAAAGGAGGTATTATGGCATAGCTCGTATGAACAGTTTTTATAATCAAAGTAAATGAGAGGATGCATGGTGTGAAATCAGCGAGGAATTAAATTATGGTATTGATGACCTAAAGAAAAACAAACAAACATAAAACAATATATATTGGTAGTAAAAGTCTATAAAAATAAGAAATAGGTACCTGCCTAAATATAATTTTGTAGCAAATGAACAATATCATCACAGATTACTGGTATAAAACAGATGATGCTTTGTTTAGGTACTTTGAACATATGCTGCAGATTTGCATAGGAACCAACTTGCCGCACTAGTTCCTAAATAGGCCTCACCACACAGCAACTCTCAGTTAGAATGAATGGCCGCAGACAAACAGTCCACACTCACAACGTGTACCTTCCAATACCAGAACATACCAATAGCCATGATTGTAACAATCTCAATGACTGCTTTACTGTGAGAGCAATCAGTTTTCCCCGATAGAACCACTGCAGCAGAACTCCGGAGATGGGAACTAGCGTACCAGAATATCCTTGACACCAGACATCCACCTGACCTTACCCACTGATAAAATCCAACCACTTAACCCACCACTTTTTAACTTAATTTTTAGTTATTTTTCATTTATTTTTGTTTTCACCATTTTTTTAACTAATAATAACTTTTCACATCAGTACTAGGTACCCTTGCTAGACATATTCATTTTACCATCGCTGCAATATATTTATCTCAGACATTGGTTATATATCGATAGGCTACTACTCAGCCGTTCCCCCACCATTTCTCCAACTACCTAGCTATTCATTGGGCGATATTCTGTGTGCGTGCAAATCTGGAACGTAATGGCCCATTTCTCTACTACCTGAAGAAGGTCATTACCAAAATATTGTATATTTGACTCTCCGCCTATTGTGTTTTCTCTCATTGCAGCCGTATACTTTGGTATGTGTTGGATTAATTTCCCTTTCCTTTATTATTTATGTTAAAACCAAACAGATATGAACTACTCACTATCAACAGTGAATATAATTTCACTTCTAAACATCATAGATTGGAGCTATGTAGCCTGAGATCATAGCTTCAATAAGCAAAGGAGCACACGGCTGTATTTTCCATATTATTAATTTACATAGTTTCCTCACGTGTTGTTCACATTAAATACAGCTATCTACGGAGTTTGGATAGCCAAAGTTTAAAGAAGGAATGAGTAGCAGTTGCTGTATGACAGTGACATATACAATATCTAGCTGGTTTAACATCTTTGGTGTTTCTCACGATTCATTCAGAGCTTTACAACTAAAGTCTGGACAAATTATTTAAAAAAAAAAAAAAACCATTTGCCAATGAGCAATAATTGTCCCTTAGCCAGACTCTTCTGTATCAACTGCAGAACTCAGAATAATTTTACCATATAGCCTGTGATAATTCCAAATCATGTTTCCCTTGTGGTTGCACACTGCCAGCTCCTGTTTGTCCAGATAGCATAGCAAAGAATCCTTAAGCCATCTTGCACATTAACCAATTAAATTCCACAAACCATTGCAAAAAGGTCATCCAGAAGACCAAGTCTGTCCAGCGGTGGTAGAGTCTTGTCCCGGATTGCTGGTATGAAGTGACTCAGCATCTCTGGTGGATACTGGGTACGATAGTAGCCAACAGTGCCCGGGTTCACTTTGACCCAGTCAGACTCTGAGATATCTTGCAATGTGAAGTCAGCTGACTGTGTCTCCAACACTGTACTGAACGCTACTGCCTGTGGGTCCCGAGATGTGCTCACTGTAATTGGCACCAACCATAGGGATCCATTGCCTGCTGGTTATATTTACATTTTTAACACTGGATATTTAAGCACAGAAAAACAAAATGGCCACATTTTGCAATATTATGGTAAGGAAATATTAACAAAACAACGTTCAATCCCTTTCCATTAAAATAAGTTTTTAAAATTTATGTTACATGATTAATGTTAGATATTCACAAAATTCAAGGTAGCAAGTAATGAAACAAGTTTTAAAACTGAATGACTACAAAATACAAACAATGTTACTACATAATGTCTTCTTGTTATGCAAAATAAAACCCACCAGAGTTAAATTCCATTTCTAGGAGAATACAGAAGAAGAAAGTCTGAGAGAATGAAGAAATACTGGGCAAAAAGGAAGAAACAACATGCAAAGAAGTGACTGATTCATCGTACCCCAAAGAGGGTGGACCGAAGGAATAAGAAGATTCAGCAAGTGAGTTGGACTCTGATAAAGTGAATTTACCAAATGCATTTGGACAATCATATGTATTATTTCTAAAAGGACGTTTTTTTTTGTGGCACGAGCCATTTATCTGCTTGGATACCTAATCGAAATTGATAAATGAAGTATCATTTTAAACATTAAGGTTGCCACTTTGGTTACATCTTGTATCAAGAAAGGAATTTTCTGGAATTTGACCCTTAAAGGGAAAAAGTATCAATATTTTTACAGCGCTTTTTGTGTCACGAGCCATTTATTTCCCTTTATATCTAATCAATGAAGATAAATAAGGTATCATTTTAAAGATTAAGGTCTCCACTTTGGTCAGATAATATTTCAAGAAAGGAATTCTTCAGAATTTGACCTTTAAAAGGCAGAAGTATCATTATTTCCACAATGTGTCTTTGTTACGAGCCATTTGTCTCCCTTGATATCTAACCAAAATCAATAACTGAGGTATTATTTTAAAGATTAAGCTCTTTACTTAGGCAACATTATAAATTAAGACTGAAATTTTTCAGAATTTGATCCTTGAAGTACAAAAGTAATAACTGTGAAAGTCGCGCATATGAGACAGTTCAGTGACAAGCCGCTAGATAGCAGCAGCATATATCATGGAGATATAAGTAAACTACTTCACTGATGTCAACTTTTATTACTGCACCTATTACACCAAACAAATAAACAATTGTTACAAATGAGGCAGTTCCTCTTTCATCCTAATACAAACCACCAACCTTACTATTCATCATCTTCATGAAATTTTCACACGAGTCATCTAGTAACTTCATATTTTGAGGACTGAGATGGACAGTGAGTTTTTAGTGATTTAGCTAATGGTGTTTTGTTAGTATAATATTCAGCAAGTGAGTTGGACACTAATTTTAATTTTAACACTGATTTCATAAATGATAAAATTTTGAAAAAATGATTAGTGTGTCAGACAATGTGCAAGAATATGACAACACTGATCCCCAATCATTTTTTGTTATTGATTTATTATTGCTGAACTATTTTGTGTTTATGAATTGTAAGTATCCTAAATAATTGTATTAATGACTGTAATACTGTTGGGTATCCAGTCTGTAGTCAGTTTAGTAAACAGGGTAGCATAGTGTTGTTGTATTTAAGTAACAATCTTTGACGCTGGTCAGCACAGCTGGGTGGGCAGCGATTGTTGAATAGGTACTTGCACTGTAACATGGCAGTGTGTGTGTTGCGCCACCTGGAGAAGGTTGTATGGCCCAAATTCATACTCTTTGTACATAAACAAACATAGCATGTGGAATTTACTTGAAACTTGTTTGAATGTAACGTGTTTTTAAAGTTGTTTCAAGGAATGGTACAGTTAAATTCAGTAGTACTTTGGCCAAAACAGTAAGTTTTTCATTTCCAGATGTTTTCATAATACCTGTCAATTTGTTTGGCGGTTATAAGCCAGAACATAGTAATTAAAACTATCTGAGCTAATGGCTTTCATGTGTTGAGAGGGGAGAATTAGGCCATTGTTGTCTAAATAACACAACGTTATTCACTAATGGAGTGGTTAGCTCACAATTAGCTGATCATATCCAGGATGATTAGTAGCTCACATTTGGCGTCCATTGTCAGGATAGCTCTATAGTTAAAGAATATAACCTATTAGTCTGATGAATACTCACTAGTGCTACCATCAGCACAAAACTTTTCTTGTTTGAGAGTGAGGGTTCGAGTGGTGGAACCTGTCTGTCGCCCAAAGACTTTCACCACAGGAAACCCCATCTGTTTTGTCCAAGTTGACATGACTGCAGCAACTGGCTTATTGCTTGCCTCTTCTAGTGCTGCCCAAAGATCCTCTGTAAATGTATTCTTATATTGATGCCTAGTAAGATACAAATTCATTCCTTTGCGAAAGTCCTGTGAAGAAATTGAGAATTTACCTTTTTGAGCATACTCACTTACAAAAGATATCTGTATTTATGTATAGAAATTGAAATTTTAAATACTGTATGGTTTTAAAACCATACATTTTACCTCATCTCCAATATACTTGTGCAGCATTCTGATGACTGAAGCACCCTTGTTGTAGGAAATGTCATCAAATATTTCATCAATTTCTGATGGATGTCCAACAGGTACCTATTAAATTATTTTTGTGTTAGCCAGATTTCATAAACATTTATAAAACAAAAAATTCAACCACAATATAATACATATAGAAAACAATGATCTCAGTAGTACTTTGTGTTCAATTTTTCACAGTCATTTAGTTTTGTGAGGATAGATAATGAAACTGTCATACAAGACTGTGTAGCAATACACAAACTAACTTCACTACCAAAATTTCTGGACCAGACTTTTCATCAGTCCTGCATAAATGCAAGTGTTGACATTATCACACCCTTCCATGACTGAAGAATATGCAGAAAGGATCTAGCTGAACGCACCGTATGTACAAAAAGTCAAAACAATATGATGAGCTAATGATAGATCCACAGACATCAGTATCTAATGGGAACAACAATTAAATCCTTATATCAGATAAATAATGGAAACATTAAACTGCAAGATAACTGAAACAGATTATGATACTAGGGTATCGCCATCTAGGTGTCGACACAGAATGTCTTCTACGTTCATCTGAGATAATTACAGAGGATCAGGTGCAGAAAGCTTTGTGAATTAGTAATTTAAGTTCTAAGTGCACAGTAGAAATATTTTTGCCATAGTCAGCAGCTATGTAGTTACATTTTAAGTGATATTAAGTCCTGCAGGTAAGAATTTTTATACTTGATCTAATAAAAACATCTAAACAACAGCCTCTGTTACTAGAGATACCTACAAGTGTACAATAAGTATGCAAATTGCCACTGAAGCATGGGCTCCATTGCAATTTAATTTAATTTAATATTATTTTAATATTGGTAACGATGGAGTGAAAGAACTGCCACGACCTCAATAACTGCTTCACAGTCAGAGCCATTAGAGTACTTCCAGATACCACTTCCCACTCTGAACTCTGCAGGCAGGAATTGCCCTATCAACACATCCTGCAGACTAGAAATCCCCAGCTCTCAATTTCAGATAATACCTTTCCATCCTCACACTGTTATACCCATCACTAGCCAGTACAATATATATGACAATAAAAAAAAAGACGCTAAGTAGCGGAAAGGAATGAAATTAGGATAGGGAAATGAGCCGCCACTTACCTTTAGACGATGGATGTGGGGCGCAAACAAACAGAAAAGACACAAACACAAATAATAAAGAAATTTTCGGGAAAAAAAAACCCTTCGTCAACAAGAGAACATCATAGGATGTTCTCTTGTTGACGAAGGGTTTTTTTTTTCCCGAAAATTTCTTTATTATTTGTGTTTGTGTCTTTTCTGTGTGTTTGCGCCCCACATCCATCGTCTAAAGGTAAGTGGTGGCTCATTTCCCTATCCTAATTTGATTCCTATATATATATGTGCAGCCATCTCACAAGGATGATAACTCACAAGTCTCTGGAAGATATGGATGAAGTCACAGTCAAAAATTAGTATCCAATGAAAGTTTGAGAGTGCTGGCAACTCTAGATCACAGATTCTGCTTGTACCAAATAAAAGGAACCTCTAAACGCCGGACAAAAAAGTAACCTTACAGTAATGTGCCAACATTTCAACTGGAACAATGCATATAACATATGGAAATACAAAAAAGGCTCCCAAAGTTAAAAAATATGCATCGGGCAAGTATTTACAGTTATAATTACCATGATTACTACCAAATGTCAATTTACTAAAAGAACGAAAACTCGGAATGGACAAATTCCACACCAGTGTACTGCAATGTTTCCACAGACCCGTTTTTGAACACAAGCAGTTAGAAATTTAAGTCCCTATGTATACAATACAGATGTTATTTTATGAAATTCGATTGAATTTTCTTGACTCCTAAACTTTTAACAGTTCTTTTTTCAGTTACCTCCATATTGCTATCAGCCAAAAAGACACATTAAACTACTATCTTATACAATAACCAAATGAATATGAGTCATAATACAGATATTGTTACTTTTCAATATTTAGGCTTTAAAACACATTTCCCCAAGGTAACTAATATAAAATCCAAGAAATTGACAGGGGCTACATAAAAGTCTTCCCACACACAAATATTACAAATACAATAACAGTACAAACACAATACTGTTAGGCAATGATGGGGAAAGTAAACCAATCACTTACCATAGATGAAGCCAAGAGGGCTGCAATGAACAAACTTTACAATATTTTGATATAGGCCTTAATCATGTTTAGAGTCAGCAAGGGGCAAGGGGATCAAATATGTACACACTGAGACTTACCAGGTAATTGAGTCATGTGGCGAGCATGGGCGCCGTCAGGATTGTTTCTAGGGGGGCGCACCAGGGCTGCGTTGGTGCCCCCCCCCCCTGTCGGCCCAAAAATTTCCGGGCGACCTTTTTTTTTTTTAGGTCTACTACTGACTACACGGCGACCCGGGATGCGGGATGTAGGGGGGTGCACCCGGGATCCAGGGGGGTGCACCAGGGCCGTAATTGGTGCTCCCCACCCCCTATCGGCCCAAATTTACGGGCGACCCGGGATGCCAGGGGGGTGCAAGTGCACCCCCTTGCACCCCCCTCCCGGCGCCCATGGTGGCGAGTCTCATTATGTACTGTGTAAACATCTGATCCCCTTGCCATGTCCCTCCTCTAAGCCTTAATAAGGTTCATACTGAAGTTTGTTTGTGTGTGTGTGTGTTTTTTTTTTTTTTAAATACTGCTCTCCTGCCTTCATCTGTGATGAATGCTGGATTTACTGTCTTTTCTTATTTAAATATACTAGCAGAGGCCCATGACTCTGTTCATGTTTATCAAGAGTATTGAAGGTTTTTATGTTCTTGCACTGACCCTTAAATATCAGCATCCTGCCAGTGAAAGTCCCATCTAAATCGGTTCACACACTAAATATGGTGCATATAAATTATTTATATTTACTAAAAGCTGAAATTGTGTAATTATTCAAGAACATTCTAGTACATTTTAGAAGATTCCAAAAATTTTTTTAGAACACTTTGGTCAAAATATGAAAATGTCCTTCGTTGACCACTTTCAACCACCATTTCTCCCATAATCCCACAGCTACCAACATGTATCCACCATAGCCTCAAGTCTCTCACCATGCACTGACACCACACACAAACACCAGTGGTCTGCACTAGGTAGTTGTGGCTGCAAAGTTAAGTATATGGACACATATGTCTATTTTTATATTAGGTTGCAATTGGATAAAGGAAACAAAGAAACTGCAGAGAGGCACTGAAAATAAGATAGGATAGGGAAAATAAACAGTTACCCGTCACTTACCACAGATGAAGGCAGGAGGGCGAAACACGTAAAAACACAAAAACAAACGAATTGAACAATATTTCGACTTTAGTCTTAGTCATGTGGGAGGGGGAAAGATGTGGTCACATCCGAGCCCACCAAATGAATCATTCATGTGGCCAGATCTTTCCCCCTGCCATATGTCTCGTCTCCCACATGACTAAGACTAAAGTCGAAATATTGTGCAATTCGTTTGTTTTTGTGTTTTTACGTGTTTCGCCCTCCTGCCTTCATCTGTGATAAGTGACGGGTAACTGTTTATTTTCCCTATCCTATCTTATTTTTATATTAGGTTGACCACTTTCAACCACCATATTTCCCACACTTCCAGTTACTGACATATAATCACCATAGTGCATTATGGGAGACTCTAGGCTACTACCACATACAAACACCAGTGATCTGCACTAGGCATGTTCTCCTGTTGACAAAGGGTGAAGGCCTGAAAATTAATACGGCATTTGTGTTCTTATCTCTTTTGTGTGTTCACACCACACAGCTATCATCTAAGGTAAGTGGTGGTTCTATCCCAATTTGTAATTCCTATGCTTACATATAACCATTTCTGACTTTGAATCACACTTGAATATTAACTGAGTGCTTTTATTAAACTGCATCATTAGATAAAACCACTAGAATCCTAAAATTTTTAATTTTGTCCCTATTTCCTCTTTTTGTTGCGTGTGTGTGTGATTTTTCCAAACTAAAGCTGGAGCAAAGTTAAAGTCTAGAACAAAATATAAACACCTTGCTAAATCTCAAGAAATAAAACAAAATCAAATATTGTCAAGAACTAGTAATTGTGTCCTACTGCCTGAAAATTCATTCACCTTAGTTTATTATAAGTCCAAATATTATCATCACAAAAAAGAAAGAAAAAAAACCCATCAAAACTTAAGGAATTGGATCAGGGTATCTCAAGATATGGGCATCCACTAAATTCAAAATATTGTATTATTTCAGTACTATCTCTGAACTATCATATAGTGAGAAAGTAAAAATGAACAACCTACATATTTATACCAACATCTGAAAGCCATCTTAGCTCCTCATTAAACAATTTAAGATAATGATGCATTAGAAGTGAAACTCATAACAAGCAGTCTAGTGGAGAAGTTGATCGAGATGTTTGGAGAGCAAAAGATTCATGGTTCGAATTCTATTATTGGCTGTGATTTTTATAGGAATCAAAACTGACATTACCCTCAGGCAAAAATGATGGCCTGTTTCATGGGTTGGAGTACACATTAAAATGTAAGTTTACTTTACCAGCTTAGGTTAAACAACTGCAGCAGAGGTGCACTGAGTAGCTGGTAAGAAAGTCTATCATTAGGGCTTTGAGAACACACAAAATTACTATAAACTAGAAGACCCATGCGAAAATTTCACGAATACAATGAATAGTAAGTTTGGGAGCTTGTAATTGGATAAAAGAAATTGTTTATTTGCTTAGTGTAACAGGCATGTAACAAAAGTTGACGCCAGTGAAGCAGTTTGTTAACATCTATGTTACATGTGCTACTGCTAGCGGCTTGTCTCTGAACTGTCTCATACACGACATTTACAGTTATTACATTTGCCCTTCAGGGTTAAATTCTGAAAAATTTCGTTCTAAAGATATAACGTGGTCATGGCAGTGACCTTAATCTTTAATATGATAGCTCATTTATCTATTTCGGTTAGATATAAGGGAGATAAATGGCTCATGACACAAAAATGCGTTGTAGAAATATTAATACTTTTGCCCTTTAAGGGTCAGATTCCAAAAAATTCCTTTCTTAAAATATGATTTGACCAAAGCGGAGACCTTAATCTCCAAAATAATAGCTCATTTCTAGATTTCATTTAGGTATCAAGGGAGGTAAATAGCTCAAGACAAAAAAATATATTATCGAAATAATGATAATTTTGCCCTTTAAGGCTCTAACGTCGAAAAATTCTTTTCTTAAAATTTGATGTGACCACACAGCAGATACTTCATTTAATGATTTCAGTTAGGTATCCAGGGAGATAAGTGGCCTGTGACCCTAAAAACAGCATTTTGGAGATATTGATATTTTTGCTCTTTAAGGGTCAAATTTGAAGAAAAAAAACTTTCTTAAAATATATGATCAAATCGAATACCTTAACCTTTGAAATGATGCCTCATTCATCGATTTCAGTTAGGTATGAAGGGAGATAATGGCTTGTGACAAAAAAACACCTTATAGAAATAATATATATGATGAAGTGTAAAAGGAAACAGTTTTTAGGCAATATAAATAACAATGGACAGAGAAAATGACTCACCACTCACCAAAGTTGAAGGCTGAGACAAGTGAAAAACATGTGAAGCACAAAAACATATACAATATTTTGATTTTGCACCTTATTCATGTGATAGGGAATGAGCTATATGGTTCAGGAGGTGTGCACATGTTGAAGTTTACCGCATGACTCTTTGGTGTGTGCACACCTTCTGATCATATGGCACATTCCCTATCACATGAATAAGGTGCAAAAGCAAAGGATTGTATATGTTTTTGGCGTCAAATAGGTTTCCCACTCATCTCAGTCTTCAATTTTGGTGAGTGATGATTCATTTTATCTATACTTAATTATTTCTTAATGCAATGACACTTATACTGTAGAAAACGATAACACATAAATATTACGTGGCATTCCTGTTAGCAATTAGTTGTTAATATATTCTTTCACTAAACCATCCCTTTAACAAAAAATCTTATTTGGTATTAATTTACTACTCAAGTTATAGCCAAATAACAATAAACCTATCCAAAAAGAAAACTCATCAGAACAGAAGCTTATTTAGCTGCAAAAATAAGAAAATCATTAACACCAAAATAACAGTTCCAACTCAAGTGTAGGGTTAACATGTAAACGCTAAGAACAGGAGGACTGTAATAATAGAAAACAAGATATACACAATATTTTGTGTGGTACCTAATCACATGAGAGGGTAAATGAAACTTTCAAGAAGCCTAATCCCCAAAAACACAGAGGAGATTACCATATATGACGCAAAATAATTGGTTACAGATGGAGATGGCAATAAGACCAATGGAGTCTGAGAACATGTTAAAGGAGGCTAGAGTAAGAAAGCATTCAGACAATTTTCAAGGTAATTAAAAATTAAAAGTGATATAGCATACCACTTGACAAAATATAATAATCTTAAAATGAGGTCTGATAAGTTTAACATCAGTGATAAATAAATTGATGCAGAAGTTGACATACAGCCACATCATAAATGTTTGTGTGGAAAGAAACTGGTTTACAAATTGACAATATGGCTTCATGAAAGGATATTCATGTGAATCTCAGTTAGTGGACTATATGCTAGTTATTTCGGATAAAATAGATAAGGGACAATAAGATTATAGTATAGCACTAGATCTTCAAGGAATTTGATGGACTGGGCCATAAAATGTTGTTAAATAAGGTAAAAGCCACTGGAGTGGATAAAGAAAAGAATTTTTAATAACTACAAAGTAAAGGGTAGGAAATGTGGAATCAAAAGATGTATTAGTGGAAAGGACAGTGTCACAGGGTTGTGTACTGGAACAATTTCTCTTCATTATTCTAATCAATTGTTGTTTTAATGGTTTACATTAAAAAGCTATGTTGTTTGCAGATGATATAATGGTATTATAACAGTACCAAAATGGGAGTAGACTGATCAGCTCAGGGTAACTTGTACAGAATATCTAGCTGGGTCACAAAGAGTGAAATGATAGATGAGGCAGCTTTTTAGGTACACAGATACATATGATTATAGTGTGGGAAATAAATTGCTGGTTGTAGGCCTGAACTGCAACTTTCTTGACAAAACATTTGATAATAATCTCAACCAGGCAGTACACATTTGGCAGGTTTCAAAATTTTACATTTATTGGATGTAACAGAGAATGCAGAGAATTTTGTCACAAAACTTTGGTCACACCATAGCTTGGATATGATGATACAGTATGGGACCTACATTTTGTGTATCAATACAGGAGTTACAGGTAATTCAAAGGATGGCAGCTAGATTTGTTTACAGAAATTACTGATAAAGGTGCTGCATCATGATTCATTGGAAGATGAGGAGAATGAAGAGAGTGCTTTGAGTGTACAAGGTGTATGTTGGTAAAAGAATTAATAATAATGCATGGAACAGAAAAGATGACCAAGTCCACAAGCTGGCACTCAATTTCAGGTGCAAGGGAGAGGGAAAGTTTTCTTTTGTAGGTTCGGGAGTCAGGGATGGGAATAAATTACCAAAGGAGGTGATGAAATTATAAATGACAAAGGATAGGGAAAATGACTCATTTTTCCCTATCCTTTTATATATATATATATATATTGCCTAAAAGCCTTCGTATTAAAGGAAGTGATGAATAATTTACCAAAAACACTGTAAGAATTTGAAATTGAAATTAAAAAAACTCACAGTTAAAAAAATAATTACCAATGTTCAGACTTTACTGTGAACAAATATCAGCCGGCTGCCAAAGATGAATAACATACCTAACCTCATTTTGACTATTAAAGTTTGGTTCAAATTAAATCAAGTATAGTGGGAATAGTTATGAAAAAATAAAAATATATTAGTGATTTAAATTTTGTATGATTCTAAAGGTTTCTCCTGTGAAAAGTTAGGTAAAACAATAATGGTCACATAACAGAGGATCAACATGTTAGTAGTACTTTATTTCCTTCCCACTTTTTTTCCTTCACAGCTTTATGCCTTGTCAATATCATGGAATGAAATCTTTTCCAAAATTATTGTAATTGTGAAGTAACATTTCTAAACCAGAAACTAAGGAGTAACCCAACATTCATCCAAATTCTTACAGATAAATTCCAAAAAATTGTTTTTAGACCAGAGGGTGCATAAACAGAATTAAATCATTTGCCTTTTATGTCCTCAAACTGAAGTGTGTGTCTTCCAGCTAAGAAAGGGAAAAATTAGTATAAACTTCGAATCCTTTGGTCAAGTACTGAACTATATCAGTTTAATGATTTGAATGGCCTAACTGTAAGTTTTATAATTTAAGTTAATTTCTGCATCAAAATTAAAATATTCGTCAGAAACCAAATAAACCTTACAACCTTAATGTTTGCTTAAGCAATGGCATCTTCCTGATGCACTGCTGAATAAGCTTTCCCAATTAATTAAAATATATATGTATATATATATATTTATGCAAAACACAATGAGACTAACAGCTTGTTCACAGGTTGTTTAACATCTACTCTAACAGACAGACTATTACCTTGCAGGGATTGCACCATGCTGTATGGGAAGAGAAGTGGATACTAAACAGTAAGGCCTAAAGCTGAGCATGATGGAGCTCACCCGCTGCCTCCCGAGTACAGCCTGAGAACTCGCAGTTCCACCTGAGAAAGTAAGAACAGAACTATGGAAGATAAAATCTTCACTTCTCTAGATGGATGACAGCGACTATGAAGTCAAAGAGTTGAAACCCTTATGCCCATATTATAAGATGCTCTTCATGAAACCAGACAAAATTCAGGGTGTTTTGAGAGAAGACTGCACTGTAAGGCACACACTTTTTCTGTCTTCGAGCACAGAGGACTACCTAAATTAAGTGAACCATAGTGTGATGGACACAGTATAATTAATTTCGTCATTAACGCATAACAATAAGTAAATAAAATTAGAATCTATCTTCTATAGGTTATGTGTTATTATAATCTGTTCATTAAGCTCTCATAACTGAACTTGATCATGGTAGAAAACAAAAAAATTCCTAGTATGAATAAGCACAAAGACCTGGTTGTCCAGATGCTATCCATACCAGCAACAATAATGTAACAAATAAAAGTTCTCTTTTACAGTTTATCTAAAAAAGGCCTTCCGAATCGGTTCCTAAGGAGGTTTATTAACATTGCAATTCTGCTGTCTTTCATTTTCCCTTCACTAAAAAACCTTACTCACTATTTAACATTTCTTTATCGTGCAAGTTTTACTTTCATAATTCCCATTTATTTAAGTCTATTTGCTTTTCATTACTGACAATGTACTGTAATAAGGAATTCGTTTTCCAACTTCAATCTCTTTCCTAAATCCAGCCTTCACATTCCTTCCAAGTCACCACAATTATTTTTCTTTTCAATGAAGTCACACTTATCTATTAGAATAAACATTTATAAACTATATTTACATAAATCATCTGCTCTTCATGACACTAGCAAATATACCATTATTACATAATGAAAACTTTTTCTGTCTCTTTTGTTGCCCATATTCCAGTTTCAACAACAGTTGACCAGGGAATGCATCCAATACAATCACTCGTCATTTGTTTTGAATTTAAAAAAAAAAAAAAATGATGACTATTCTTACATATTCAATAAATCTTACCTCAATTGGATGGCTATTCTTAAGGCAGTCCAACTCTAATGCTCGTATGTATGTATCAGTAACAAATTGGGTCCAAATGTCATATTCAGGAAACAAGTGTGCAACACAAAGAAATTCAACAAAGGAGGCATAACCTTCATTTAGCCAAAGATGAGTCCACCATTCCTGTAACAAAACACAATGTTTGGTAAAATTTTGATACTCTGAAAGTTATTCTTTGTTCAACACCAAAGTCAGTGGCGTAGCTAGGTCAACAAGGGCCCCAGTGCAAAATAAAATTATTTTTGGCCCTCAGGCCAGATGTGCGACTTTTTTTTAGCTCTGCCAAGTTGCTGGTAGGTGTCCCCTAAGCACCCTCTGAGCTGCGCTCGGAGGCCTCCTGAGCGTGAGGGCCCCGGTGCACTGCACCTCCTAGCCCTATGGTAGCTACGCCCCTGACCAAAGTGTCAAAATTGAACAAATGTTACATGCATAATTTGAGAAGTTAGAATGGCACTTATCACTAATTATGGTTGAAATAAAAAGCTGAATACAATAATGTCATAAATGAATAGTACTTCAACAATAAGGCATTTTCAAATTTTTTATTAACACACGTCACTCGTCTAATATTATTCATTTTTAGATAACTGTTATACTCATAAGTAAAACTCAGCGCAAAAATAAAAAAAGGCAATCAAAACGCAAATCTGTGCCATGGCAAAGTTTACTGACATCGATTGTGTCACTTGAAGTAACAAAAGGAACATTTTTCCTCTCTTAATGTGTGTTTAAATTGTTGAAAATTTGGTTTAAGAATTGTGTACCATGTTATAATGTACAAACACAACAGTAAAACTTCAAAAAACTGTAAGTATTCCAATAACTGCTGAGAAACACAAAAAGTGCTTGCAACTTGCTCTACTAATCAACTATGATGATACTGTGACTAATTCAAATATCTTTCACTGTGAATCTCATTCATACCATAATTTTTATGTGTAAAATATGGTACTAAAGGTAACAAACAGCAAGTCAAACACAATTTTTTTTTTTTTTGCCTAATTTGCTGTTACTTCACTTTGACACCTGCTTATGTATTCTGAGGACTACAAAACACTATCAGCAACACAGAAAGAGTATTTATTGTGACAGCGAGAAATGACGGCAAATGGAAAAATCCATTCCAGCTCATACCAACAATAATCTTACACTCTACAAATATGATTACCATTGTTACAAGATTTCCAAACCACTGGTGTGCCAACTCATGACCAACAACCAGGGCAATCCACTGTTTTCGCACAGCAGATGTATTCTCAGGATCTACCAGCAAACATGTTTCCCTATATGTAACAAGTCCCCAGTTTTCCATCGCACCTGTAAATAGCAAAAGATCCAGACAATAAATCCTAAGAAGCAAAATAATATTCTTTGCAAAAATAAGTTATCATAATTTCTCAATTTGTACATATATTCATTTTTCTCCGTTTTTCAAGGAAAAAATGAGATTAAACTGATTTATCTAATAATGAAGTGAAAACGAATGTTCCTCCATGAAATGACTATTGCAGGGGAGGAAACTAATTCCCAGCAGTTTATACAAGTCTTTTCCTTTTTAATATTTTTGGGTGGGGCAAGAATTGCATTCCATTTTTAGAAAATGAGTTTACACTTGGTAAGTTGTGACTCTGCTCACATCCACTCCCTGTGTAGCTACTACAAGCATGTCTGAAAAATTACAGTTTGCACTAGCAGGAATTGCCAGACAAGTTTCTTCTCATAAAAGGTATCTGGATCAGAACTACACTTAGATAAGTACCATTGAAGTTCAGCCAGGACAACAGATATGTATTAAAAATAATTCTGAACCTGGAACAGTCATGTCTCCATATTCAAATGTTTCCCAGCATATCATGTGTCTAAAAGTTCGGTGAATGGTGTCATATCTGAACGGCAACTTGGTGCATGTGTGTGTGCATGTGCATGGGTCTTCAGAGACTTGAGGAGAATTGTTACACAGCATGCACTGCATGTGACTGGCAGTGTAAGCAGACTGTGACCAGTTGAACCTAGTCAGTTCGAGAGGAAGTGTCACAGCACAATGGAGCAACGTGCAAACATCAAGTTCTGTTACAAATTGTGTAGAACGCAAAACGAATGGATGATTTCATTCCCATGTGTGACCAGGATCCATTGCTTCTGAACACCATCGACATGGGAGATGAGACCTGGCGCAGAAGATGGTAAATGTTCTAGAACACCCTCCGTACTCCCTTTATCAGCCGTTCTGTGATCGATTCCACAGGAAGCCTTTGCTGATAGTTTCCGGAAGCTGTATGAACTTTGTCAAAATTGTTTTGTAGCGGGTGGCGAATATTTTGAAGGGGAATAAAGAAATTTTGTTTGTTGTCCGACAGCATTCACCGAACTTTTTAGACACACCACCTACACATAAGATATGTTCTTCTGGGTAACTATTTACTTGTGAGGTCCCACAAGTATATAGACAAAACCATTCTTATTTATAGAATTCAGGACAATAATTAAAAAAAGATAAGATTTAATGGAAAGAAATAGCAGGATATAGAAAAATATTTCAAATGACAATATTTTGATATCCCCTAAAGCATGTGAATTATATTAGAAATTACACTTTGAAAATGAAAACATTGTGGAATTAAGGCATCAAAATTTTCAAATGATTAAAAGTTTCCACAGAAAGAGAGAATTTCCAGAGGTAAACTTTAGAGTGCAGAATATTCCTCTTAAACATAACTGCACTTTCCAAAAGTCATTTTATAACTGTGATATATAATCAGTGTGTGATGTATAATCACTGTGTATATAATCAGTGCTTCCAATCTGAAAATTTAAACAACTGTACCCATTTTCTTTTTTCATCTCTCGCTCACAATGAGAAAGTGTATGTAAAACATTTTATGTCATTAGGGGTTTTTTTTTTTTTTTTTAAAAAAAAAAAAAGGTTTTTTTCATTTATTCCTTTTATTTTCTTGGCATTGAACTCTGCCATTTATGAATGTCAGGTTTGTTGCAGAGAAGAGAAAGCCATTCCACTTTGTTTGGCAACTAATACTGTCCTTTCAGGTACTTCACTGACTCTCTAAACATCTCCTACGGATGGTATCTTACTATATAATCTCTTGAAATTATTCAGAGCTGCTGTGGTATCATAAATACATTTGCAGCACCTTACAACACAGTTTCAAAGCAAATGCGTGTTCTTCAAGGAATCCACAATTCTCCATCTGGCTACTAACAAATTGTCACTGACACTCCATCTTGAACTAAATCACTGGTGGACATTAGCCGCACATCTCTGGTGTCTCTACTGCTGCTTACAGTCAATATTCCAAGATTTGTGCTATATGGCTTCTCAGTGAGCATAAGTAACTACACTGCTCTCTGTCCATACACCAAACATGAAATATTCATGTATCCTTAGAAGTGCTATTTGGCCAACGGTACAAAGCATCTAACAGTAAAAAACAATCCAGCTAGAAAAAGAAAATTATCACTTTAAAAATGATGAAATACAGATACAAAAACTGTGGAAGAGTTCTTTTTAAGAAGAAGGCAAGCTGTTACCAAGTATTAAGCAAGGAATGGAAATGCTGGCTGGTTCACAGGCCAGAAGTCTTATAAAGCTAAGAACAATAATTTTTTTCAGATTTTTTCTTTATGTTTCTTCATTATTCTCCAATCAATAGTGGTAGCCGATTGTTTCCCAGAAAAAATTTATTAGTTCAACAAACACTAAGAATTTTACACATACATTTACACTATGTAATGACACTTCGTACCTGCTGAAAAATCTGCAATAGCAATCAGATCAATTTTTGGCAAGGGGTAGGCAATCTGGAAATAGTCCTTGTAGTATGGCAGTACTTTGGTTGCTACTTCTAAGGCAAACTGCCCTTGTTCCTTCTTTCCTACAGGAGTGTACACACGTACGAGCACGCCATCATTGGAGCGTGCCTCAACGTAGTCATATTCCCCAACAACAACAGCTACAAGATATGTAGACATGACTGGTGTTGTATCGAATTTTATAACACGTAGCTCAGGGCTGTTAGGATCACGTTCCTCCGACACCACTGGCTGCAAGAACAGAACTTTCATTTAAAAAAGACAAGTGCATAAATTCATAGCGTTAATTAAATAAAATTAAATTATTTGTGCAGGTTACATATTTTTCTTTAGTAAATTAAACTTGAAATAATGTGTTTATTATTTTATTCTATGAGGCACAGGAGATTTTTATTTTTTGAGCACAGATACCAAACAAATGGTGCATGTTTAAAAATGTCTGGAGATAGTTTAAACGTCGTTATCATGGATGTAAATATTTTATAAAGTCTACATGTTGATGTGTGTTTGGTAGAAATGGTTACTTAACCAATATACATTTAACACTGCTTCAAGCACAAATGGCTTTAGTCCATGAACAGAATCAACTTGTTGAAATTGAGTTACCAGAGAAGTGTGGTGGATGAGTGGTAATGCTCTGGCCTTGCAATATGAAGGACTTAGATTCGAATCCCCATCTGGCTATCCAGATTTCAGTTTTCCTCGGTTTCCTGAAATCACTCCAGGTGAATGGCAGGAAGATTCATTCAAAAGGCTATACCCAAATTTCTACCCTTTCCTTGCACTCCACCCCTCATCCCCACCTATAATGATCTCGGCATCAAATAGGCATAAAGCCATAAGCAAAAAAAAAACAAAAAAAACCAGAGAACAAAAAAACATAGTGTGATTAACAGAATCAAAATTCATTAAAGGAAGGCCAAAACAAGATTTATTATTGCAATAATTTAAATTGTATTTTTAATTAACAAATACAGCATTAGCTGTAGAAGTTTCACATCAGAATTATCTACCACATAATTAAATCAAGTAGAAGAAAGAGCAATTATAGAACAATAAGCTTTTATAACAAATTTACAGTACATAAAAAACCTAAAAAATAGATGAAATTTAACATCAAGGAAAGCAAATTTATTAAATCACTTTCTGCAGATTTTAGTTTGTTAGATTTTAATGCTCCATTAATTAAAAAACTTTTGGAACTGTTAGGAGTGATACATTTCCAGAATTAACATCTTCTCCTACTGCTGCTCAAGCAATGACAGAATACATATTTGATTACAATATCAAAACTGAGGGAATCACAAGAGAAAGATGAAATTAACCCATTCTAATTTGTTAGAATTAGATTAGATGCATGATACATTAAAAAACCATTAAAAATACAATTGCCCCATAGTGTTTAGGAACTTACTGCACAGTACCATTTCTCTGATTTCTCCGACTTCTTTGATTTGCCTATTTATTGGGTAACTTTTGTGTGACATAATATAGTACTGAAATTTTGAATACACTGTCAACATTTCAAGCTTTCATATACAATAATATAAATAAAAATAAGACTAGACAACCCATGCGAAAATTTCGCGAATAAAATACAACGAATAGTGAGGTTGAATGCTTGTAATATAATGAATAGTAGAACCGTAGTTTTGTAGCAAATATTTTTTTTAGCAAATAGGTACACAGCAAAATACTCACAACATATTATGAAACAGTTAGGAAAATTTAAAACACACTTTATTTATGACAAACTGTCACTGACCTTGGTAGAATAAAACCAACCTTAACAAACTGCACACAACATATCAACATCTCTGTGATATTTGTTGCTGAGCGAATTACATTGGAATTGTATAGCAAAATGACAGTGTTCCCGTAAAAGAAAAATATATACGAAAAACTACTTATTGAATTAAAAAAAAGTTTATTGACTTCTCTGTGATATCCGCTGCTGAAATCTGGGGACTTGGCTCTGAACAGTCTCATACGCGCTACCACTTTTAGCACCAAATTCTGAACATTTTTTTCTTAATTTATGATTTTACCTAGCTGGAGACCTTAATTTTTAAACCGATATGTGATTTATTGATTTCAGCTAGGTATCGAAGAAGATAAATGGCATATAATAAAAACAAAAATTTAAAAAATCAACACGTTCTATAACTAATGTTGATCCTTTTGCCCTTTAAGGGTCGAATTACAAAAAATTTCTTTTATAAAATATGGTGTGACCAAAGCAGCCTCCTTGGTCTTTAAAATGATACCTCATTTATCGATTTCAGTTAGTTATCAAGCGAGGTAAAAAAAAAGTTTTGAGAAATGATGTTATTTTTGCCCCTTAAGGGTGTAATTTGGAGAAAGTTTTTTCTTATAATATGATGTGACGATAGTGGATAATTTAATATTTAAATCGATACGTCATTTATTGATTTCGATTAGGTATCAAGGGAAATAAACAGCTCATCACAAAAAATGTGTTGTAAAAATATTAATACTTTTGCCCTCTAAGGTTAGAATTTTTAAAAATTTCTTTATTAAAATGTGGTAACGGAACCGAAGACATTACGACGACCTTAATCTTTTAAATGATACCTCGTTTATCAATTTTGTTTAATTGTCAACGGAGGTAAATGACTTGAGACACAAAAAACGCATTTTGGAAATACTGATATTTATGCCCTTTAAGGGTCGAATAACGAAAAATTCTTTCTTAAAATATAATGTTACTATGGCGGAGACCTTAATCTTTACTATGATATCTCATTTATCTATATCGGTTATATATCAAGGGAGATAAATGGCTCGTGACACAAAAATGCATTATAGAAAAATGTATACTTTTCCCTTTAAAGGTTGAATTCCAAAAACATTCTGTCTTAAAATATTATGTCACAAAGCTGAGACATTACTCCTCATAATCCTACTTCATTTATCGACTTTGGTTAGATATCCAGTGAGATAAATGGCTCGAAATACAAAAAAATGAATTTTAGAAAAATCGCCATTTTTGCCCTTTAAGGGTCGAAAAACGAAAAATTATTTTCTTGAAATATAATGTTACCACGGCGGAAACCTTATTAGTTAATATGATACCTCATTTATCTATATCGGTTAGATATTAAGGGAGATAAATCGCTCGTGACACAAAAATACGTTATTGAAAAATTTATACTTTTTCCCTTTAAGGGTTGAATTCCAAAAACATTCTGTCTTAAAATATTATGTCATAAAGCTGAGACATTAATCCTCATAACCCGACTTGATTTATGGATTTTGGTTAGATATCCAGGGAGATAAATAGCTCAAGACATAAAAAACGAATTTTAGAAAAATTGACATTTTTCCCTTGAAGGGTCCAATTACGAACAATTCCTTTCTTAAAATATAATGTTACCACGGCGGAAATCTTATTCGTTAATATGATACCTCATTTATCTATATCGGTTAGATATTAAGGGAGATAAATCGCTCGTGACACAAAAATACGTCATTGAAAAATTTAAACTTTTTCCCTTTAAGGGTTGAATTCCAAAAACATTCTTTCTTAAAATATTATGTCACAAAGCTGAGACATTACTCCTCATAATCCTACTTCATTTATCGATTTTGGTTAGATATCCAGGGAGATAAATGGCTCGAGATACAAAAAACGAATTTTAGAAAAATAGCAATTTTTGCCTTTTAAAGGTCGAAAAACGAAAAATTCTTTTCTTGAAATATAATGTTACCACGGCGGAGACCTCGATCTTTAATATGATACCTCATTTATCTATATTGGTTAGATATTAAGAGAGATAAATCACTCGTGACACAATTACGTATTGCAAAAATATTGATACTTTTGCCCTTTAAGGGTCGAATTACGAAAAATATCTGTCTTAATATATGACGTCACTAAAGCGGAGATCTTAATCTTTAAAATGGCACTACATTAAACAATTTCATATACGTATCCAGGGAGATAAATGACTCGTAACACAGAAAACAGCATTTTAGAAAGATTGACATTTTTGCCCTTTAAGGGTCGAATACCGAAAACTTCATTTCTTAAAATATGATGTGACCAAAGTGGAGACCATAAGCTTTAAAATGACACCTCATTCATTGATTTCGGTTAAATATGAAAGAAGATACAGGCTTGTGACAAAAAAATACCTTATAGAAATAATATATATGATAGGATAGGGAAAAATAACCCGTCACTTACCCCAGATGAAGGCAGGAGAGCAAGATGAACATGTAAAAAACACAAATTGCACAATATTTCGGTGAGAAACCTTAGTCATGTGAGAGGCGAGACATATGGCAGGGGGAAAGATGTGATCACATCCTGAATCGCCATATGAATGAAACAAAGGTGGAACACACAGGGTGGTGGTGGAAGTGTTGAGGGTGGGGGTATAAGGCTGAGCAGCGTCAAAAGTGGAACAAGATAATCTCTATGCCGCCTGCCTAAAAATATTATTAAAAAATTACAATTTTATTTTTATTGGTTAGGGGGCCCCATCCATAAATTACCTGTGGATTTCCGGACACCCCCCCCCCCCACTCTGGTGAGATCTGGTCCGTGCCTCACTTTTCGACAACTACCCCCCTAAAATCCGATATTCGCGTCAGCTCTACAGTACAACAAAAATTTCCAAAACCTCACGTGAGATTTCCGTTGACCCCCCCTCCCTCTTGGTGAGATTTCACCGGCCCCACCCCCCCCGCTGTATTTCACCTCATGTAATTTATGGACGCCCCCCTATAGGGGTACACACAAACACACACACACAAATATATGTAACTGATTACAAATTGAAATATAGTGATATAGTGACAGGTTTAACGTAGATTTGCCAGGGGTGTGTCTGGTGTCAAGGATATGTTGGTAAGATAGTTCCCATCTGCGGAGTTCTGAAGGAGTGGTGGTGTTCGCAGAAACTAACAGCTCTAACTGTGAAACAGGTGTTGAGGTAGTTCGAATCATATAAGTTGTTGAGTCAACAACTATCCTACAGGATGAATGGCAACAGGCAAAAAGTTTATACTTCTAACCCAGACCATGCAATGGCAATTCATGACAATGCACATGATTCGAACAACCTTAACATCTGTTTCATAGTTAGAGCTGTTAGAGTTTTTGCAAACACCATCACCCCTTCAGAACTCCACAGATGGGAACTATCCTACCAACATATCCTTGACACCAGACACACCCCTGGCTTAAATCTACATTAAACCTTCCACTTACTATCTTTCAATTTATAGTCAGTTATATACACATATTTCTGCCTTCATTTATTTATCCCTATAACCAATCAAAATAAAATTGTAATTTTTCAAGCAGGCATCACAGACATTATCTTGTTCCACTTATATCACTGCTCAACCTTATCCCCCTACCCCCGGCACCTCCACCACCACCCCATGTGTTCCTCCTTTGTTTCATTCATGTGGTGGGTTGGGATGTGATCACATCTTTCCCCCTGCCATATGTCTCTACTGTCACATGACTAAGGTTTCTCCCCGAAATTTTGTGCAATTTGTGTTTGTTTTGTGTTTTTTTACGTGTTCATCTCTCCCTCCTGTCTTCATCTTCATCAAGTGACGGGTTATTTTTTCCTATCCTATCTTATCTTATTTTTAGTGCCCAATGGCAGTTGCTTTGTTTCCATTATCCAATAATATAAATAAGACACGTGTATCTTTCGTTTATTTCTCTCCAATAACTGAAACTAAACAAGATACACAAATATAATTTCAACTGCTGCTCGTAGTACACAATTCATAGGGCCCAATTAGAAACAAAAATTCTTATTAATATGTACAATACAGTAAGAATGTAGAAAAGGTGTCACTATACTTGAAATTTACACTACTTATGATAGAGATGCTAGAACCACAAAACTTGAAACTTTTGTGTGTCTGCAAATCACACAAAAACAGATTTCGACAAAATTTCAAATAGTGATAGCTCATGCTACAGTTTAACATACAAAACACTTTCTACCCAGATTATTAGTTTAGTAATTTTACCACACAGAGACCAAAATTGTAAATTTAGTAATTTATTTCTGTCTGTGTATGTATCCCGTAAAAGCCAATGAAATTAAAGATATTAATGGAATATGGTATCAGTTAACAAACAGGATACTTTTTATCCTATCAAGTTACAAAGTTCCCCAAGGCGCAGAGGCCAAATGCATAATGCATCTGTGAAGATGAAAAACAGAATTCAACAAAACCTCAAATTGTGATAACTTATGTCTTGCATTAACATACAGTATACCTTCTGTAAGTTACATAACTTTCTAAGAAAACATAAAAAAAAATCTCAAAACAGGTATAAAGTTTTCATTAAATGTAGCACATTCAGAGTTTATGTACTTACTAATAATTTCTTAAATAAATCGCCATAAAAGAAAAACATACCAACTTAATTTGTGTATAGAGATGTATGGTTCTCTTTTCCTCATACATATGGAAATGGAGTGTTACAATAAAAGCACAAGATTT
This sequence comes from Vandiemenella viatica, assembly GCA_031002005.1. Lineage (NCBI taxonomy): Eukaryota > Metazoa > Arthropoda > Insecta > Orthoptera > Morabidae > Vandiemenella > Vandiemenella viatica. The sequence continues at coordinate 368,860,224 of CM061920.1, read as the reverse complement.
GAATTTTAAATAAAAAATGGTTTTCTGTAACAAAGTATTGAAGTATTTAATCTTTTATAATTACACACTTCAGAATTATGTATGCAAAAACGTATCCAGCTAATGGCTTCACAGCTTCGGTGGCTCACACGAACTCTTCTGGCAAAATTTTCAATTATAGTTTTGCACAAATATTGCAACATTTCATTGATACAGCTTTAAATTTCAGCCTTCAATGCTTGGGTGGTCACAAGATTCTTGGCATAAGCCTGAGACTTCAGAAACCCCAACAAAAAAAGACCAAAGATGTTAAATCACAAGATCATGGCAGCCAATTCTTGTAATCAAAACAGTAGTTGGCACAGCCAGGAAAATTCTCATGCAAGACCATGACTGTTACTGGGTGGTGTGGTAAGTGGCACCATCCTGCTGAAACTATGTCTTCAAGAGCAATACTTCCAACTGACGCACAGAGAACCGAGTTATCCCGTTAAAATAAAGTCAACATTTACCATTGATGTATTATTAGCCTCATTTTAAAAGAAAAATGGTAGAGTGATTACTCCAGTCCAAAATGATTACCAAAAAATGACACGTTGGGGATGCATGAATCATGCATGGATTTTCTGATACCCAAAATCCAGCAATTTTGCATATTAACCAAACCATCAATGTGAAAATGGACCACCTCTGCTCACAAAATCAGTATTCACTTCTTGTTCAATAATCCAATTGTGAACTCACTTACCCATGCATGGACTATTGTTATAAATTCATAAGTCAGTTGGATATTGTAAGCGTGGAGATGCAAATTTACAGTTTATTTATTTCTTTAGCTTATGGCCATTGCACAAAAATAATAAAAATTAAGATAAAATTACAATTAAAATTCAAAATTAACATGGTGTAGCCAATCTAAAGCTTCATCTGATATATTAATAAAATCTATCGGTGATCCCCTGAAGGCTCGAAGTGGGCAGCCAAATGTCACGTGATGGATGGTTTGCGTTTCCTCACCACAGTTGCATCTCGGTGTATCTTTCATTCCCCATGTACACAAAGATGAAGCAGATCTGCCATGACCAGACCTAACTCTGTTAAGAGCTACCCAGGTTTTGCGAGGAAGGTCGAGTCCCTTTAGTGACTGTTGACTGTCAAACAGGGAGTGCCATTCTAGTGGGGCTGAGGCTTTCCATTCCAATTTCCAAGCTTCTCTCCCTTTAAAACAATCAGATATAATCTGTTTTGCAGGTTTTACGCTTGGATTTCTTGATTTAAGTCTTTCAAACTGATTATCCATGTCGTCATGGATGGGCAGATCCAAGTTAAGACAGATCTTATTATATTGGGCAATTAGGAGATTGTGTCGTCTTATTGTAGGCGGTTTGATGTTGCACAAAACAGGTAGCCAGTACAGTGGAGTGGTCTTGATACATCCGCTAATTATTCGCATTGTCTGGTTCAAAACTGTGTCGATCTTTTTGACGTGGGTGCTATTTATCCAGACAGATGAGTAGTACTCAGCTGCAGAATACACTAGGCTCAGTGCTGATGTGCGGAGTGTGGAGGCGGATGCTCCCCAGGAGGTGCCAGTTAACTCCTGCAGAATATTATTCCTGGTTTTTAGTTTTGCTGCAAGGTTGTTTAGATGTTTATAGTACGACAAGGTGCAATCCATTAAAACTCCCAAATACTTGGGGAAGGGGTTGTGTCTGAGGGGAGTGCCATCAAGAAGAACATTAAGTGAGAGATTCGCTGCCCAATTGTTAAGATGGAAGATGCTAGTTTCTGTCTTGCTGGAACTGGGTATGAGACGCCATTTCCTAAAATAGTTGCTCAGGGTTTTGAGGTCTGCTGCTAAGCTATTTTCAATTTGCTGAACGTTATCAGATTGTTGTACTACTGCCAGATCGTCAGCATAAGAGAACTGTCTGGATTGTGTTTGAGGAATGTCAGAAACATAAACATAAAAAAAGTGGGGCAAGAACTGAGCCTTGAGGCAGGCCATTATTCACTCTTCTTACTTTGCTTATCTTATTGCCCAAGACAACCTGGAAACTTCGGTTAGCTAGCACAGTATTGATCAGACATGTGATTTTTTTTCCACTTCAAAATGTTCAGCAGTTTGTATACCACGTCCTCATGCCACACTGTATCGCAGGCTTCAGTAAGGTCAACAAATACAGCACCAGTCTTCAATCGTCTCTCGAATCCTGCTTCTATGTGAGTTGCCAAGGCCAGGAACTGATCCTCGCAGTTTCTTGCAGGTCTAAAACCTGCCTGTTCAACTGGGAGGTTTGCGAAAATAATTGGACTGATTCTATTGTAGATGATCCTTTCAAATAGCTTGTAAGTGGTACTTAGCAGTGAAATAGGTCTAAAGTTCTCTGGAACTTCAGGGCTTTTTCCAGGCTTCAGAATGGCTATGATCTTTGCCCGTTTAAACTCTGCAGGAATGACACTTGTCTGTAGTATGTTAGTAAAGAAGCTGGCCAACCATTTTTTGGTATGTTTTCCACAGTGTGTGAGGAACTCTGGGTGAACTTTGTCAAAACCTGGAGCCTTCCCATTCTTCATTTGTTTGATGGCCCTTGCCACCTCTATATCGGCGACAGGGGATGAGAGGTTTGTAGGGGCAGAGTACAATCTTTTTAGGTGGAACAATTGTTTTTTCACTTTGTGAGTATGATCTTTATCGGCGCTCACTCTAGACATGTTGGCAAGTCGACTTGCTATTTGGTCTGGAGTGACCTGATGCTTTGCTTGAGAGTTATGTGGGGTTCCACCTAGCTTTTTGAGGAGGCTCCATGCTTTCCGGCTGGACTTCTTGAAATTCAAGGTTTGCACCGTATCATTCCATTTGAGTTGTCCAGGTTCTGCAGCAGTTCGTCGGCTGCTTCTGTATGCCCGTTCTGTTGGAAATCATCATATAGCATTTCTCATGTTTCATTCCAACACGGGATATATTCTTTTCTAAAGCCTCTAGGAATAGAATTTTTGGCTGTCGCTATGGTTATTCTGACAAATCTGTTATAATTTCTTGCTAATGGGGGTATCCATCTTAGGTTTTTATCCAGGTTACCGGCAAATTCTTCCCACTTTGCTTTTCCAAAGTTCCATCTAGGTAAAGGCGAGGATCTAATTATGGGAATTGTTAGACCAACTTCTAGCAAGACTGTTCGGTGTTGAGTATGTGGAAAGGCTTGTAGAAGTGAAGAGTGGCTATTGGAATATTGAGTTCTCGGCCACACTCAGGTAAACCGCCATGATGTTTTCTTTTGAATGACCACTAAAAGCTCATGTCATGTGTGTTATATCAACAACTGAACTATTACTTTCAAATTTTTCAATTATTCATTTCACAGTTGATGGATTCAGAAAATTATTTCTACCAAAAACTGAACACGCTTTACGAAATGTGGCATCCAAACTCTCAACATTTTGATAGTAAAGTTAAACAATAAGGTCATATCGTGATTCATTGGTCTCCTGTTGACCTGTCACAATTAACAACCCATCGAATAATAACAGCCAAAATGGTGCACAATTCAAATCTTGCATTCTTACTGAAACATTCTTTAATTTTCAGTTACTTGCCAACAGATAGCCCCACATTAGCCTTTTACATGTGGTGATTGTGCATTTAAATCAATACAAACTATATGTAATAAGTTTATATCACACAAAAACAATTCTTGGAAAAATACCCCAAGTCTCATTGTTGCACAGTGACAAAGTTATGACATATTGTTCTGAGCCAATTTTACACTTTACAGCGTGTATTCAGTTTCTGAAACAGATTAGTTTTACTAGGAGTTATAGATAATTTATTTTTAAAATCTGATGAGTTGCCCATCATGCATGCCATGTTTTAATATATACTGTTATAAATCTGTAAGCATGCTGCATGTGTCTGAAAGGTATGAACTAGTAACTCACAAAAACTACCACATCAATTTGAATGGTGTTTTCAAATTTTTAGAGCTAATGAATGGTCTGGATAAAAATCTGCGGAAACCGCTAATGACTTAAGTACCGAGGGATGGGACAAGTAATCAAAATTATTTCCACACAGAAAAATTATGGTCCATGGATCACATTGTATTTGCGATGGTCACTCCTTTCAACAAAAATTCATTAAAGATCACACTACTTTTCTTGGATTATGTTTCTTTTTTTCATTTTTTTCCTATTTATTTATTCAGTTCTCCGAAACTTAAAACATCAAAATTATTGGAATACTTTAGTTAAATGTAATAAGCGTAAGAAATATTTAATTTGTATAAACATCTCTGTACTTCACAAACCATCAAAGATCATGCTCTTACACTACAATTCATGTTCATGGAGGAAAGAAATATATGGAGACGACGCAAGAGACCTTCACCATGCATTAAAGTGACACCGGGCAGAGGAGGAGTGGGGGGGCTAGGCCACATCCATACAGAATGTACATATATGTACAAAAACCTCAAGGAGACTCTAGGATTAATGTAACGCCGCAATCTGGTGATGGATTATTATGTAACTCGATGAGACAAATAAAAAATGAAGAATAAAATTTTTTGATATTCTGCCTAGTTTCCGAGATATTCTGTCTCAAATGTGAGATGTTTTTGGTTGAAATTCAGAAGAAAAAATTGGTCAAAGTCAAATTTGACGATGGATTCTTATTCAAAAAGACGAGACAAATAAAAATAAAGAATAAATATTTTCAATATCTCGCCTAGTTCTCGAGATATACTGTATCAAAAGTGAGGTGTCTTGAGTTGAAATGCAGAAGAAAAATTTCGCTAAAGTCGAATTTGATGATCAATTCTTATGTAACACGACGAGACAAATCGAAAATAAATAATAAATTTTTTTGATATCTTGCTTAGTTTTCAGGATATACTGTCTCCAAATTGAGAGGATTGGGTTGATATGCGGCCTGGACCAAAAATTAATTCTGCCAAAGCCACAATGAATTACATGGTGGACATGCAGAATGGATATTTCAGTTTAATACTACCACTTGTGGTTAGGTTGAAATGCGGCCTAGACCAGAATAAAATAGTAATCTTGTTACCATACATTGTAAGCTTAATTGGGAATAGCTGGAAATAGTTTACATTGCGATACATGTTTTGTCACTAATATGGTTCTCATGAAATTACTAACAATAATAGATAAATTCTTTGTCCCTTATATATGCAACAACAAAACCATTCTGGCACAGACTGCATTTAGACCTAACCACAATCTCCACTAAATTGCCGCCACAGAATCAAACTATGTAGACACATCCACACACGGGTATTTGAATCGCAAACTGCATTTGTGATTGATATGCTGTGTGCATTTTGTTCAGGTTGGTTGTATTGTGTTAAGGTCAGTGACAGTTTGTCATACATACAGTGTGTTTTAAATTTTCCTAAATGTTTCATAATATGATGTAAGTATTTTGATGCGTACCTATTACACTAAACAAATAAATAAATATTTGATACCAAAGTGTGGTTCTACTTTTCATTATATTACAAGTATTCAACCTCACTATTCATCATATTTTATTCATGAAATTTTCGCATGGGTAGTCTAGTTAAAACTTTATTTTGGTAGCAATTCATTACACCAGGGGTGGCCAACCCGCGGCCATTTTTGCGACCCGCGAGATTCATCACACTTTTACAAAATATATTTATTTTATTATGACCAAAGTAGTGAAAATCAATGTATTAAAAAACTACATTATCTGTTCATCCATATTGTCAAGATTTATTTCATTTATATTAATATATTTTTTATATATCGTCTTTTGTGATAAATATTTCTTTAAAATGTGCGTTTAGTATCATTATTATTATCTATGTTTACATGTAAGAATAAAAGTAAACACAATAATAATTTATTATGCTTCAATTTTTCACTCCAAAAAATGTTTATAATGGGTCTAAATCTAATATGGGGATATATAATTTTATATGCGGCCCGCAGAGTTATAATGCATTTCCAAAGTGGCCCGCAGGATCATTTGGGTTGGCCACCCCTGCATTACTCCAAGCAACATTAAAAAAAAAAAAATGCATTTTAACAGTTAATAAATTGCATTAGCAGTAATATTTGTCGGCACTATTAAATAGAACACAATCTTAGTCCTTTGTAATAGGCACTATAATCTAAACTTATTTGCGTGTAAGTTGAAATGCAGCCCAGACACTGTAAGACTTAACCATATTCATGTAAATTTTGATGGTGGCCCCATAATGCCAACCACCTTAGACAGAATTGTCCTATTGGTGCGAAAATTTTTACATACATTCATTGGGTGATATCATTTACAAATATTTGTATGTTATAATCATCCAATACATATTTAACAGGGAATTTTACGATAACTGTGGCGCTGCAATTTGACAGTGGATTCTTATGTAATTCGACGACAAAAAAAACAAAAGTATATTTTTGTTATCTTAGTTTTCAATATATCACATCTCAAAATTGAGGTGGTCAGGTTAAGATGCAGCCTGGACCAATAATAATAATCGTGAATTCACACATGGAACTACATGGTTGACTAGCAGTTGAGTTTAGGTTGAAATACAGTCTGTACCACAAGAAAACCTCCATCAAAAGCACAAGGAACTTTACCTAAAACTAATTTTTGAGGTTCAATATCTCAAAAACTAAGCAATATTTTTATAAAATTTATTCTTTACTTTTGATTTGTTTTGCCAGGTGACATAAGAATGCATTTTCAAATTGCGGCACAACAGTATGACAGTGCTGGCAATAAACGAGTAAAATCATTAGAAATATGGACAGTTCTGTGCAAGTTGTTATGCAAGAAATATGTATTGTTGTAAGATCAAAGCTTTGACATTGTATATAAATAAACTCTTCCAGCCATGTAAAACAGTCACACTTGTGGGACATTTCGAAGGTGTCTATCTGAGCCCTCATTTTCAACCACAGATGTCACTGGACAACAATTTGTTTACTCGGTGCAATGGAAGAAAAAAGCCAACCCAGTGTGATAACGTCATTCACTCTTCTGCTCATTACCGAGGCGAAATTGTTTCATCATTTTGATAGACGGGTTCCACGCCACACTGAATTGGTAAGCAGTGTCCCTGTTAACTAAAGAATCAGTTTTTCTGATTTCTACAGCTTCTGTAATAATGCTGTTCCAGTAATCTTTGACTCGGACTAAACTTGTAGTTTTTCAAAATCAAATCTATGACATTCTTTGACACTTTGTTCAGCCACAGCTGTTTTCTCTTCTTGCCCCAGATGAACATTTCTTGTATGTTCGACACATCGCTGCTCAATACACCACTGCATTTGTCCCATATAACCACAGCCACATGCACATGGTATAGAATACACACCAGGTGTTCATAAACCTAGGTCATCTTTAATGCTGCCTACCACATTTTTAATTTTTGGGGGTGGTCTGAAAATTATCTTAACTCCATGTTGAGTCAACAGTCTACCTATTTTGGAACTTACAGCACCCACAAATTACAGAAAGACAAGGCCCTTGGTATCAATATGATCTTTCTGTCGATACTCCTATTTAAACGTGCAACTAATCTGCCCCTGATTATAACCATGAACACAGCGCTATCAATTCCACTTAGAATAGGTCACGTTGGTACTCCTACTTTATGTATTTTGGTTATTTGTATTTCACATCTTCCGGTAGTTCTTCAATTCATGAAGCTCACGCCTCTCACATGTTTACCATTCAACTTTAAGACACTGCTTGATACAATTCAATGAACATTTATGTACGACGGAGGTCTAGTTTTTCTATGTTTTTTTTAATTGTTTATGGATTTAAAAGTAAACGTACCAAATGTGTTTTTATATAATAAATTGTCAAGATGTGACGTTGTTTTAGGTTTACCTGTGTTTCTAAAATGAATTTTAAACACCTCTTGCATCCATAAATACGTCTGATTTATGAATGAAATTCAAAACAAATAATAAGTAAAATCATAACCTTTTAATAAGGGTAGACCCCAATACGATATTAATCTTTCAATTAATTTGTGTACCAATGATGAAATTTCTAGATGCAACACTCAGTGGGCCCCCTGCAACAATAATATTCTTCATAAACCTATCTTTTGACTTCCCTCTGCTATTAATTTGTTGTTCAGTTGTTTCAAGTGTTCCAAATTGCTTTGCTGTCTCTTAATACTGTTGTGTTCTCATCTTACTAGCCTCTGCAGCCTCCTAACCTCCCCATTATAGTATGTAGGTTTGGTAAATTTATTTTCTGTTTTGGAATAGAACTTTCTTGTCCATTCTTATTATCTCCTTTGACTGTTCATACTTCAACTCCACTACTGGTGCCCTCCTTCCACATTCTGAACTTTATCTATTAATATATTTCTTCAATTCTGAAATATGTGCCTTTTTGTAACTTTTGACCACTAATTACAGAGCCCTCCTATATGCACCAGAACTGCTTTAAGATCATTTATTTCTTTAATTACTTGAGGCTGTAATAGGAATATATTCAACAAGTTTGGTACCCTTATACTCTAATATGTGTATGAAGCCTCCTCCCCTTATTAAAGTATTTGCAAACTTTTGTTCCCTTGTATTAGTAACCTTATTTCCATCTAATTTGATACCTGGCAATATAAATCCCCACAAATAATGACCATTCAACAATTACCTCTACCCTGGATATGGATTTCTTTACTCCCCAAGAACCTCATCTTCATCATTCATTCTTCACTGCCGTAAGCAGCCAACACCTTAGATTTTTCTTTTTTGATACACTACAGAGGTACCCCTGCTACCTCTTAGCTGTGCTCTATGAATACCAGTGGACTGTAGTAGTCTTTGCAAACCAATCTGAATAACCCTAAATCAAACTGCTTCTCTATCTCAGTGGTACACTATCAATAAAAGTTCACTGTCTAGCACTACTCTCAACCAAGACTCTACCCCTAGGAGTACTGTGGTTTTTTATCTATACTAAATTACCAAACACTATTTCTTTTTTCATCCTACAATTCACTTGTTAATGTAAAAGTTTCAAAAAGAAAAATGAACATTATAACTAATTTATGACCCAGTTTTAATTTAAATGTGAATAATGACAACAGTCTAACATACAGATACTGTAACTTACCATGTTTGAGAGAGCTACCTTACTCTCAGGAACAACCAGGGTGATGTTGAAAGTAGCCTTGATGGCAGGCTCATCCCAGCATGGGAAGCAGCGCCTGGCGTCAGTAGCCTCAAACTGGGTGACTCCTGCATAGCGCTCTTCCCCGTCTGGACTGTAAGCACAACACATACAACACTGTTACATGTCTCTATGTCCTTACCATATTTGACAATGCCACGATCTTGTTAGCTTCAGGGATTGACACTGCCAATGAGAATCTGGCCTTCACAGCAGGTTCATCCCAACATGGAAACAAGCGCCGGGCGTGGGTTGGACAAAGCTGCGTCACTGCCGAGTACACTTCCTCACCATATCTGAAGTTTTATGACCTTTAAAAACTATACTTTATGGAAAATAACAGGTGCTAAAGTTAGGTAACTAGGTGACACGACATTAAGCCAACACAAAAATAACTATCAGAAACAGATGTAAAAATTTGTATATACGATAAAATAACTGTAGAGAAATCTCACTGAGTATTTTTACTGGTTTTTTAATGTTGTTTACACTAGTTATTTGTTCTTTTTATCATCTGTATTTTGGACTAATTTAACAGGCATGATCAAAGGAAAGAACAAGGGGAAAAAAAAAACTTGCACTGAAAATTAGAATTATTATCATTCAAGTAAAAGGATTTTGAAACTGTAAGTAATGATCACATTCTGTTTAATAGTTTCCTTCCAACTGCAAGCATGAAAAGAAGCTTAAGACAAAAAAGATTCCCCAAATGATTTACTGCTTTCAATCACTATGGTAAGGCATTACTTTTAAAAAATACAGAACAGTCGGCTTTATCAGTTGTACATCAACAATATAGTTTTTGTCCCATTTTCTCACTTTTACCACCTTGAAAATCAATTCAATTTGTTAAATTTGGAGAGAATAATTCTCAAAGAAAAAAAAAAAAGGAAAATTTGACCAAAAGGTTTCATAGCATTACAAACACTTTTTTTTTTTTAATTTCAAAATTTCCAATTACATTAATATGTCACCTAATATTACATTGCTTTGATGATCCAGTTCTTCACCTTAATTTTAAAACAATAGTTCCTTGAAAATGAGGCCAGTGATTTGGACCCTTAAAAAATCTCAAGATTGTAACATGTTGACTTAGCTGGAATTTCAATAGGTTTTTATCAAAGGTAAATTTAAGACATACCATAATGCTGAGCATTAAGCTATGGAGCAGAATGAAATCAATGTGGTATGGCCTTTAACAAAGAAATACTATTTTTAAACAAGACCTTACTAGCAATGAATGAAATACATATTTGCCAAATGCTTTACTGATTGTTCTTTATATTGTTTTTAGTGACTAACATGCTTTCTCTCACCTTTGCCTACAGTCAATTTTAACTATCCAGATCCCAATTTATGCACATTTATCATAAAACATGTGTTATTACCATATGCAATAATAATAATAATAAAACAGGTGTCTCTGAAGGAAAGCTGATACAAAAGATATTTAAATAGTTCCAAGACATACTTATGAATGTTTAAGTCCATGGCAGTTATCTCCATTATCAAGATATTAAATTTCAAATTTCCTTTGTAATCTGCTCTGACAATTATAACACAGTGCCTTTGCAACAATTCAGTTACAAAATTATCACCTGTTGTCAATGTCTATCCAGTTTCTGCCATGCTTTATGTTGTCAACTGAAGTCTACCAACTGAGTGTAAATACATTGCCTAGCTGTCTCTCTGTTGTGCTCTCTTTCTTTTTCTTTTTTTCTTTTGCTGTCATCAACCTCTTGACTGGCTTAATGCAATGCTCCATCTCTTCCTAGCTTGCACTAACATTTTCATCTCAACATACCCCTTACAAGCTACATCTTCAATTATTTCCTTAATACATTCTAATTTTTGTCTACTTCTATAGTTCTTTCCTTCGAATGTTCCCTCCGCTAGAGAAATTAACCAAACCCACATCTTAAAATGTGACTCAACATCCTGTCTCTTCTTTCTTTAAGATCTTCAGCAAGATTCTTCTCTCATCCATCATTTCCAAAACACTTTCTATCCACTTAATTTTCAGCAGCCTTCTACAGCACCACATTTCAAATGCTTCAATTTTTTTTTTTTTTTTGGTATTCATTAAGTCCATGCCTCACTACCATAAAGTGCTGTGCTCCACAAATCAAATATATATATATATATATATATATATATATTTTTAATATAGTCTTCTCGGGTGACTAGCCGAGTGAGCAAGGTGTTTTCACATGATATTCTGACAATTGGAATCATTATAGTCTCTATTTTAATTATAGCCACTTGATTAATATATACAAGGTAGTATTCAAAAGCAGTGAGCCTCATTTTATTCTGATGCGTGTGTACCTCACCACGTGCTCCACTTGCCAGTGGCGTTGGTGGGGGTATTGGTTTCACAGTGCAATGGAGATCAGTTGCCTCCGAGCTTTCGGAACGGTACGCGATCAAGTTCTACTTCTGGTTGGGCAAGTCTCCTTCCGAAACATTCGAAATGCTTCAACAGGCATTTGGGACCGAGTGTCTATCTTATTCTCAAGCAGAAAAGTGGTGCAAGGCTTTTACAGAGGACCAGGAAGAGGTGACCGACGAACCCCGGTCTGGACGCCCGTCATCGGCCCGAACTGGCATTAATGTGCAGCGAGTGCATGATTTTTTGAAGACGGACTGGCGTTTAAGTCCCTACCAAGTAGCAAAGGATCTGGACTGTTGGACGCAACAGTGCAACACATTGTTACCGAGGACTTGCACTTGCGGAAGATCTGCACCAACCTCATGTAGAGAGTTTTAACCGAAGGGCAAAAAAACAACCGAATGCTCCAATGTCAAGAACTGCTACAAATGTGCAAAGACGATCCCAGCATTCCCAAAAAAGTGATAACTGGCGACGAAACTTGGACTTTCCAATATGACGCAGAGAGAAAATGCCAGAGCTCTGAATGGCACACCTCAAACTCACCCCGTCCCAAGAATGTGCAGATGAGCAAATTGAAGACGAAGACCATGATCATCACCTTCTTCGGAGTGAAAGGGACTGACTCACCCGGAGTGACTGTGAATGCTGCTTATGACTTGGAAGTCCTGGAAAGGCTGAAAAGAAGCGTCACACACAAGCAAAGGAACATCAAAGACAACTGGAAGCTTCACCACGATAACGCACCCAGCCAAACTGCCATCATCATGAGCGCCTACCTGTTCCAGGTGAGCATTCCAGTGGTCCCCCAGCCTCCCTACAGTCCAGACTTGTCACCTCGTGACTTCTTCTTGTTTACGCGCTTAAAATCAGCGCTGAAAGGAAAACACTTCCATTCGATCGAGGACATGCAAGCAAATGTCAAGGCAGCCCTTGCAGCCATCCCAGAACAGGTCTATGTGGACACCTTCGAGTCATGGAAAAGCCACCTACAAAAGTGTATTGATGCAGGCAGTGGCTATTTTGAAAACTATTAGTCTGTTGTACCGATTTTCTGAATAAATCTGTCCTTTTGAATAAAGGCTCATTTCTTTTGAATCCCACCCAGTATATTATATTCCTCAGATTGTACATGTGATTTCTTTAAAATTTTGATCTTGTCCCACTTAATACTATCAAAAGCTATTTCTAAATCAAAAAATGCCATAAAAATATCTTTGTTTTAATAGATCTGCCCTTCAGTTTTTCATAAACCCAAACTGATCTTCACATACTATTCCTTCTGCTTCCTTTCAATTCTTCTGTATATTATCCAGCTCGGTAATTTTGATGTTAGACTTATGGTGCAGTAATTCCCACATTTGATGGCTTTGCTTTCTTTGGATGTGTGAACATGATACTTTTATTAAAATCAGGTGAAATCTTTCCAGTTTCGTAATTGTTTGATATCAGTTTGAATAATCTTTGGATTCCTTCTTCTTCTTCTGGGATTTCAGAAGTTTTGCAGAAATCTCATCAATTCCAACTGCCTTATTTGATTTCATATCTTTAAAAGCCGTGTCAAATTCTGTTCTTAAAACAGGATCTCCTGAGTCATCAATGATGACATTGCCATCTTTTTCCAGCACAGTAATTTAAAATCATCCCCATCATACGGTTTCTCTATGCATTCCTTCCATTGGTTAGCTCTGCTTCTGAGTTTAAAAGCAGTTTCAGTGTTTATACACCTTTCTTCAATTCTCCAAAATTTTGTTTTATCTTCCTATAGGCCACATCTATTTTACCTACGACCATTTCCTTTTCTACTTCTTTGTACTTTTCTTTTCTTTCTTTTTTTTTTTTTGCACTTCCTGGTTATTTGATTTTTAAAATGGCTGTGCTGCTCACTTCCTGCTTCTGAGCATTTCTATGCCTTCCTGATCCATCAATTCAAAATTTCTTCTGTGATCCAAGGTTTACTGGGTTATGTTTCTTTACCAACTCTGATTATTTCTCTCTCCAGTTCATTCCATTCATCCTTAGTTGAAATCCTTTCACAGTTATTTCTCAGAACCACATCTACCATCTCTGCAAATTTTTCTCGTGTTAGTGTGTTCCGGTTGGTTCACTTTCAGTCTGTTCTGCTTGAAACTGCTTCTTTATTCTCTTGAATTAAAGCCTGCATTTCATAACTACCAGGCTGTGGTCAGAGTCTGTCAATTGCTGGGTATGCTTTACAGTCTGTAACATGATTCCTGAATCTCTGTTTGACCATGGTATAATCTAGCTGATATCTACCTCTATCCCAAGGACATTTCAGGTTTATATCCTTCATGCAAGATACTTAAATAGTGTCACAACTAGTTTATATTTTTCACGAAATTCTAACAACCTGTTTCCTCGCTCATTACTTTCTCCTAGACCAAAACTTCCTAAAGTATTCCCCTTTTTACCTTCTCCTACAATCACATTCCAGTTACCCATGATTATTAGATTTTTATTCCCCTTCACATTTTGGATTAATTCTTCAATTTCATTGTATACTTTCTCTATTGTTTCATCATCTTCTTGTGCTGTTGGCATAACACTTGTACTAACATGGTTGGAGCAGCCTTAGTTTCTACACTCATCAAATCTAATCACTAAACTGATCATAACAACTCATCCGTTTCCCTAGTCTCTTGTTCATAATAAATAAAACGAACTCCATTGACAGCGTGTGTGCTAATTATCCTGTGTTCCCTTGACCAGAAATCCTGTGCAACCTTCCACTTAATCTCACTAATCCCAATGACATCTAGTTTAAGTTGTTCCATCTCCCTCTTTAATTTTTCTAATCTACATGCCCCTTAACAGTCCACTCGTAGAATGTTTGTATTCATTCTGAGCAGTCCCAACCTGGAGATCCAACTGGGGGAGTATATTACCTCCAAAATATTTTACACAGGAAAAAGCCATCATTTTATAGTAATTTGAGAGGATTACATGTGCTCGTGATATCCTTGGGGCCTTTAATGCAGCGGCTTCCTGTTTCCTTCTGCTTCCCTATGCTGTTGATCATTTCTGATTCATCTATCTTTAGCAGCAGTTTCTAAGCGTAAGAGCAAGAAGGTGCCTTGGACCACTCCTTGCTCTTCTGCCCTCATTGCAGGAGGCCATTAGCAAACAATGGGTGACTCCTTATATTGGGAATCATTGCAACTGATGCAAACAGAATGCACCACACGAAGAAGAGGTTGCCATTTGGTTGGAAGAGGCTAAATAGCCTCTCCCCAACCCTTATAACCCCTTCTCTTCTAACCAACCTCTTCAACCTTCTCACCTCCCGATTACAGTATGTGGGTCCTATACTTCTCTTTATTTTCTGTTTTGGAATAAATATTTCTTCACTCTTTTTTATTATTTGCTTGAATTCTCCCCACTTGTATTCCATTGAATTTGTGCCTTCCTTCCATTTGCTGATCCTTCCACTGAAGTTTGTTGGAACTGCATCATGATTACATATTCCTTCGGTTACTTGAAACCCCATAAGGCTATCATCACGCTTTATTAGGAAGATATCTAACATGTTTTGTCCCCAAATGTTGAAAATCTCTGTTTCTTTATGTTATTAATCTCAATTGCTAGACAGTTGGCATGTGGCAAATTTAATCACCATTTTGCACTCATCTCTGAGCTCTGAAAATTAATTTAGTTATCACCAAGAACCTCATCATCATGGTTCATTGTTTCACCGCAGCAAGCTGCCAACACATTGTTGTAGAAATGATTATTGAGGAAAAAGCGGTTTATTGATCGATGGGTCAAGTCACCATTTCAACTGGAAGATAAATGGTAGTTTGAAGACTTTTCCTATTATGATGGGATACACCCAGTAGATTTCATAAACATTTTTGATGTGTCAGAGAAAAGAAAAACGGTGTGGCAATGATAAGCAGGAGAAGAAAATAGAAGAGGAACAAAAACCCCATTCTATATTTTGGGAGTGGCAGGAAGCCCGCTATCTCCACAATGGGTAAAGTTTTGATGGAAAACTATTTATGACTTGTGTATTTAAATTTCACAGAGCAAGTTATGGAGAAGTTGGCGCGATATGTTTTCTCCTATATTCTGATAAGACACTGACTCATATTGACTGGTATCAGCCTAGCATTTGATGTTTGTTTACAGTATATTACATTTAAAATTGGGATTTTTAATTCACTGTTATTAGTTTAGTGCCAATGCTGTTAAGTAGTGACAATTATTGTGCTTATTTACTATGAATTATTGTGCAGAGAAAGCCAGCAAACACCATGGAGGAAGGAATAATATGGAGAAGACGCAAGAGACCTTTACCACGCATGGGAGTGAAGCAGGCCGGCGGAGGAGTGGGGGGGCATGGCCGGAGTGGTGGGGGCTTAACCGCTTCCCAACAAACACGGGGAATATGTACAAACACCTCAAGAGGACTCTAGGATAAACGTGACGCCGCAATCTGGTGATGGATTATTATGTAACTCGATGAGACAAATAAAAAATGAAGAATAAAATTTTTTGATATCCTGCTTAGTTTTCGAGATATTCTGTCTCAAATGTGAAATGGTTTTGGTTGAAATTCAGAAGAAAAAATTATTCAAAGTCAAATTTTATGATGAATTTTTATTTAAAAAGACGAGACAAATAAAAAATAAAGAGTAAAATTTTTTGATATTTCACCTAGTTCTCGAGACATACTGTCTCAAAAGTGAGGTGTCTTGAGTTGAAATGCAGAAAAAAAATTTCGCAAAAGTCAAATTTAATGATGGATTCTTATGTAACACGACAAAAAAACTCGATAATAAGGAATAAATGTTTTCGATATCTTGCTTAGTTTGGGGGATATACAACATCCAAATTGAGAGGTTTAGGTTTGGATGCAGGCTGGACCAAAAATTAATTCTGTCAAAGCCACAATGATTACATCGTTGACATGCAGAATATTCAGTTTTATTACTACCACTTGTGGTTAGTCTGAAATGTGTCCTAGACCAGAAAAAAAGTAAGAGGACCCACTCTAGGGATGAGCAACCCAGACATTTTATAGGCTGGTACCAGAAATAAAATGTTTATTCAGTAACCTTAATGAACATTCTCTTGATCAAAATGTGTTGTCTAATTTCACAGCCCTACTTATTAGGACAATTGTAAAAAAATTATCTCTCAGTTAGATTTAGATACGGGGGGGGGGGGGGGGGGGGGGAGAATGTTGTACAAAAAAAAAGAGACTAAATTAGAAACACATTCCCCAAACTGATTTTGTTCAAAGGCCAATAACTTCTTTATTTATGAAGCCCATTTTTATTTCTGCATGAACCTGTTTCGACATAAATAGATGAGAAAGATTTCAAAATCGGTAAAAATAGGTATAGACGTATTTACAAACAGAAACAAGTCTTATATGAAGCTTTAAAAATAACCTAAGTCAATGGCCTGAAATAGCTATTTAAAAAATTAATAAAACTCACAGCTTCTCACATAACAGTTAATTTCATCATCCATTGTCAGTATAATCAGCAACGTGACGAAAGAAATCGTAATAGTAAATTCACTGAATCGCGAAGTAAAACACGCCCCTTTAAATCTCATTTTAAACACTCGTTAAAAAATAATGCTAGTCTATTATGTGCAAAATAGCAAGTTTGCTGATTTTCTACACTACACCAAGAAAAATTTGAGAACAAAGTCATCCCATTGAGAGCTATGACTAAATATTTATAGACGTGCTGCAAAGTTTGCGGTGTCTACCGCTCACTTCAACAACGATAATTACAATTCAACTTACTTATGAAATGATATTCCAGGTTCTTTCCTGTCTGGCCTATTTGTGCAACCGTACGCAACACAAGCTGGCATTTTTAAACACTTATACACAATACTAAATGAAATAATCACTGCATCTACCACAATGTGAACACCTTAATTGTTGGGAAGCGCCATATGGTCGCTGCCGGTGCTGCCACCATGCGGGAGAGTTTAGTGCTTGCTTCACCGATTTAACGTCACTTCTCCTCCATATAATTCCTTCCTCCATGGCAAACACCAGAAAACTCATTGTGTGTAATGTTATTAAAGAAAAGGAAAAGGCTTTTAGGCAATGTAAGTAACAAAGCGTAGGGAAAAAAATAAGAAAAAAACAATCACCAAAGATGAAGTTAGGAGGGCTGTGATGAACACACAAAATAGAATTGAGCTTTACTTTAATAAAATATATTAAGTAGAATATGGACCTAAATCCATCGGCAAATGAGAGAAGGTGTATAGCTTCTAACAGTTAACAGCTAGGAGAAATATCCCGAAAAGTCATTATAAGATCAAAAACTTATTAGAACCCATAGAGTTTTTTTTTAAATAATAATAATAAAGACTCTGGAAGAATATATAACTAGCTACTACTGCTACTCAAGCCAAGAATTCACATATATAATTTAATTGGTCTTATATGGGTCACAGTACTAAACAAATAAATAGTGTATATTTTAAATGCCAGTAAATATCATTCATATTATTTCGAGAAGGTGATTTTTTTTACAAGCTATTTAAGCCAAAATCGATAAATGTGATATAATTTTAAAGGTTAATTTCTCCGTTTTGGTGGCATCATTAATTAAGAAAGGATTTTTTTAAAAATTCGAGCTGTAAATGGCAAAATTATGAAAACTCAAGGTCATGGGTATGGGATACGCTAGCATCGATAAGAAGTGATCACATAACTGCTAGCTAGATAGCACCACCACATATCAAAATTTTTGCATGGTCATTATTGTATTACCACTACACACAGTTTACAAATAAATAATTGTTGCTACAAAATGAGATAGTTCAGAGTAAAACTGCTATGCTTTGCTGGCTTCGATAAGGAGTAATCGCATTACTGCTACATAGCAGCATGACATATCACAGATATATAGATAAACTGTGTGTGTTTTATAGAGTAAGGAATATTTGGAATATTTTTTTTTCTGTTCGGGAAATATTTCATTGAATGATTACTAATAATAATATTTTTGCTTAAAATATTGTGTACAAAGTGGTTTTGTGATCTAAATTTTTAATATAAATATTTTTTAATGTTATTTACGTGAAAATAGTAACACAAATTATGTTTTGTTTTGTTTTGTAAATTACCTCAAGATTGTGTCATATATAGTATGTTTAACATGTCCAGAAGTGTTTTCTAAATATTTCGTAAGATATTCTAAGTATTTTGCTATGTACCTATAGCAGTTGACAAAGTAAAAAGGGGCAGGTTCTTCTTTCATTCTGCTAAAAGCCACTAAACTCGCTATTCATTGTATATCATCCACAAAATTTTTGCACAAACAAACTAGTTTAATTTATTTGCAATGGATTACATGAATTGGTGATAGTTTCTACTACACATCAGATTTCCTATTTTGTGTTTTCTTGTGTTTGTGTGTACACGTGTATTTGCATGTGTGTATGTGTAAGAACAGAAATTTTCAGTCGCACCATGCTGAATTGGCAATATTACATAAAGCAATCTACTCTCCTTGGATCAAACAGGTCCGCAAATTCGCAGAAAACAGTTTACAACCAGTGCCTTCTTCCTGTGCCGACATGACTGCAAAATCAAGATGCTTAATTGATTACAAAAGGAAAACCTAGGACATCCTAGTGATGGTCAATGTTGAATTTCACTAGGAGGACAAGCAACTTCAGGTCAGTAACAATAGTTAAAGTCACCTAGTAGAAAAGAGTGTCTTTAAATGGCACAAGGCTGGCAAAGTTCCTCAAAGATAAGAATGGCAGATGGACAAAAATAACATTAGAGTGAAGTCCAAGAAATCATCGAAGACCAAGATGAAAACTCCCGTTCTTAATCAAACAACATAATATTGTCATTTACAAATCACCAACACAATAATACATTAGAATAATGAAAAGTAATGATCCCAATACTCTACCCTGTTGCACGACTATTTTTATTTACCTCCCTTTTGATATTGCTTTTCTTACACCAACCCCTTGGTTCATACCTCCAGCTAACAAGCCACCTTTACATTGACCCCAATAGTTTTAACCTTAGTTGCTACCATTCTATGGCTAACTATGTCAAATTATTTCAAGAGCCTCAGTGCTACATTGTCAACTCAGTCTCCATTGTCCATTTCATACAAAATATCTTGCATGTAGCCCAATGAAATTCACATGAATAATCTCTTCCTGTCCCAAGTTGCTGATCTAGAAATCACTTTCTTTACTCACAGACATTTCTGATGTGGTTGCATTTCAAGCCCTCAACTTATCTACTACCAAGGTCAAATTAATCAGCCTGTAGTTTGAAGTCTCCAGACTTAATCCAAATATTTCAAGGTATGGAAAAATGGCACATTCCACCAATATTTAATACAAAAATAGTAATCTATTCACTTATGATTTTGTAATCGATATAGTACCCTCATAATACTCTTAGGATTTATTTATAAATTTCTAGTCTGCTCATTTTTATATATGTGAAGAAGCTTCTGCTCTGATTTTTCCCTCATCCCTACACTACAGTCCTAATGAGTCTGATTTATCCAGTTGCTTAATACATTTATCTTTTTGGTATCCTTGATAACTTCTTCTAAATCCTTATCCACAACAGCTAATCTTCCTCTAAATTTTCTAACGTAGCCTTACAAATCCCTAGTTGCATCATTCAGTGGTCTACAACCAGGCATAATATTCTTCATGAACATTTTTAGTTACGCTCTCTGTTGCTATAAATTCGATGTTTAATTGCTTCAAGTGTTCCCTACAGTCATGTTATTTTCTAACTTCACTGTGTTCTCTTCTGTTAAGCTCCTCGGCCTTTCCACCTCCCGAATATAGTATGTAGGTTCTGCTTTTCTTTATTTCTAAATTAAACAGAACTTTCTCATCCTTACTATTTCTTTGAACTGTTCCCACTAACTTTCCATATACTGAGTATTCCCCACTTCCCTGAAATATATCTTCCATTCTTTTCAATATCTCAACCGCCTCCTATTTATGACATTGATTTGCTGAACCCTCTTATATCTAACAGACCTATTTCCTAATCTCTTATTCTTTCTGTAACCTGAGACCCCACATAGTTATCATCAGAATTTATTAGAAAAGTAGCCAACATGTCTTGCCCCTCCTCCCACCTTCGTGCCCTGTTCTATCACTTACATAAAGCATCATTCCCTCGCTAACATATTTGCAAATCTCTGCTCCTTTTCGTTATGTATTTTATTTTATTTTCTGTCCATGCCTGGCATATTTAATTCCACACCAGTGATAACCATCCTACTCCTGGCTCTGAACTTAAAAAATATATTTAGTTGCTCTCAATAGACCTCATATTGTTCATTCATTCTTTCACTCTTATTTTGTTTTTGAGTTCCTCAGAAATCTATCCTAGTACCGGTACCTAAAAATCTAATTGGTTGATTGTGATCTTCAATGAAACTTTATAAAATGCAGTAGTAAATTTGAGGTAAAACCAGTCAGTTATTTGAAACATATGTTCGCAATGTGTAACAGTTTGTGCCATGATCTGTGACTATACTGCTGGTTCAACATTTCAGAAGCTTGTTAACAGAAAACAAAATGAATAAAAAAAATGTAGCATCTTCCAGGAAGTACTTCTATCTTATGATATTCATGACTGAAGAAAATAAAAAAAATAATGCTTTAAAAAACTATATAAATTGTGGTTGAGTGCAAGATGCTGAATTTGAAAAAGGGGGGGGGGACAGTAATATTTGAGGATACAATAACAATTAATAAGAATTAAGACAAAGATGATGTTTGGAATTCCACATGAAAATCAATCTCACACATGAAAAAGTAGTAACAAGACAGTATTCATGTCACCCTCTAATTATGAATATAAGGTGGGGAAAGAATTGCTTGCTGAAGACTTGAAATGTAAATATCTTGGAATTACTTTTGATAACAAACTTGAATGGGCAGGACACATAGGACAGGTGGTAGGAAAAGGTTTCAAAGTTCTGCACTTGTTGGAGAGAGTGATGAGGGGATGTACGAGAGAAGTCAAGGAATTGGGTTACAAAACTTTGGTCAGACCATTTCTCGAATATGGTAGAGTAGTATGGGACCCTCATTTTACGTATCAAATACAGGAGTTGGAGAGGGTGCAAAAAAAGGGCTGCTAGATTTGTTTCTGGAAATTATCGCAAAATGCAATCAGTGACGGATATGATAAAGGAGCTGGAATGGGATTCATTGCAAGACAGGAGGAGGATGAGGAGGGTCATGGGAGTGTACAGGGCATATACTGGCAATGAGACATGGAAAGATATTGCAATAGGTATGAAAAGTAGTCCATGGAAGGGAAAAGATGACCATGACCACAAGCTGGCACTCGATTTCAGGCACAAGGGTGTGGGAAGATTCTCTTTTTTAGGTAAGGGTGTCAGGGATTGGAATGAGTTACCAAGAGAAATGATGAATAATTTACCAAAAACTTTGAAAGAATTTAAAGATAAAATTTGTAGAGGGCAAATGTAGGTGGGAGCAGGATAGGGGGAAGATGAGTGTGTAGGGAAATTGCCACCGGAGCCTGTGCTCCATTGCAATTAAATTAAATTAAAAAATTGAATACAGTACTTCTATACGACATTTACTTTGTAGTCTTCACGGGTGTGCAGCCGGATGGTGTTTTGAAAACACAACGTTTCGACAACCAGCTCGGTTGTCTTCATCAGGTAGACTACGCGGTGAGTGCCAGCTTTCGTCAGCCTGTAGACACCAGACACCTGAGGAAGACAACCGAGCTGGTTGTCGAAACGTTGTGTTTTCAAAACACCATCCGGCTGCACACCCGTGAAGACTACATTGCTTCAGTACGCCGGGAAAGTCTCCACGCACACGACATTTACTTTGTCATCATAGAGGCTGGCTAAAATTAGTTATAGCAGTTTAGTATCCCTGAATAGAATCAAATGTTCACGGTAAGTTTGAGAATAATGTAATAATAGTGTCTGCTGAAATTTAGAAAGACATCACAAACCTTGAAAACTAGGTTACTTGATATTTGTTACATTGTCAAGCATGGCTGTAAAAGATTGTTGTAATGTTCAGAACTCTTCTGAGAATTGAAATGGTCAGCTTATTTATACAATATACACAAAGATGTAGCATCTTCCAGGAAGTACTTCTATCTTATGATATTCATGACTGAAGAAAATTAAAAAAATAATGCTTTAAAAAACTATGTAAATTATGGTTGAGTGCAAGATGCTGAATTTGAAAAAAGGGGGGGGGGCAGTAATATTTGAGGATACAATAACAATAGAATTAAGACAAAGATGATGTCTGGAATTCCACATGAAAATCAATCTCACACATGAAAAAGTAGTAACAAGACAGTATTCATGTCACCCTCTAAATACAGTACTTCTATACGACATTTACTTTGTCACCATAGAGGCTGGCTAAAATTAGTTCTAGCAGCTTAGTATCCCTGAATAGAATCAAATGTTCATGGTAAGTTTGAGAATAATGTAATAATAGTGTCTGCTGAAATTTAGAAAGACATCACAAACCTTGAAAACTAGGTTACTTGATATTTGTTACATTGTCAAGCATGGCTGTAAAAGATTGTTGTAATGTTCAGAACTCTTCTGAGAATTGAAATGGTCAGCTTATTTATACAATATACAAGCTCCCTGACAAGGAAGAAGATAATGTTCATATTATATTTTAGTAACAATGGAGTTACTGCTGCCTGCCTCCATTCAACTTTGGTGAGTGTTGGGTATAATTTCTCTATCCTTTCCACACTCATATTTCAGAATTTTAGGTCTACAATTCATACTAAAACAGTTACACTACTAAATTTGATATATATAAATATATATATGGAGAGAGAGAAAGAGGAATTAGCCACTTAACAGCACAGTGACAAGGCTAAAGACATCCTTCCAATGTCTTTAGCATTACAAAAACTATTTCACTGGAAAATCACATGTGAACCATACTTTCGTAAACCTAAAATAAAAGGAAGTCTTCTGATACACATGGAACTAAAATAAAAATTAACAATTTTCTAAAAATCTGCATTTTGTGTGTTTCTTAATCACCCAGCCCTTAATTTACAAGGCTCATCTGCATAGTCAGTGTACCATGAAGTAATTACGCTACTGTCCTGAAATTCGGTACCTCCAAACCATAACGTAGGCCTATATTATGTAAGAAAAACATTTGTATTAAGTCGTCAAATGTATCAGATACATATAAATTAGTTCAAACTTTGGGTAAGATATGCAAATCCTTGGTAGTGCATGATAAATATAGCACAGACCAAATTGAAACCTGATGCTACTTGTTACAAGAGCATCCCACGGTAGTTTCAAGAGTAAGATAATTCTAATAATTTCATACTGCTGTTGGTCATAACTTGCCAAAATCACTGATGCCCCAACATGGCTGCTGGCGAATGGTAACCGTTTAGCACAAAGGTAACTTATGTGTCAAACGAATCCCCTATGTGATCCTTTACTTTTGTGTGAGAAATTCGTAGTAAGAAAATATAGTAAATGTATAGTAAGAAATGTGTATACCAAATTTAAGTAAAATAGCACGATTACTTCTTGGCGTCCTCACAATACAGTCAAACAATGTTCATCAACAATGATTTCTTCACCAAATCCCAGTATCAACAAATATTCAATTCATTTGCAGACAAATCAATGTGGTGAAGTACTAATAGCCAACTTCACTGCCTGCATTTAGAGTAGTAGTCCTAATAGTCCTAACTAGATAGCAATATTTTGGGCCGATATTAATGTAGATTCAAGGTACAAATTGCGATTAGGATTAAATGCATATTTTGAATCAAAACAATTTAAAATAATAAGATAAACTTAAAAATGTAATAAACCATCCAGCAAATAAGTGTTTGCCCAGCACTGATTTTCCAATTTGGTAATGTGCTTACTAATTTTCGAAAACGTAAAAGCCAAGCATATCATAGATTTAAAATTAGTCCCTGAAACATAATTAGCTGCAAGACTTCTAAATTTGAAATGTGTTTCTACAGTTTGTAGGAAAAATAAAGTTTTTTGTGTTTCCTCCAAAATATATTGTTTTTGTAAATTAATTATAATTGAACTTAAGCCCCAGTGGCAATTCTGAATGTATAAACATGACTTAAAAAATAATAACTATATGCTAAATTAATTAATGAATTACCATAGAAAACTGAAAGCAGTCCTACAGTCAAGTAAAATCCTTAATTTATTTTAGGAAAACATAGCAAAGCAAAATAGTAAAATTTAACAATTAAAGTGATATAAAATACCAATTTGTTTCAGTGTTCTTGTTATGATAAAATAATTGAACCCTTCGTACTTTAATTCTATTTCAAACAGAATTAAAAGGGGAAAAAAAAGGTGTGGAAAAACTGTAGTCACATATTTTTTTTATCTCTTAAAATAATTAACTGTAGGGAATATAAGAATGTAGGGCACCTATCTATTCATACGATACTTTTCCATTAATTAAAATGACATTGAGATTCAGAGAAGAGTCTTAGGTATCATCTTGAGTTTCTCAGAGATATTTTATAAAGCAAGAAATGAAAGCTGGAAAATAAAACACTGAATCCCTTATTAGCAAGTTGGACAGCTGTGAAAACCCAGACTAACACATTTATAATTTCTAGTGTTGTTAAAGAACATCCTGATATGATACTTAAAAAAAAAAAAACTAAAAAATAATGTTACCTGACATATTTACTCCTGTAAAATCCTTTCATCTTGTCATTAATCTCTCCTGTAAAACTGAAATTAAGTGTACCATCTCCTATATTGAGAGGTTCTGGAAATGACAATGTAAGAGTTTCATCTTCTAATGACAATGACACATTTGTAGGAACAATGCTGGAATTGTTTGATGCAATGAATTCAACACTTTTGATGTTCAAATCCAAGGAATTCAATATAATTTTGCTGGTCGGTGTTTTCACCTAAACAAAAAATGCCAAGTGGAAAAGTTTTACAACAGCATGTACTTTAATTACTTGATCAGCGCTATTATCTTACGTACCTCGACTTTCACTGTTTCTTTGCCCTCAAATACTAAAGCTTTGAGATCTGGTTTCAGAATTAAATCGTAATGTTTCGGGACAACTGTCTTTGGCAGCCTTTCGAATGGTTTGGCTTCCGGCATCTTCTTGTTGAGAATATCCCGGTCCGTTACAGCTGTTGAGTAACACTGAGCACTTGGTACAGACTTGACAACTGATTGTGCGCTTATCAGAACAAGCCGGTTGCGCAATAAATTTGTACAATTTAAGTATGAAAAACCTATAAACGGCCAGCAGCGATTATTTCCTCGCGTAGTGACCCACAACAGTGTTGTTACACCACTGACACGTATATCAGTAGAACTAAGCCTGTTTTCCTGCCCCGACAGAGAATAACGGTAACGGCACTGTCTGTGTCTGACAAAAACCGGTTCTTTGGTCCGTCGTATAATACGACACAGTGCTCTCCTAACCAGGTTCATAAACTCAAGTACACGCAGGTAAGTTCAACCGTATTAAAGCGCTTTTACGGCTTTCTTATCTCAGATGTAGGAAAGTCCTTCGGAGACAATGCAGCTACCGCTACTCTTCTGTTGTCGCATTTATCAAGGTCACCATATCATTGTAACTGTAAACAACGGTAATTCTTTACCTTTAGTCTTCGGACACTACCCCACTTCCAAACTTAATTTTCGGAGACGCGCAATGAATCTGCGGAATTTCTAATCTGCCAAACAAACGACTCTCACTCCGCGCAAAGATTGTTTGTTACGTGTGATCGTTTGCTAGAATTGAATTAAGTTACTAGTGAAAATAATTCACTATTATGTGATGCTTGAATTATCTAATATTATTTTTCTTTAATAACAGTTAGATTAAAACGACTGCTTTACTAAGGTCCAAAAGCACACTAAGTAAATCGCTGTAATGAACTTTATTTACATTACGAACATTTAAGGCCTTTTCCTTCTCTGTGCAAATACTATTAAACTTCCCCTTCGTTGCTTAAAATCAAACGACTGTGGAAAATCGATTTCATTAATAAGTAATCGAAATTCAAAAAAGTTTATATGAAAGTGTACTGTTTACTGATATGTAAAACAGAGCAACGATTATCTTTACAATTTCATGCCGACCTCATTCCTTCTAGTTTCTGTTTTTAATTTTCCTTCTTCTTCTTTTTCTCAAGATGCACGCGTTTTAAATCGTACTTGCGTCAGTCCTGGTGCTTTGTCCTTGGATGGTATACCGTTAGATCAACGAACTTGAATGAAAGGCACGAACATACCTCTTTAACATTTCATTTTTCGGTGAACAACAGCGTGATAAAAACCTGCTTTTATAAACTTATGTAATATGTTCATAACATTCGCGAAGCTATTGTACTGTTAAGCTTGGTAATTATTTATACTTTTTAAATAAAGATTTCACGCTGAAATACTTCAACAGCACAACTCTACGCTTTAATCGGTAGGCCTATTGCATGAAATGACCTACATCCTGTATTGCGAGCACATTATTTACCTTCAAAGTAGATAATTTTGACATCTATATAATAATTAAATTTGAAGAATAATATTTTTGTGCTTATTATTTTTTGTTTTTTTCTGTATATGAGATAGCAACATGCCAGTATATCAGACTTGAAGAATCAAAACAACTTATAACATTGAGAGTGTAGTTTAAAATACTTTTTTAGTTTGCCTTTTTTTTTCGTAATACTTTCAATTACCTGTAGCTGGTATATGCCATATAAGGACCGCGACGTTCAACTGTTGTGTTTGGGTAATTGTTTGATGTTTGTCCAATAGTTATGCGTCGTATAGTTGTATTGTTCCATAATCTCATTCTTCCAAAGGGCATCTGTATTCTTCATTGGTGGTTTGAGCTGGAAGATCATTGGCTTGATTCCTCCTGAATGATCTTCGGTTTTCTAAGTATCTTTATGTCCCTTCTCTTCTCCCAGTTCCCGCAGATCCTTGTTCACATCAATCAGCCACAACGATTTCGTCTTTCTTTTTCGTCGGTGTTTGATAAGCCGGTTCAACAGTACAGCAGGATGCATCTTGCAGACGTCACCAACACCCTGTATATTATAAATGAATGCATCCGAAATGTTGTGTATCAATAATAATATTACTCGGTTTGTTTCCCGAGAAACTTTTATAAATATTAATAAATTCCTGAATTTTCTAACGAATACAGTTCATTTTACTTCAGCACCTCACACACCAGACGAGAGCCTGTTTATAGAAATCTAATTTAATAATGAGTAATTCGTACTATTTAAGGAATAACGTTATCTATCTTTACCATTATAAATGTGTACGAAAGCTGCGTATGTCTGAGAGTTATGAACCGGTAAATGCAAAAACTACAGCATCAATTTGGATGGTGTTTTCAAATTTTGTAGAGCTAATGGTCCGGACTAAATCTGAGTAAATAGTTAATGACATGTATGTATCGCGGAAGGAGCAAGTAATTTAAGTCATTTTTTTTATTATTTAATTTTATTGACACTGGGCGTGTTGGCCATACAGTCAATCAGTCAATGTACGTATATATATATACATATACGTACATTGACATTGTATATATATATTATATATATATATATATATATATATATACAAACCACTGTTTGTATTGCATGTTCACTACATAGTAATCGGATAATATAAACAAATTAGTAATTTACATAGTGTTAAGAATATAAACATTATTAGAGGATTTTAACAGTAAAATGTTGCCATCCAGTTATCTGTGCACATTAAAAATTAGCAATTCAAAAAGACATTACATTTATGATAAACCTAGATATTGTATATATGGGGTACAAGTAAAATGTGCAACCCTTCCGCAAATTACTGCGGATTTTCAGTGCTGGGGCCATCAACAAGTGTCAGCGTGCGAACAATTCAACGAAGCATCATCGATATGGGTTTTCGGAACCAAAGACCCACTCGTGTACCCTTGCTGAATGTGCGACACAAAGCTTTACGCCTCACCTGGGCCCGTCATCACCGACATTTGGCTGTTGATGATTGTAAACATGTTGCCTGGTCTGACAAGTCTCATTTCCAATTGTATTGAGTGGATGGATGTGTACAGGTATGGAGACAACCTCATGAATTCATGGACCCTGCATGTCAGCAGGGGAACTGTTGAAATTGGTGGAGGCTCTGTAATGGTGTGGGGCGTGTGCAGTTGGAGTGACATGGGGCCCCTGACACGTCTAGATACGACTCTGACAGGTGACAAGTACGTAAGCATCCTGGCTAATCACCTGCATCAGGTCCATTGTGCATTCCGACTAACTTGGGTAATTCCAGCAGGACAATGCGACACCCCACACGTCCAGAATCGCTACAGAATGGCTCCAGGAACACTCTTTTGAGTTAAAACACCTCCGCTGGCCACCAAACTCCCCAGATGTGTAATCGTAAGTTTCACCGGCGGATCTGTTGCTTGAAGATTTCTTGGGCGTGCAGCCGGGTCAATTGACGAGAAGCGCAGGGGAAGGGGTACCTGTCACCCTTATTGGTGACATCTGCCCCTACATTTTATTTTGGACAGGTTGACATTTCTCTTGACAGTTTGTCATTACCTGCTGCTCAGCAGAGTTTTTGCAGTATATAGGGGTTTTTATTTTTTTTATGAAAGCATTGCTTTCGGCCTCGGGTGTCTGTAGTCGTCAGCGTCGTAGTACCTATCTTGTTGATCAGCTCATTTTGTGATGTGGCTGCCTTCTTGTAGAACGGTGGGCTGCTGTCCTGAGAGTCTATCTCGTAGTAGGGGAGTGTTGGCCAGCGCATGTAGATCCGCCGTCGGTAAGCGATGGAGCAGGTGCAGGGCTCTTTTTAGCGCCCTTTTTTGCAGTACCTGCAGCTTCTTTAGGTGGGTGGAAGCGGCGTAATCCCACGCCTGGCTCGCGTATTCGATGATCGGTCTTACCAGTGCCTGGTAGACCTGGACTCCGCAGCGGGGAGGCAGCGTGGAGTTAACATTCAGGATGGGATAGAGCATGTTTAACCTTCTCTCCACCCTGGTTTTGACGTCTTGTACCTGCTGCCTCCACGTCAGCCGTTCGTCGAGGTGGATCCCCAGCGGACGACCGTCTGTTGTGGGATTCTGCCACCGAACAGGTCCAGCTGGAGTGGTCTTGGGGTTCCACGCCGGTGGAAAATGATGGACTGCGACTTCTCTGCGTTGATGCGAACTCTCCACTTCGTGGCCCATTCTTCGAGTTGTTGTAGGGCTTCCTGGAGGCGTCTGGCGACTATCAGTTGGCTCCAGGATGAGGTGAAGTAGTTGGTGTCGTCCGCATACAGCGCAGTGAAAACTGAGTTCGGCCTTGGGATGTCCGCCGTAAAAATGCAGTATAGCAGCGGACCCAGGACCGAGCCCTGTGGTACTCCGGCGAGGACACGCCGAAGGGTGGACCACGATCTCTCCACTCTCACCCTGAATCGCCTGTTTCTGAGGTACCGGCGGATGAGTACGACGTAGGCCTTCGGTATGCCCGCCGTAGCCATCTTAAGCAGTAGGCCCTCATGCCATACTGTATCGAAGGCTTTCGCTACGTCGAGCAGTACCATGCCACAGAATCTCCGGCGGTTGAATGCGTCGGTCACTTCCTCCACCACTCGCACTAGCTGGTGGGTTGTGGAGTGACCGGCGCGGAACCCAAACTGGTCGTCCGGGATGACTTGCAGGTGGCGGACATGTGTCATCAGGCGGCTGAGAAGGACTCTCTCGAAAAGTTTAGATACCGCCGGCAGCAGTGAAATTGGGCGGTAGTTTTGGGGGAATGTGGGGTCTTTCCCAGGCTTGGGAATTGCCACAACTACAGCTTCCTTCCACGCTGTGGGGTATCTTCGTCTCTGTAGTGCTGCATTGAAGATTTGCGTCAATCTCTTGACTGCCGCGGCCGGGAGTTGCTTGAGGATCATGTTATTGATCCCGTCGCAGCCTGGTGCTTTCTTCCACTGCGTTTTTTTGAGGAGGTCGGCGATCTCGCGTTCGTCCACTTCCTCCACCTCGTGGCCGTCGTCAGCTTCTTCCTCGGCAAGGTATCTGCGCAGCTGCCGTCTGACCGAGTCTATGTGCTCGTCGTCGTACGGCTCTGCGACGGGGCGGAAGTTGTCTTCGTACACGTCAGCGAGGGTGTTCGCCTTCTCCTCCGCTGTGTATACGAGGCCCTGAGGTCCATGGAGAGTGGGCGTGCGCTTCCTCGCTCGGGTGAATCTCCGAGTCTGTTCCCAGGCGGTGCCGTCTTCTATCCGGAGGTGGGCCACTCTGTCATCCCACTCCTCTCGGCGGTACGCTTCCAGCTTAGCCTTAATTCGGCGCTCGAGAGTGTTTAGCAGGGTTTTGTAGGTCCTGTCACGCGTGCTCTGCCAGCTCTTGCGGACTCTGTTCTTTTCTCTGATGAGCTCAGAGAGTTCGGGGGAGATTTGTCGGCCGTTGACCCTCTTCTTCCTCGTGGGAGCCGCTTCGTCCGCTGCCGAGAGGGTGGCAGTGGTCCAGTCGTTGGTTGCCGCTTCGATGTCTTGCACTCCTGACAAGACCTGGTCGTTCATTGTCGTTTGTAGCATCCCGGAACTTGTCCCAGTTGGCCTTTCGGTAGTCCCTTCCGATGTTGTCATCCTCCAGCTCTCCTTCCACTTCCCAGTCAGCGATGACTGGGTTGTGGTCGGAGGACAGTTGGGCCACTGACTGCAGTGAGGGGATGACTGGGACGTTCTTCGTCACGAACACGTCGAGGACGTCCGCTCTGCGCCTTTCTGCTGCCGGGAAATGAGTGGGTTTTTCTGGGCCCCATACAGCCAGGCCGCGTCGCTGCGCTTCCCGCTGCAGGACCCTGCCACTGGTGTTGGTGCTCGGCTGTGCCATTGCTGGTGCTTTGAATTGAGATCGCCTCCCAGTATGAGACTCCCTGGGATGCTACTCAGTGCTGTAACATCTGCGGCCGCCAGCACTGTTCCTGGTGGGTGGTAGGCCGATATCACCGTAGTTGGTCCCGTGGCCGTGTTGATTACTACGGCCGTGGCCTCCATGCTCACCAGGTCAGGCAGAGTCGTCGGTGGTGTTGTATACTTCTCCGAATGTATATCGCGACCCCTCCGCCTGCTGTTGGTCTGTCAAGCCGGTATGACAGGTAGTTCGGCGCGTTTACTCTGATTCCTGGCTTCAGGTGCGTCTCACACACGAGACATATGTCTATTCCTTCAGTATGTAAGAAGTCCTGAAACTCAATCCTTTGCTTGTGTAAACCGTTGGCGTTCCATACGCAGGACGAATGCTCTCAAGTGATCTAGCAGCCATCCTGGTTTGTTGATCCTGCTGTGGGGTTTAAGGCCGCCTTGATGATAGCTGGCAGCTGCTGCACAGTAGTAGCCAGTCCCTGCACCACGGCTGCTAGCTGCCTCAGCACTTCGTGTATGTCACGAAGGGTTTGGTCAGCTGTGGTGGTGGTTGTTGCTGCTTCTGCCGGCTGTCTTGTAGCTCGCTCTTGGTCTTTGGTCCGTGTTTGCGTTTTGGTTGCTGGGCCCTGTGGATGTGCTGTTGATCTCTGGGAACCTGCATCTGGCGGGGTTTCTTTGGATTGTCTTGGGGGTACGTTGGTTTTCTTTAGTACATGTTGTCTGGTTTGCCGGTTTCTTGCATCTTTGTATATTGGGCACCCTCTGTAGGAGGCCACGTGCGCTCCCCGGCAGTTGGCACACGTGGGTTGTCCCTTGCCTTTGATGAGGAGGCAGTCCTTCGATGTGTGACATCCGCCACACCGTACACAGGCCACTGGCAGCCGGCAGTGTCTGCTGACGTGACCGTACGCTTGGCAGCGGAAGCACTGGGCAGGTCCCTTGTCTGCTCGTTTCTTCTCCACGCTGATTTTCATGTGGAGGAGGTAACCAAGATCTGCTATTGCCCGGTTCTCCACTGTGTCCTTAACCGTGACCACGAACAGGGGCATTGGCCTTTTTTCCAGTCCTCTGGTCGGGTCTGCTGGTGCTTCCAGTCGTGCCACTGCGTCCGGGTTGCAACCAATGTCAGTTAAGGCGGCCTCTACCTCTTGCGCTGCCATCCATATTGGGAGTCCCCGAATCACCCATTTGATGGTTCTTTCGGTGGCCAATGGGTAAGAGAAGTATTGCACACCCTCCTCGTTAAGGTGTTTGGTGACCCTCTTGAAATCCTCGACGGTTCTGGTCTTGATCTGCACTTTATTTCCTGAAGGCTTCAGGTCGAAGGCAGCCTCGCATATGGTTTCTAGTTTGCTGCTCATTGCTGAGATCGTCCCGGCAATATGAGCGATGATTGGAGGTATCCGCTTGGTGAGTGTGTTGGACGACGCTACGTTGGCTGCTTCACCTTCCCTTTCAGCAAGTGCCTCAAACCGACTGGTTGTTGGCACTTGGGTTGGCTGCTGTGTGATCTGTGTAGGTCTGGCAGTCTTCCGGGGTGTTGCCAGCCCTCCCCGCTTTCTTCTTGTGTGTTGTCGACGGGTTTGCTCCCGATGTGGGGGCGGTGGTTTCGCTATTCGATGGCTGTTGACTGCTCGCTGCTGCTTTTCTGCATGGTGTGAGGATCGCCGTAGTCTTGTTGACCTTAGGGTGCCGCGACTTTAGGACGGGTGCTCCACCCCATTTTTCTCTAGTTGTCCGTAATTTCCTAAACACCAGGATTCCAAACAGATGGATTGGTCGTGTTGGGGATGCCGAACGTCAGCTGATGTCATGGCCTCCTGACCTAACCCCCTACGACTTCTTTGTTTGGGGTTTCGTAAAAGACACAGTGTTCGTGCCACCAGTACCAGTTGATTTGCCAGACTTGCGGGTTCGCATCACCATTGCATTTGCTCTCTTTGACAGAGACATGCTGCATCGGGTATGGGAAGAGCTCGATTATAGACTTGATGTGTGCAGACACACTAAAGGTGCACATATTGAGAATCTGTAGACACTCAAAAAAAAAAAAAAAAACTTTCACAGTTTGATTATATATCTGTGTAATCTTGTAAGTATATGTCAAATAATAAATATATAGTAGTTTTCTGAAATCACTGCAATCATTTTGACTAGCCCTGTATTACTCTACTCGTCTCTGGCTTCCATAAGGTCTCTCATATGCATTTACTGGCAGATATCAACATTAAACTGATGATGTAACATGGTTTAGCCCACGGTAACAAGCTCATTTCTGAAGATTCTATTCTGTTTCCAATGGCAGATGATATGAAGTGTGTACAGGCATGGAATACAAATAGCTATATATTGAGGCAGATACAACAAGTTTTTGCAATGTATCCTTAGGAGTGTTGAGAGGAACACAGCCCAGGTAATTAAGAGAGCTGGAAAATAGTACCTTGAAAAATAATTTTTGCTTCGATGGAATTTGGAGCTTTAAATGTTCCAGTATTTGTGTTTATTGTGGTGACATTTGAACATTTTTAACATTTGCCGTAAAACTGCTGCAGATATCACCACGTGGTCAGCAAAATATGTTTTACTGACGCGGATTCCACTTATCAGACACTGAATTGTATCTGAATATTTTCATTGCTTTGTTACTTGCATAACGTGTATAGAAGAAAAGTAGAGGTCATTATGTGCACCCACTATTTCACGTCTTCCGTTCATTCCTTTCCCAATTTCTTTTTGTTTCTGTATAGAAAATTTGTATAACTCTCAACAAACGTTTTGGTATTCCATAGCTGAGCATTATTTCCCTACAAGCATTTGAAAATCTACAGTGTTTTAATTTGTTGTTCACAATCTACAATGCCATATATGTTGGATTATTACAATCTGTACTTTCCATTAGTTGAGACGTAGCAAATTGTGGTATGCGTTTTAGAACATTTTTTTAAAGAAGAAGAACTGTATAAAAAGTATTAAAACTGCAAAGAGGTAGACAAATTATTGTTATTTAAAAAAATTGATAACAAATAATTACTCTTTGCTACCCATTCTGTGTAGGTAGATATTCCCTAACCGTATAGCACTCCAAAGCCCTCGTACAGCAAAATAAAATCGCAATTAATATTTACAGTCTGACGTTCCTGAAGTTTGTAAAATAATTGGTCAACAACCTTCAATTTCAGCTGATGTGAACAGCGGCGTCAAAATAGAAAGTCAACTGATTATCAATGTCTATTGCTATAGAGTCTTTGTCTATATTTGATTGATGTCATTTACGAGAGTGTTTGAAAGATTTTCACCCTGGTTTATTAGCTACATTACATCTTAATTAAAAATAAATCTGCATAATGCCAATTGTACTTGATTCTAGAGAGCAGAAAGAATACAACAGTCCCACTTATCTACTGGGACAGAAAAGCAGATTTGGGGGAAATAAGAATCCTTACCCGGGTCGTTTTGTGAGTTGAATTGCGTGTGGTTTTGTGTGCAGTTACTGGTCCATATCAGCCGGCAGTAGCAGACGCTTATCTCGTTGCCTTGCCGAGTCGTATCAGCAAAGCTGCACGTAAGGAACTCTTGATTAAGCACAAACGCTTCTATGGTTATGACGAGACTTATTTTCCCCAGGTGATAGCAAGACGAGGATTGGAGACGACATAACGATAAATGGTTGTGGCAAGTGAACAAATATTGCGAGTCTGAATGGATCTGGTGCCATTTCCACAATAAGCTTAAAGAGAAAATATCCGTGGCTTCATCGAATATTGATCCATGATTGCTCTACTACTAACAAAGAGAGAGTCAGACATATGATTAATGGATTTGAATTGCTTTAAGCATGGTCAGTCTCCTGTGAGGTCACGTAACTAGATAGACCGTATTTTGCCAGAAAAAAAATGGGTTTTAGAAAATGCTCAAGTCACCAATGCCTGGAATACAGCAATGTACGTCAGAGCAATCTATAGGTCGTCGGGTTACAAAATCTAAAAAAGAATATTATTTTTTTTAATGAATTAATAAAGAATTCTTTCATACACACACAACACGCGATTTACTGGAAAATGGTGTATGATTCTGCAATAAATCTTATGTTAAATTCTCTTTAATAAAATAGGTTCACTCAACAAATGATCCATATGAAGTGACTGATAATATTGCTACGCAAGGACTGGAAAATAATAAAAGTATTTTTTTTAAACTCTATGGTGCCAAAATTTGTTTCTAAAAACTCAGGTAGTTTTCAAATAACAATATAATATTTGAAGTAACAAAACAAACGGAAACATTGTTGCATTAGTTACATTAGCGAAAAAGAAAATAATATTCTAAGGGAGAGTGAACTCACTACCTTATGTTTTATAACGCTCTATCGATTTTGCTAATAATGTTTCTCAATCTCGGCTGGAATTTTCAAAGGCCCTTAATCCGACCTTCACCTTTAGTACAGCTTGCTGTGCAGCGTAAAGTTCACCAGAACGCTTCTGTGATTCGGATTCAACGTTGAAGTGTAGATCCCCTATAACAGGTGGGATTATGGGTTATGTTGAGACAGGATACGACAGGGGCTGAATGCGCAACCACTAAAAACCGCGTAACCAGGTCATTACGGCCACATGAGCCTTTTACTACTTACTGCAGCTTTTAGTGGCTTGAGCGGAATTTTCAGTTCGCAACCACTAAAAACCGTGTAACCAGGTCATTATGACCACATGAGCCTTTTACTACTTACTGCAGCTTTTAGTGGCTTGAGCGGAATTTTCAGTTCGGGATAACTCATTTTTTTTACAAAACATCTAGTAATACGGCTTCACGTGCGTTATCTTTTAATGTTGAAGTGTGACCCTGCTTAAACATTTTAAGATTCGTCAAATAAGTTCTTGTTTTAAAACGGTATAGGTAGGCTGCAGTTTCTAATGATTCGTGGAATGAATGCTTGCTGCTATTAAGTGAAAGGCAGGAGTGGTCCAAACAAGGCAGCGCTTACAGACTGTGGGGTTCAGAATCCTCCTAGTTGGTGTGCGAACAGCATTTTTTTCATATGAGCTTGGGACAATAGGATACCCAGCTGAATAGGTTAATATGGAATGAAGACACGTGGAAGTCGATTTGTTTGTGTAGGGAATGGAAACGATGAAAGAACTCAAGAGGCGGATCAGAACGTACTCTCAGCTGGAAAAAGAAAAGAGAATCAAGCACAAAGTGAACAAATCACAAGAAACGAAGATTGCCGCACAGTATCAAAAGAAGTGGAAGTAAAAATGGGTGTGCCACAGGGTAGCGTATTGGGACCATTGCTATTCATTATTCTAATGAATAATTGTGTTGCCTGTTTACTATCTGAAATTAGATTGTTTGCAGATGACATAATGCTGTATAAAAGAATCAAAACGATAGAGGATTGTAAACAGTTGCAGGGTGATCTGGACAGGATATCTAATTGGGTTAGTAAACATGGAATGAAGATAAATGCAAAGAAGAGTCAGCTTATTAGATACACAAATAAAAAACAAAAGGTTAATTATGAATATAAGGTGGGGAAAGAATTGCTTGCTGAAGACTTGAAATGCAAATATCTTGGAATTACTTTTGATAACAAACTTAACTGGGCAGGACACATAGGACAGGTGGTAGGAAAAGGTTTCAGAGTTCTGCACTTGTTGGAGAGAGTTATGAGGGGATGTACGAGAGAAGTCAAGGAATTGGGTTACAAAACTTTGATCAGACCATTGCTCGAATATGGTAGTGTAGTATGGGACCCTCATTTTACGTATCAAATACAGGAGTTGGAGAGGGTGCAAAGAAGGGCTGCTAGATTTGTTTCTGGAAATTATCGCAGAATGCAATCAGTGACGGATATGATAAAGGAGCTGGAATGGGATTCATTGCAAGACAGGAGGAGGATGAGGAGGGTCATGGGAGTGTACAGGGCATATACTGGTGATGAGGCATGGAAAGATATTGCAGTAGGTATGAAAAGTAGTGCATGGAAGGGAAAAGATGACCATGACCACAAGCTGGCACTCGATTTCAGGCACAAGGGTGTGGGAAGATTCTCTTTTTTAGGTAAGGGTGTCAGGGATTGGAATGAGTTACCAAGAGAAACGATGAATAATTTACCGAAAACTTTGAAGGAATTTAAAGAAAAAATTTGTAGAGGGCAAATGTAGGTGGGTGCAGGATAGGGGGAAGATAGCTGTGTAGGGAAATTGCCACCGGAGCCTGTGCTCCATTGCAATTAAATTAAATTAAATTAAATTAAATTAAATTAAATTAAATTAAAGTATTGTCATTGGCAGTTTAGTGCTGATGCTGGGTGGTTTTGAGAGATAGGGATTGGACGTTTCAAAGTGCTGCCACCAGCAGGGTGGATCATTCCATCGGAATGACAGACTGTAAGCACTCCACACACATCGCTACTCATCATCCAGAGATATGTGACTCCTAAGTTTACGAGTACCTCCAACCATGTCTCAGCTTCTATCATTCCAGCATCCGGATTGGTGACCAATAGTGATCAAAACGTCTTAGCAGACTCGAACACCGTCATCTTGAGAGTTTTAATTACGTGGGATGTAGTTTCATGCTTTTCATCGGCACCACAGACGTTATTGTTCAGATTAGACGTCAACAATGGAAGATTTGGAGGGTCAGTTGCACCAGCTGTGGCAGGATCCTCAGAACATCCGACCTCTGTATGCCTCGACACCCTGCTTGACCTGTCCAAAAGTGTTCTAAAGGCATACTGCAAGATCTGCAATAAATGCTTAGAAGACACAAATATTTGGTCATTTCTTGTTATTACCATCTCCGTGGCAGTATGTATCGCACTATGGCTTCTTCATGCTGCACGATTATTTGGAAATGAGTGTATGAAACAGATAATTTTTTTATGTATGTTGTGACTTATATGTTCAGATGATGATATTAGATCAGGATAAAAGAAATGGAGGAGTGCATCAAATTATTCGAGAAAAGTAATTACAAATTAATTACTTACGAGAGTCTTCATTACCTCTAAATATTCTTATATTTTGGCGAACACGTGTTATTAAACTTGGATTCCGGGAAAGGACTATGAGACCAAAAATTTCAGCATTACTTCATTCGATAAAAGACCACAGCATTCAAACATCAGTTCGATGATACGAAGGTAAAGGCCACTTTAATAGTAATCCAGGGCGCTAATGACCTAGTTGTCGACGCGCCCTAAAGCCGAAAAAACAACAAAAACAACAACAGTAATCCGAGGATTTCTTCATGGCAATGAATATCAGTCATCAATCAACTAATTAAGATTTTTACAATTACAACGAGCATCAGCAGCTTCTTAGAAACACTCTCTCTTCCTACAAGGAACAACCTTCGTAAAGAACAAGGGCCGTTACCTGTCGAAGTTGAGTTCCTTGATTTTGCAGCGGATCTCTTCGCACATGAATAAGCTGCCTTGCATGGCGACATCTGGGTCGTAGGGCGCCGAAGTATCCACGCAGCTTTCCATCACATCCTTCAGCACATGCAAGACGCGATCCACGCTGAACGGGTTCTGAGCCTCCAGTCGATATGAGTTCTCGTACCGCAGTTGTGTCTGCAATCAGAGCATACACATGGTCAAAAGCTCTGTCTCACGTCGATTTGATGTACAAAATTTCGAATATTAACGGACTTCTAGAGATTGAAAAAAGGAATTGTGTTCTTTCACAACTAACCAATAACTATCCGGTAATCTGAATGTAATGCAACAAAACAATTACATTCAAGGTTAAAAATGTCTGGCTCATAATATGCGAACGCCATCTCTCTATGGGTCTTGAAACTATGATTCCAGCAAGATTAAGCCAATGGAAACAAATACTGTCTGTTTCGCATATCCGTTTGACCAATGGGAGCAGTCCGCACCAATCTGTCTCCTACTATCGAAGCATATTTCCATTTGTAGCTAAGAGAGAATAACTCACCAACCGTGGTCGAGTAATCACCCTTTGCACTTAGCAGAAGACTTTGGTGTGGCCCGTTATTTCCTGTTTCATATTCTTGTATTCTAGGAAATGTCTGAAACCTTGGTTGAACTATGATAAAGCTATTGATTCATACAGTTATACGTGTATAAATCACCAAATTGCTGCAGACATTTGTTTTTATTTACACATTTATGCTTTGCGACGTTAAGGTCATTAGTGAAGGGAGAGGAGTGGGGACATGGAAAGAATTAGGCCAGGGACACATGACTCAATCATCCCAGCATTTTCTCGAAATTATTCTCGGAAACCATGAAAAATCAACATTTGGGATTAAAAGTTTCTTTTAAGAGAAGGTACGGAATAGTTTGGCAGTATAAATTTATAGTGATGTTGATAAAAAATTAAATTGTGTTCTTGTATAAACATCCTCATTAAACTTGGTCCATAACCGGTACTTTACGGATTCCCTGCAACAAGGGGGAATCATATTCAATTTCAACACAGTTTGTAATTTTTTCATTTAGTTTTTCTGTATTTAATTATTAGTTACAATAAGATCAGTTTTTCGCTAGGAAAAATTCGTTGTTTTCCGACTGACTTTTCATCATTTGTATTTGAAAAATAAAACATGAAAGTCGCCGCATACAATCACAAAAAACTTCCATACACGTATTTCGAATAGTTAGGTAGGATATGCCGAGAAGGTAAAATGGGCGGGGCGGATCGCATTGAACGAAAATGTTGAGTTAACAGAGGCGGCTCAAAGTCCTCACTCCGATTACCCTTATACGCGAAGGGGACATTTTCAACACGCGTAGTTGGACACAGTGGTCAGCTCATAGAGATAGGAAGGGAGGGGTTGAAGGGGCGATCAGCGGGGCCAGTGACGTTAAGCCGCCAGTTCGGAGTGAACAGGATATAGTCAGAAATGCATGTAATATCTTCGTCATCGGTTTTCGGCTTCATGTGCTGCAAATGAAAACTCAGATGATTTTTTTTTATGTTCTTCGAAGAAGAAGAAAAGAAGGAAGAAAGGTAAGCGGAAAAAATAATGATTTCACGAAATTTTCTGTTAACGGAAGATTTTTCGTGAACATCACACGTTGTATCAAGATTTTCGGAAATATGACAAATTTTTTTTTGT
Source organism: Vandiemenella viatica (assembly GCA_031002005.1). Taxonomy (NCBI): domain Eukaryota; kingdom Metazoa; phylum Arthropoda; class Insecta; order Orthoptera; family Morabidae; genus Vandiemenella; species Vandiemenella viatica. Next base: position 368,819,614 of record CM061920.1, on the reverse strand, counting down.
TATCTCGAAGAGATTTGAAAAGAACGTTTGCAAATACAAAACACAAAATATAGAGAATCTATCAGTACAGGCTATCGGATTCCAGTAACAGAAAACTTCAAGGTGGAATACATTACGCAGCTATTCAACCAGAAATGCCATCGAAATTGTAATACAGTTGTTTATATAGGAAAAGACGACATGTATCATCAGTACTGGGAATGAAGTTAGGCCACGGGTGCTATCAATCCCTCCAGTACCGTATTTACGTCACTGAAACTCCATTCTGAGAACATGCAACAGAACTCATCAACCTCTATAATTTGTTTTCGGATGCACGAAATATAGATCCCCATAAATCAGACTGCTGTATGGTATTGTCTTATAAAATCATATCTTGTTTTACCAATCACTATAACCTTGTTGTATAAATTTAGGAACCCAGATTTTAACACCCATTACTAAATTTTTAGAAAAAGCTTGATTACGAATATGAAATGAATGGACTAATACTGTACAACTTCATCTAAATCGCATACGTAGCCACTAGTCAGCCCAATGAAGAAAAGGAACCGTGGGTAGGTTTGTGATCCCAGATCAACAATCGGCAACCAGCGTCATCAAATAGCAACAAATTTGGTTATGCGCATTATTAAATAACAGTTCTTTTTTCTTGAGCATCAACGAGTAAATGAGCTGCTAGCACAATAAAAGAAAAGTATTTATTTCGTAAAAATCGACATATTAATTATTAGTTGCTTTTTATATTAAATTTCGTTCGATGTAGTTTTTTATGTACAACGTTTAAATTACTATATTAATTGTTAGTTACTTTTATTACTAAATCTTGAGCATGGCAGCATCAACAGCAACGGTATTTCTTCAATTGTATAATGAAAACACAGCCAAACCTGTTGCAAATATTCAATGAATTTATTGACCGGTTTCGACCCGCCTTGAGGGAGTCTTCTTCAGAACTAGTTGAAATATATTACATAAATCTAAAAACACTTTTCAATAAAATAGTAGTTTAGTACAAAAGTGTACTATTTTATTGAAAAGTGTTTTTAGATTTATGTAATATATTTTACTAGTTCTGAAGAAAACTCCCTTAAGGCGGGTCGAAACCGGTCAATAAATTCATTGAATATTTGCAACAGGTTTGGCTGTGTTTTCATTATAAAACTTTTATTACTGGTGTCACTGTAACATACAAAAGTGTAAATATTTCTAGTGAGTCAAATTTAGATCGCAATACAGTGAATATAGTCTATTCATACACAGGTAATAGAAGCTATGAATTTTTAACAGCAATATTAGCAGAAGTTATGGTTATTTCGAAATGCGGACAGAACCGGCATGACAACTGACATAATTTTTTATAGAATAATTCATATTGAATTTAGTTTCATAAATCGTTTAAGCATTGACTAGACGACCCATGCGAAAATTTCGCGAATAAAATGCGATGAATAGTGAGGTTGAATGCTTGTAATATAATGAAAAGTAGAACCGTACTTTTGTAGCAATTTTTGTTTTTGTGTGTGTAATAGGTACACATCAAAATACTCGCAACATATTATGAAACAGTTAGGAAAATTTAAAACACTCTGTATTTATAACAAACTGTCACTGACCTTAGCAGAATAAATTAAATCTGAACAAAATGCACACAACGTATCAATATCTCTGAATTATTTGTTGCTGTGCGAGGAAAATAAATACCTGGTGACAGAAAAATGCGTTGTAAAAATACTAATACTTTTGCCCTCTAAGGTCAGAATTTTGAAAAATTTCTTTCTTAAAATGTGGTAACGGAACCGAAGACATTACGAAAACCTCAATCTTTAAAATGATACCTCGTTTATCAATTTTGTTTAATTGTTAAGGGAATTAAATGGCTCCAGATACAAAAAACGCATTTTAGAAAAATTGACATTTTTACCCTTTAAGGTTCAAATTACAAAAAATTCCTTTCTTGAAATACAATGTTACCACGGCGGTGACCTTATTCTTTTATATGATATCTCATTTATCTATATCTGTTAGATATTAATGGAGATAAATCGCTCGTGACACAAAAATGCGTTATAGAAAAATTTATACTTTTTCCCTTTATGGGATGAATTCAAAAAACATTCTTTCTTAAAATATGATGTCACAAAGCTGAAACATTACTCCTTATAATCCTACTTCATTTATCGATTTTGGTTAGATATCCAGGGAGATAAATGGCTCGAGATACAAAAAACGGATTTTAGAAAAATTGAATTTTTTTGCCCTTTAAGGGTTGAATTCCAAAAACGTTCTTTCTTAAAATATTATGTCATAAGGCTGAGACAATATTTTTCATAATCTTACTTGATTTATCGATTTTGGATAGATATCCAGGGAGATAAGTGGTGCGAGACACAAAAAACCTATTTTAGAAAAATTGACATTTTTACCCTTTAAGGTTCAAATTACAAAAAATTCCTTTCTTAAAATATAATGTTACCACGGCGGTGACCTTATTCTTTAATATGATACCTGATTTATCAATATCTGTTAGTTATTAAGGGAGATAAATTGCTCGTGACACAAAAATGCGTTACAGAAATATTTATACTTTTTCCCTTTATGGGATGAATTTAAAAAAAAATTCTTTCTTAAAATATGATGTCACCAAAGCTGAGACAATATTCCTCATAATCCTACGTCATTTATCGATTTTGGTTAGATATCCAGGGAGAAAAATGGCTCGAGATACAAAAAACGCATTTTAGAAAAATTTACATTTTTGCCCTTTAAGGGTCGAATTACGAAAAATTCCTTTCTTGAAATATAATGTTACCACGGCGGAGACTTCAGTCTTTAATATGATACCTAATTTATCTATATCTGTTAGATGTTAAGGGAGATAAATCGCTCGTGACACAAAAACGCATTTCAAAAATATTGATACTTTTGCCCTTTAAGGGTCGAATTCCGAAAAATTTGCGTCTTAGTATATGACTTCACTAAAGCGGAGATGTTAATCTTTAAAATGATACTTCATTAAACGATTTCAGATAGGTATCAAGGTAGATAAATGATTCATAACACATAAAACAGCATTTTAGAAATATTAACATTTTTGCCCTTAAAGGGTCTAATTCCGAAAACTTTATTTCTTAAAATATGATGTAACCAAAGTGGAGACCATATGCTTTAAAATGACACCTCATTCATTGATTTCGGTTAAGTATGAAGGAAGATACAGGCTTGTGACAAAAAGATACCTTATAGAAATAATATATACTAGACGACCCGTGCGAAGATTTCGCGAATAAAATACGACGAATAGTGAGGTTGAATGCTTTTAATATAATGAATAGTAGAACCGTAGTTTTGTAGCAAATATTTTTTTAGTGTAATAGGTACACAGCAAAATACTCACAACATATTATGAAACAGTTAGGAAAATTTAAAACACACTTTATTTATGACAAAATTTCACTGACCTTGGTAGAATAAAACCAACCTTAACAAACTGCACACAACATATCAACATCTCTGTGATATTTGTTGCTGAGCGAATAAAATGATTACATTGGAATTGTATAGCAAAACGACAGTGTTTCCGTAAAAGAAAAAAATATATACGAAAAACTACTTATTGAATAAAAAAAAGTTTATTGACTTCTCTGTGATATCCGCTGCTGAAATCTATGGACTTGGCTCTGAAAAGTCTCATACGCGCTACCACTTTTAACACCAAATTCTGAACATTTTTTTCTTAATTTATGATTTTACCTACCTGGAGACCTTAATTTTTAAAACGATATGTCATTTATCGATTTCAGCTAGGTATCGAAGAAGATAAATGGCATATTATAAAAACAAAAATTTAAAAAATAAATACGTTCTGTAACTAATATTGATACTTTTGCCCTTTAAGGGTCGAATTACAAAAAATTTCTTTTATAAAATATGATATTACCAAAGCAGCCACCTTGGTCTTTAAAATGATACCTCATTTATCGATTTCGGTTAGTTATCAAGCAAGGTAAAAAAAAAAGTTGTGAGAAATGATGTTATTTTTTCCCCTTAAGGTTGTAATTTGGAGAAAGTTTTTTCTTAAAATATGATGTGACGATAGTGGATAATTTAATATTTAAATCGATACGTCATTTATTGATTTTGATTAGGTATCAAGGGAAATAAATAGCTCATGACAGAAAAATGTGTTGTAAAAATATTAATACTTTTGCTCTCTAAGGTTAGAATTTTAAAAAAAATTCTTTCTCAAACTGTGGTAATGGAACCGAAGACCTTAATCTTTTAAATGATACCTCGTTTATCAATTTAGCTTAGTTGTCAACGGAGGTAAATGACTTGAGACACAAAAAACGCATTTTAGAAATACTGATATTTATGCCCTTTAAGGGTCGAATAACGAAAAATTCTGTCTTAAAATATAATGTGACTATGGCGGAGACCTTAATGTTTACTATGATACCTCATTTATCTATATCGGTTATATATCAAGGGAGATAAATGGCTCGTGACACAAAAATGCATTATAGAAAAATTTATACTTTTCCCTTTAATGGTTTAATTACAAAAATATTCTTTCTTAAAATATAATGTCACAAAGCTGAGACATTAATTCTCATAACCCTACTTGATTTATGGATTTTGGTTAGATAACCAGGGAGATAAATGGCTCAAGATACAAAAATCGTATTTTAGAAAAATCGCCATTTTTGCCCTTTAAGGGTCGAAAAACGAAAAATTCCTTTCTTAGAATATAATGTTACCACGGCGGAGACCTTAGTCTTTAATATGATATCTCATTTATCCAAATCGGTTAGAAATCAAGGGAGATAAATGGCTTGTGACACGAAAATGCATTATAGAAAAATTTATACTTTTTCCCTTTAATGGTTGAATTCCAAAAACATTCTTTCTTAAAATATGATGTCACAAAGCTGAGACATTACTCCTCATAATCATACTTCATTTATCGATTTTGGTTAGATATCCAGGGAGACAAATTGCTCAAGACATAAAAAACGAATTTTAGAAAAGTTGACATTTTTGCCCTTTAAGGGTCCAATTACAAACAATTCCTTTATTAAAATATAATGTTACCACAGCGGAAACCTTATTCTTGAATATGATACCTCATTTATCTATATCGGTTAGATATTAAGGGAGATAAATCACTCGTGACACAAAAATGCGTTATTGAAAAATTTATACTTTTTCCCTTTAAGGGTTGAATGCCAAAAACATTCTTTCTTAATATATCATGTCACAAAGCTGAGACATTACTCCTCATAATCCTACTTCATTTATCGATTTTGATTAGATATCCATGGAGATAAATGGCTCGAGATACAAAAAAACACATTTTAGAAAAATCGTCATTTTTGCCCTTTAAGGGTCGAAAAAACGAAAAATTCTTTTCTTGAAATATAATGTTACCACGGCGGAGACCTCGATCTTTAATATGATACCTCATTTATCTATATCGGTTAGATATTAAGAGAGATAAATCGCTCGTGACACAATTAGGCATTGCAAAAATATTGATACTTTTGCCCTTTAAGGGTCGAATTCCGAAAAATATCTGTCTTAATATATGACGTCACTAAAGCGGATATCTTAATCTTTAAAATGATACTTCATAAAACGGTTTCAGATAGGTATCCAGGGAGATATTTGACTCATAACACAGAAAACAGCATTTTAGAAATATTGATATTTTTGCCCTTTAAGGGCAGAATTCCGAAAACTTCATTTCTTAAAATATGATGTGACCAAAGTGGAGACCATATGCTTTAAAATGACACCTCATTCATTGATTTCGGTTAAGTATGAAAGAAGATACAGGCTTGTGACAAAAAAATACCTTATAGAAATAATATATATGATAAGCGCCGAGTTACTGAAGTTATTATTTCATACGGATGGAAGTAGTTATGTATCTATCGTGCTGAATGAGATCTGTACCAACAACAAAACCAATATCACGCGGTGTAACATAAGGTTTTGGGATTTCTGATTAATTTTTAATTTCATTGGTTTCCTAATTCTGACCTCGGTTCCTAATTCTGACGCCATTAATTCGGTAGAAGTTCCAACTTGTCGCTTTGTAAACTACAACCGAAATTAGTACAAATTACAAAATAAGGTTATGAGCATTACATAACAACAGTTCATTTAGTCAATCGCAATCAATATCCATCTTTTTTATGGGCTTTGAGGCTATACCTTGTTCATCCCAACTGGCGGTTCAAGGTCATATCGGCCTTGTCCCGCTACTCACCTCCACGCTCCTTCCCTTCCTACCTCTCTGAGCTAAGCGCTGTGTCACGTAAGCTAGTGGCAAATTTCCCCTCTGCTTGTGGCAGCGGAGTGGGGATAGAGCCGCCTCTGTTTACTGAACGCGCTATAGTAACCAGTAATGAGTGCAGGCCATATCCCATTTCATTTAACGGACCACAGAGCGCGACCCTCATCGATTTCAGCAGTGAGTTCATACAGTGTTGTCCGGATGCTGATACGGGAGAGCCAACGTACTTCACAGATCTGGGCCATTCAGCAGACATTACCGGCAACTGTGCATTCCTGTGTTTGAGGCAGTGCCGTCCGAGTTCTCTCAGTCCGCGTCACTGCAGAATGTCGAATCCAAAATTTCGCAACCACTCCCGAAATGCTAAGTCACGTGCGTTTAGCTCCAGCTATCATCTGCGTTCAGATTCTGTTAATTTTCACCGGATAGCTACTAGTTCGAAATCAACAGAACGCTCAGAAGTCTGTCAGTACTGACAACATTCTGTCTACTCATATCCTTTTTAAGCGATATGTGCACCACCTGCACATTTAAATCCCGCTATCCCGTGGCATGTCAGTGTTGGGTGGATTTTTGTGAGGCTGATAGTGACACTCACCACGTTGTCCAGTACTTACCCTCTTTCCATCCACAGCGCTGGGTCTTCGGAAGGACATTCGCGTTGTCCGTGACTGTTGAGCACCTCGCATTCGTATTGCACTACCCTGAAACATTCAGTGCAGTAAACTAGCTTTCAGCTCATCCGGGTACATAAACACTGAAATTCCTGACTAAAAAGATAAAAAAAGGAAATAATATTTTTCGTTAAATCATTTAGGCTAAACGAAGTGTGTATGGGAGAGACGTTAGTATCTAGCCTCTTCCAACCAAATGTCAATCTCTCCTTCACCTGGAGCACCCTGTGTGCTCGGATGAGGCTCTGGTGACGATGTTGGAGATCAGGGCTGTAATGATACAGGGTGTCTCGAAATGAACCTGCAACTACAGATAGGTTACATAATTTCCTGCTATATGACAAAATTTTATTTTTTGTAAAAGTCTCACCATTTTAGAGATATTGATTTATTATAAATATTTTTTCTAAACATGTGACTTTGTTCAGTTTATTTCATGCCATTTTAACAAATTAAGACTTTTTAAACCCAGTTTTTTTATTATTATTATTTACTCAAAGATATTTGAGTCATCTTTTTTTCTTAAAACATTAAAAAACTTACAAAAAAATCTTAAATGGTATAATTATTTTACACTTCTTTTAAAATGATTGTTTTATGGTACTTCAATCTGCTGAAGAGACCATTGTGCATTTTAAACATGTAGTAAAAATAACGATAATTATTTTTTTTAAAGATTTTTGTGTGTGATATTTTAAATAATAATATTGTTTTAGATGAGTCCAACATCCTTGAGTAAATTTAAAAAAAAAAATGGTTCAAAAAGTCTTAATTTGTACAAATGGCATCGAATAAATTGAACAAAGTCATATCTTTCAAGGAAAAAAATTAAAAAATCAGTATCTCGAAAATGGTGAGACTTTCACTAAAATAAAATTTTGTCATCTAGTAGGACATGATGCGACCTATCTGCGGTTGCAGAATTATCCTTCATTTCTGGTCACGCTGTATATAAATGTAAGACATGTCCAACTAGATTATCTTATTCAAAATAAATACTGTATTACAATACAACATTATTAGTTTTTTGTCACATTAATAAAGTTTTAAAAATAAAAGCGCCTCTGTATAACAGTAGAGAAGTAAAAAATATAAGTTTTAAACGGTGTTTTTGTAGTACCACCAAGTTACTGATTATTAAGCTCAGTGATCAGAGTTCAGAACGTACTTCGAGAAATGAATATTGGCTGCAGTTCGGCAGTACTGTAATACTAATGACGTTATAAAAATCAACTGGACTTAAAACCAGATGGTATCACAGCGTTGTACATTGTTAAAACAAATTGGAGGTAGGCATCATTCGGGGTTACTATCACAAATGTTAATAATAATTCGGGGGAGTCGTAATGACCTGGAGACAGGGTTTCTATTGGGTGCACATTCCGCCCTTGCTGTAGCCGCTTTAACTTAACCCGGCAGTCCTACCAGGTACAGGGGTCCTACAGTTTAACGTGGTATCAGAACCGCGGCAGCTTTCTGGCGTACTTCACATTACATGGCAAGCTGTGCCAGAGGTGAACGTCGGGTTAAGTATCTTTGAAAATCCCCGCCGAGACAGGGATTTGAACCGGAGGCCTTTCGTTCTCTAGTCAGACGCGTTAACAACTGAGCCACCAGGCCCCTTACCGCATGTGATAACGTTAACACGACCTTTTTTCTCCCAACCAAATAGCCAGTGAAACTACAAATGTTTTTACCAGCCGAGCTCGCGACTTCATCACGCAATATTAGAGATTAATGCTGTTAATTCATAGATAAATTATCAAACAAATATTGGATGGATTAGTAAAAGTAGAATAGTCCTGATTTTTGTTTTCTTGACTCTCCTCTTTTTCTGAGTTTATATTATATGCCATGCTTTAAGCGAATCATTTGTTTTTGCCTCCCCTTGAAACTATAAGACACTCGTCAGTATTATTCACAACGCTTCCCTGCAAGCAATATTTGAATCAGTGCTTCCTGGCGTGCACTGTATATGAACAGATCGCTTTATTGGAATATATGAACTGTCAACTCATTTATATCAGTTATCGAGGTGGGTATTTCGACTGCAGAAAAATCCTCCAGATAAAATTAAATGTATGTATAAAAATTCCAATATTTAATGTTTTGGTATATGTATCATGGACAAAATATGGATCTGATAACCATTTAGAGTATCTTATACGTTAAATGATAACAGAACTGTGCTAAATTTCATTGAAATTCGTTCATAAGTTTTTACGAATAGCGCGAAGATTAAAAAAAAATCGATAATGTGTGTGTGTGTTGTTGGGAAGAATCTTCTAGTCAGGATAGAAAGTATCCTATATCTTAAACGGTTACACGAGCTATTACTATGCGAAGTTTCATTGAAATCCATTAATTAGTTTTTGTGTGATGTGGGGACTATCAGTAAACAAATTCTATAATTACGGTTTTGAACTCAGTATCATCGGGAATTTGTAACGTAGCGGGATAAACAATATCCTATAACCTATATCCTGACTGACAACATAACCTAATGCGCGAACATAAAGACGGATGGACAAAAATTTCAAATTTTACGGTTTTGGAACCTATATCACTACACATTCACAAATTTCCTGCAATTTTACAATAGACAATACGCTGTCTGGAGGAGCGTCTAAATGCCTACCACTATATGTTCTATATATGCCGTGATGATGTATTCGAGTGTGTGATTCTATTATGGATTTTATAACACAGTTTACATAAATACAAATAAAGCAACCTATTCGTCCAGACAACATGCAGCACCACTGCAAATATTGCTTGCAGAGAATACATGTTAACGATACTGAAGCCTGCCTGCGGGTCATCAACAAACATAAACTTTCTCAGTTAGTGGTAGTTCCAAGGAGAGGTAGGAACAAATTATGAGCTCAGACGTGATTAATGAATTACACACAATACAAACTCAGCAAATTCAGAAGGAGAAAAGTAGCTTATATTCAGGAAAACAGAAAAACACAAGGCTACTGCTCTGCATTCACTCTAACAATCTAATGTTTTTTTTTTTTTTTTTGATAGTTTATCTGTGGAATAACTGCACAAATATCACGTCGCGGGCACAGCTAGTCTTCAATATAGTGCATTTCATTTTTTTAAATTTTAATTTTACCTTATTAACTATGGTTAATAACACCCGACTGGCATACGTACGACTTCCAATTTTCAAGTTTAGTGAACACCAGAGTATATTATTCCAAGTAACATTTCAGTTTACTACGACACGCCTAAACTCTTGACTTTCCACTGGCCGGGCAGTACGGTAAAAAAAAGTGAGCAAAGCTAACGTAAAAATGATGAGAGAGACCGAGATAACACCTTAGTTTGGGAAACGTTTGGCTGAATCTCTTGTTTACAGTATGATTTACGTGCTCACCTAAATATGATTTTATTAAACATTATACACTTGATGCATTCGGCCAATGTAGAAGGAAGAGATGTCCGTCTAGTATGGATCAAGTGTCATTCTTCAATTTAACACAATGAGGGGTCGATCTATTAGCAAAAGAAAGCTTATAACACGGAGCGAGGCAATACATTCAGTTGCAGCACACAAGTTGTATCTATCATTAAGAAAAATAATTTAGGGACTGGTCAGAATAATCGTCTACTACCCAATCGGTCAGAGGAAGGTGCTTTGCTTTAATTCAACCCTATAACTCACCCAAACCCTGGGTTCCAACCAACAAAATGAGCAGAAGGCATATAACAACTATAAAATGATTACAGTAGATCGCTGTCGATTTCAGGAGAAAAATTTGCGCTAACATTGAAACTAGTCTGTGAGGATCTGTAGAGTTCGAGCGGGTACAGTAACACAAAGTGGAGTTCTTGCGGGAGGGTTTGGAATATTTATTAATGATGTCAACCTATAGATGTCATTGAATACGTTAAAGAATGAGAAGGGTTACAACAGTCTTCAAAGCAAATACAACTAACGCTCGTCGCAGTTTAGCAAAGGAAGCATTACGAATATATTAAAGCTTGGACACAAGTTGTACAATACTTAATTACGTAGCTTGCAAGTAAGTCAACTTTAAAATTTAATAAAACAACGGAATGATAAACGAGGTTCAATATTAGGATAATTATTATTAAAGTGTCGCGATACCTTTTCCCGGTTCTCTAAGAGCCCCGCGTCATTTGCTCAAACTATGATGTCCTGCTCTTTGAGCTGTGGTTTCCACGACAGCTAGTTAAGATCTCGATCACACAAATTTTCATGCAGTATGGAAATGTTATTCGGGCTGCTAAACATGTATCAAAACAATTGCCTTTTCTCTGCGCTTTTGGGATGGATAAAGGACAAATTTACCAAACAAAATCTTATTAAACTGATGGCATACTTTTAGCGCACACACTAATCAGATTATGCCATGCCTCATAAACAAGAAATATTTCTTTATCATGGGATATTATTGAAGGAACCAATATTTCGTTTTATTACTCATCTTGAAATTCCAAGATAATAAATAGTCCATATATAAAAACACCAATCACTGATCGATAATTGAAACTAAAAGATTTATTTTTACCATGTGAGCTCTTTCCGGTATAGCTATTCTGCTTTTAATATCATTTCTGCTTCTGCCATCAGTTGTAATTTTACTTCCTAACTATCAGAATTCATTTACTTCACCCATCGTATCCGATCCTATTTTTATATTTAATTCGTTATAACAGCTATTTTTTCTACTGCATTACAACACTCATGTTTGGTTTATATTTAGTCCAAAATCTTCCTTCAGTATTTTGTTTACGCCATTCAGTAACTTCTCAATATCCTCAGTCTGTTCTACTAAAAGGACAATCAGAAAATCCTAGCATACCGATTTTTTCTTCTTGAACCCTTGGCCCCAATCAAATTTTCCTTTTACTTCCTTTATTGCTTCTTATACATGAAAATTGAATTTTAATGGATATAGACTACAACCTTGTCTCACATACTTTTTAACAGATGCATGTGTCTCGTGATTCTCTACTTTTATTATAGCCAATTTATTCTTATATAGATTATAAAGTATTCTTCTAACTCGATATTTTAGACCTGACTTCTTTAAAATTTTGAACAACTTGTCCCACCTAACATAACCAAAAGCGTTTTCCAAATCAACAAATGCAATCGATGTATCTTTCTTTTTATTGTTCCACACTTCCATATTAATCTTAAAAGCCAGAAATGCTTCTCTTGTCCTTGTTTTTTTTAAAACCCAAACTCATCTTCACTAACTATTTTTTCTACTGTCCTTTCTATTCTTATGTATCGTATATTATCCTATTCAATAATTTTGAAACATGTGATGTTGGACTTATGGTGCGATAACTCTCACATTTGTCGGATTGTGCTTTTTTCAGAAGTGTAAAGATGAAACATTTATTAAAATCACTTGGCATTTCTCTTATTTCTTCTATGATACAAGGTTTTCGTGTGGCTTGTTTCTTTACCAGCTTTGATTCTTTATCTCTTCAATTCATTCCAGTCGCCCTCCGTTGAATTCATATCAGATTTATTTCTTAGAGAAACATACCATTACTCCAAATTTTTCTCTCATGTTACACTGTTCGAATTTGTTCACTTCCACTTATATTGCTTCCTTTTTTTCTTGAATTTCAGCCTGTACTTCATTACTATTAGATTGTGGTCAGAGTCTGTGTCAGCTCCTGGGAATAACAATCTAATAACTTGGTTCCTTACTCTTTGCTTGACTATGATATAATATAGCTGAAATCTACCCTGTATCCCCTGGACGTTTCCAGGTATATGTCTTTCGTGCATGATTTTTAAATAGAGTGTTTGCCAAGACGAGTTTAAAATTTTCACAAAATTATAGCAACTTGCTTCTTCGTTCATTTCTTTCTCCTGTACCAGTACTTCTAAAAGTATTCCCCTCTTTTCCCTCTCCCACTACCGCATTACAATCACCCATGATTATTAGATTTCCCTTCCCCTCCATACTGGATTAATTGCTCAATTTCATCGCTTATTTTCCCTATTGCTTCATCATCTTCCTGTGACGTTGGCATAGTTACACAATTTTACTACCCTGGTTGGAGCGATCTTAGTTTCTACCCTCATCAACAAAATCCTGTCACTAAACTGTTCACAATAACTCACCCGTTTCCCTGCTCTCTTGTTCATTATAAATCCTACACCAGTGACTCCTCTGATAGCTTGTTTGCTGATTGTCCTGTGTTCCCCAGACCAGAAATCCTGTCCATCCTTCCACTTAATCTCACTAATCGAAATGACATCTAACTTCAGTCTTTCCATCTCCCTTTTTAAGTTTTCTGACCTACTTGTCCTATTCTGACTTCTAACATTCCGCTCTCCGACTCGTAGAATGTTTCAATCCATTCTGATGACTCCTCTCTGAGCAGTCACCACCTGGAGATCCGATTGCGGGACTATTTTACCTCAGGAATATTTTACCCAGAAAGAAGCCACCATGCTGAATGTAATTTGAGAGGTTTATATATCCGCAGTAAACCCTTTGCGCCTTTAATGCAGTAACTTCCCGCGGCCTTCTGCATCCCCATGCCGTTGATCATTTCTAATTCATCCGCGTTGATGGGCCGTTTCCAATCCCAAAGGCAAGATGGTTCCGTGGTCCTTCCTCGTTCTGCCACCCTACTTTCAGGAGGCCGTAGGCAAGCAGTGGGTGATTCCTTATACCGGGAATCTTTCAGTCGCCAGAGCCTCCGTGCAAACAGTGTGCACCACGTGAAGGAGTGGTTGACATTTGGTTGAAAGAGGATAATATAGTCTCTCCCAAATCCTATTATCCTTACAGCCCAAAAATGCCAGTTAGGAGAATCGAAATTTAGCTACACGGAGGCCCATCAATGAGTCTGTTTTTGGTTAAAGCTTTACACACCAAGTCGACGTCGAAGCCACTAGAGGCGGGAAATGAAAGGAAACAACGTTTGAGAAATAATTTCACTATGACGTTTTGCAGGAACGACCCTAGCATCTGCTTGGAATTATTTCGGGTGACCACGGAAAACCTAAACCTGGTTTGCCGAAGCGGTGATTGAGTCCGCGACCCTCGATTGCTTGATTCCTAGCAATGAATAAGTAGAGATTGAGGTGAGAAAACACAATTTAAGACTACTTTTTTTCCTGTGGCCTTTGGTTATATGGCAAAAGCGCTCAGTGTCAAAAGCGCTCTACAGCAGGTAGGCGAGGGTAGGTATAACCACCCACCCTCGCCTACCTGCAGTAGAGTATTCCAAGATAAAATTTTCCCTGAATATCTAGCACAGCTCATCTGCTTAGGCCCTTATTACTTTCGTACACTGAAGTTTATTGGCAGCAGTGCCACTTGTACTATACAGTTCAACTGTGAAATTATTTTTCGTCATGGAAGTGCTAACAACTAATAAGGATAAACCTGCCGTGCATTATGAAAGTTATTCGTATCGGAAATACAAAAGTAAAGAAGATGGGCTAACGGTATGGCGGTGTCAGAAGGAAAGGACGAAAAGTTGTCGTGGAACGCTCAAAACGAAGTTTTATGTGCAACTGAACATTCATGCGAAGCAGCGGACACAGATCGCTTGGAAGTTGCTAAAAGAATGAATCATGCGAAGAAGAGGGCCCGCGAAGAAGCCACGCCCGTTTCTAAAATTTACACAGAAGAACTGGGAGACTTGCACAGTAAAGGCTACGAATATGTAGCCGAATTGCCCCACCAGGTGACTGTCAAGAGAACCTTATTTCGACAGAGAAGCAAAGCTCGAGGGAACGGAAAGGAACCGAAAAGCCGAGACGAAGTTGTCTTAGATAATGATATGCGTCAGATGAAAGATGGTTCAAGTTTCCTTTTGACAGATGACAGCTCAAGAGAGCGAATGATAATTCTTTGTGGACAGAAGGGAAGAGAATGTCTGAAGAGACAGCAAGATTTCTTCATGGATGGTACATTTAAAAGTTGTAGTAAACAATTTGTTCAAATTTATAGTATCCACGCTGATTACGGAAGCTCCAAGGAAGAAACTAATGTGTATCCAGTAGCGTTTGCCCTGTTGCCAATCAAAAAGAAAGCAACGTATATTCGTTTATTTCGCCATATTTTACATTTAGTTCCAGAATGGAATCCAAGAAAAATTAACATTGATTTTGAGGGAAGTGCAATATCCGCACTTGGAGAAGATTTTCCAACCGTTGAAATTAATGGTTGTTACTTCCACATGAAGAAATGTCTGTGGAGGAAATTGCAGGAAATTGGATTGACCCGTGAGTATCGGGAAAATGAAGAAATTAGACTGCATGTTAGGATGTGTGCTGCGCTAGCATTCCTCAAAACTGAAGACATCTTAGACGGCTGGCTCGAGATATATTCGGAGGCTCCAGAAAATCCGTAATTTTCTGTTTTTTTTATTATTTCGCTGAACAATGGTTGGAGAACGAAAAAATTCCTCCTAAACTGTGGACTTGTTACGGTAGGCGACACCGCACTACGAACGTTGTGGAAGGTTGGAACAGCAAAATCAACAATCTTCTCGGGCGACCAAATCCCAAGATCAAAGAAGTGATAATGTGTTTAAAGAGTGAAGCTGAAAATTCCGCTTGTTTGTACATGAGAACAGAGATCAATCTTGCTGGGAAAAAGAGGAAAAGCTCCTATATTAAATTAGATGAATGTTTGGAAAAAACTGTAAAAAAAAGTATGAGGAAAACGGTGATATTAGGTCTTGTTTGAAAGCGATATCATACTTACAAAAGCTGGGCTAGACCTCTTTATTAACACACAAAAAAATGAAAATAATGTAAATAAAGAGACAGTGTAACTATGTAAATAAATAAATACCGACGCCTTAAGCGATTGTGTGCTACGTGCATTTCAGTCACTAAGCCAATCCAAAGCCTGGAAAAAGTGTGATGGAAATGAGTTATTAAAATGAGTTATTAAGTATTAGAAATTTACTGAATTACTACTGGAAAATGTATGACTTCATGAACTCTTTAGGCTAAACGCATTCTAGCCATTTCCTGTAGCTGCGATAGAAATTAGGTTGCAAAAAATGTTAGTGCGCACACTTGCGACTAATTAGTCGCAACAAATGATGTCAGATTGCATTGTCGAGATATGAATCGTCTCTGTGTGGTTAGGTTCAAAAAATATACTTAAAAATAACTGTACTGGGCATATCTTCTTACTGGTCAAAAGTTACTTAAACGAAAATTTCATGATGTTCCAGATAAGAAAATTTCATTTATTGTAGCAAATTGTTTTGTTATAAATGTATAATGTTGTTCAATATAAAAATTAACATGGAACATAGATTATTTATTTTGGAAGTGAAAAGAGTTTCGGGAAAGTGGGAAAGTACATATAACCATTAATAAATAAATATTACCAGCTACTAATTAGCTGTTAGCTATTTAACAACACTTTAGTTAAGTTCCATTTCGAATGTTAACAGCTAAACGGTGATGGGTCGATATTTTTGAATACTCGGAACTAAAAATAGTAAAGAAATACAATTTATTCCGTATTTGCATGGAAGATTGGCAATTTTTCAATCTCTCAAATCAGTTTTCGATATTTCTGTTGCTTGAAAAAATGGTCTTTAATCGCCCGCCAATAAATCCCAAGTGCTCACGTAGCCTTAGAGGCCATCAGGGCTTCACTGTGCGTTTCTTCTGGTGACACCGTCTTTCCAGGAAGGTAGGGGATTATAGACCGTCCTTCCAGGAAGGCGACCCTTGAGCGCTTTTGTCACTGAGCGCTTATTGTCGGTCACCGTGGCCTTTCGCCGCTTTGACGTTGAGATCATTGGAGGTGTGGAAGGATTGGGGCAAGGAATGGGAAGAATTAGGCCCTGCCATTTTTAGGGAACCATCCCGGCATTCACCTGGAGTCATTTGGTGAAATTATAAATGGCTGAAATCTGCATTGCCTGACGGGTATTCGAAACCGTATCAAAACGTTCCCACTGACCCACCACGCTCAGCAGTTCATCGCTGTTACCGAGGCAGCTAATTCCGGAATCATTGTATTCCATGAACAGTCTTTCGCCATATTACATAGGTATACTCTATTGTATTTCAACCTCTTACTTCAGTACGAAAAATGTGATCACACTTTGCCAATGTTATTGATTATTATGTCTATTAATATGTTTCTTGACAATGTAATTTACCTGTACACAGATCTCCTGAAGAGTAATAATAAGATAAGTCATATAATATTAATCTAGCAGTGTTTACGGATAATAAAAATTAAATCCAGCTTCCACAACGAGGGTATCAGACCGAATATCAAATTACTAAGTCGAGTATGTTGAGCCGTTGGATCTGTAAAGAACAACATCCTTTCAATTCTGAAGCATACGTTCTATGTTTCCTCCATGCCATCGTTCTGTCACAGATGATCTTCCTTCTTTAACACTTAATTTTTTTCATAATACTCTACTTTACTGCAATCAAACCAGTAATCCACTTCTTATATCTGCCCCGTATGTTAAGATCACCTTTGGCTTTGCAGCACTAAACAGGCAGCTAAATATTCAGTAAGAAATATCCGAGCCTGTAGAACGGTAGGATGGTTGGCGATGGTTATCTCAGCGTGCGGTGGTTTGCCTGCTCGCCCATCGACCCATGTCCATTCCATTAACTGGTACAGTCGCTTCCACATCGTACTAGCCCCATGCAACTACCAGGCTTCCCCGTGCTATACCGATTTGCCAACGTTAACTTTTCAAGATTTCTGAAGTTAATCTAAGGTGAAATAGACTTAGCCGGAGAAGCGTAAGAAGGGATTCGTGCAACACCATAAAATGATAAATGAACTTGTTTGCAAGGTACTAAAAGCTATTGAAGATTTTGAATCACCTAACGCAGTTCTGAAAGTTTTCGGTACATTTTTCACCTCAAAGACGAAAAGATGAAATCCATATGGCCTCACCAATTTAACCAAATATCAATTTTAAGCCCTTTAACATAGAAGTTTATGACCGTGGACTACTTTACTTCTTAGTAACCTTAATACGATTAAAACTTAAAATTTGGGAAATTCGCGGTGACTGAAAATAATTACTATGATTTAGTGGTAGGCTGAAGGAAATTTTTTTTTTTTTGATAATATTCTTGGATGTCAAATGAAAGCTGACAACGCCCCAACTCCCCAACAACGTTCTTTTTAACTTATAAAAAATCTTAAATGGTATAATTATTTTATATTTCTTTTAAAATGATTGTTTTATGGTAGTTTAATCTGCTGAAGAGATCATTGTGAAGTTTAAACATATAGTAAAAAAAAAATTAGATAATGATTTTTTTTAAATAAAACTTTTTTAACGTTTTTAGAAAAAAATAAAATTGTTTTAGATGACTCAAACATGCTTGAGTAAATAAAAAAAAGCAAGGTTCAAAAAATCTTAATTTGTGGAAAAGGCATGGAATAAACTGAACATAGTCACATGTTTCGAAAAAAAAATTAAAAAATCAATATCTCGAAAATGGTGAGACTTTTACTAAAATAACATTTCGTCATATAGTAGGACATGATGCTACGTATCTACGGTTGCAGGGTTATCCTTTCATTCCTGAACACCCTGTATATATATATATATATATATATTAATGACGGTAATTGTTTCAACCTAAATTCATTCCCGTTCGATTTATATATACCATCTGAAATAATATACTGTATATAAAAATCTTTTTTTTTAAGTTACTGCAATTTTTTTTGAAATAAATTTAATACGAAATCTGTTTATGGATAACTCAGCGCGAGAGATTATCTCGCTCTTGTAGGACTGTATTCCATTGGTGTTTTACTCGTATAAACAGGACTTTTCTACTAATTAACTATGTTATTAATCATCATTATACTACATATCACAAAGAATTGATTGTTTGTATCGGCAAAGTAGGCTAGAGAGAACAGCCATTTGTGTGGTGACCGCCTGCTGTAGGCCCGGTGCACACGAGCGTCATTTCACGACGCGTGCACGCCGTGTGCACGCCGCGTGCAAGCGACATCCGATGCACACGTAGCAGGCGGCAGTGGGCGTCCCACTGACAACGATGGACATGTATAATAAGAAGCGGGTAATTTTTGCGTACTTTATCTTTAAAAATCATTTATTAAGGACACAGGATAGACGTTACCGGTAGTTTAGGACAATTCCAAAGAACTTATTTTTATAAGAAGCTTGAAAACAATTAAATAAACATTCCGAGAGGACAACTTCTGCCGGCACTGCAGGTCCAAAAATACCCTTCTATTTTGTTGGTGATGAAGCATTTTCCCTTTCACCAAATATATGAGGCCTTACAGTGGTAAAGTTTTATCAGAAAAAAAACAAGGATTTTCAGCTACAGATTGTCACGCGCCAGGAGAAAAGTAGAAAGTACATTGGGCATTCTGTACAATAAATGGAAATTTTTTCATGAAACAATGTAAATTTTGATTTATCTATCCTATTGATAAAGACGTGTTGTTCACTTCACAATTTTTTAAGAACGAGAGATGGGTACAACATTCAAGACGAAATGAGTATAGAAGGTTTTGTCGATATCGGAAAGGACGCCTCAGTTCCAACAAGAGAAACTACTTCAGTATATCCAAGTAAGGAACATGATAGCAACATATTTTGTTCCTGCTGTTGCCACCTTACCCCGGTAAAGGAATTTTATTAAAGAACTTTTGTGTTTGCAATAGCAATTTACTATAAATTTTATAGGTATGATACATAAAATCTAGATTGTAAATACTTTACGTAAACCTGGAATTATAATAAACACGAAACATTTTGCTGAAATATTTAATTTTCGCCCTTGTCGTCCTTCTCCGCGAATCCCTCAATGAATATCCGACATATACTGGTCCAAGCTCTCCTCTTGATTCAATCATGATAATGTTTTGACGGATGTCCCAAATTTCTGGATAAGTCTTAATTGCACCAATAAAATGTTCGATGTCAATATTTTCTAAAACTAATAACTCGTCTGCCATGCTTGCCGCGCTAGCGTGTTCTGCCGCCCGTGTGCACCGCTCCATTCGACACAATGTACAAGGAGACCGCACTAGCGTGCGCGGCGACCCTGCGGCGTGGTGGGCGAGAACAGGGAAAAACGACCGCTGGGTCGTCGCGGCGTGACCGCGGCGTTACCGCGTTACGAGCGTCATTTCACGTCGCGTGCACGCCGAGAAACCGCGCTAGCGGCTAGGAGTACACAGGAACAGATACGGCAGTGCACACGCACAAGCGGTAACGCCGCGGTCACGCCGCGGCGACCCAGCGGTCGTTTTTCCCTGTTCTCGCCCACCACGCCGCAGGGTCGCCGCGCACGCTAGTGCGGTCTATTAGTACATTGTGTCCAATGGAGCGGTGCACAAGGGCGGCAGAACACGCTAGCGCGGTAGCCATGGCAGACGAGTTATTAGTTTTAGAAAATATTGACATCGAACATTTTATTGGTGCAATTAAGACTTATCCAGAAATTTGGGACATCCGTCAGAAAACTATCATGATCGAATGAAGAGGAGAGCTTGGGCCAGTATATGTCGGATATTCATTGAGGGATTCGAGGAGAAGGACGACAAGGGCGAAAATTAAATATTTAAGCAAAATATTTCGTGTTTATTATAATTTCAGGTTTACGTATTTACAATCTAGATTTTATGTATCACACATATAAAATTTATAGTAAATTGCTGTTGCAAACACAAAAGTTCTAAAATAAAATTCCTTTACCGGGGTAAGGTGGAAACATCAGAAACAAAATATGTTGCTATCATGTTCCTTACTTGGATACACTGAAGTAGTTCCTCTTGTAGGAACTGAGGTATCCTTTCCGATATCGACAAAACCTTCTATACTCATTTCGTCTTGAAAGTTGTACCCATCTCCCGTTCTTAAAAAATTGTGAATTGAACAACACGTCTTTATCAATAGGATAGATAAATCAAAATTTACATTGTTTTATGGAAAATTTTCCATTTATTGTACAGAATGCCAAATGTACTTTCTACTTTTCTCCTGGCGCGTGACAATCTGTATCTGAAAATCCTTGGGTTTTTTTCTGATACAACTTTACCACTGTAAGGCCTCATATATTTGGTGAAAGAGAAAATGCTTCATCACCAACAAAATAGAAGGGTATTTGTGGACCTACCGTGCCGGCAGAGGTTGTCCTCTCGGAATGTTTATTTAATTGTTTTCAAGCTTCTTATAAAAATAAGTTCTTTGGAATAGTCCTATACAACCAGTAACGTCTATACTGTGCCCTTAATAAATGATTTTTAAAGATAAAGTACGCAAAAATTACTCGCTTCTCATTATACATGTCCATCGTTGTCGGTAGGACGCCTACTGCCGCCTGCTACGTGTGCATCGGTTGTCTCGTGCACGCGGCGTGTACACGGCCTGTACGCCTCGTGAAATGACGCTCGTGTGCACCGGGCCTTAGGCTACTGACATACTATGCGGAAAAACGCAAAACCGCAAAACGCTGCGGAACCTGTGAATCCGCAAGCACGTGTTGTCTTGCGGGGCATGACAAACTAGAGAAACCGCAATCCGGAAAACGCGCCCGGATTTTTCTACCGCAACCTGTCTGCGGAATGAAAATTTCCGCATGCGGCCGGCGACGCGGATTGGATGGGGAAACAAAGAAAGCAGAGGTTAGCGACACACCATCCGCTCAGTCTCACTCCGGACAGAATTGTAATGCACATTAAGGTAGCCACACACGTGGAGGCCGGGCCGCAGGGAAACAGTCCGGGGGCCGGACAGCAGGGATTTCATCGAAGTGGCCCTGCACACACACGGGGGGTTAAAATCCTCAAGGGTTTCTCAGTCTCAGAGTTAGCTTCACGATGGCAGCATCCGATGATGTGCACGCGTTGGCTGCTGTTACTATTTTCTTTATTGAATCTGTTACAGTGCTACCTCTCTCTAAGTTGCCTAGTAAAACTTGAAGCAGCCTTTTTCTGTAGTTCCATATCTTCAGAAAAGCTCCCTATTATATTTCAAAAATTTGCCTCGGTTAACCAGGCGGCTCGGATAATCGGAACTCGGATAACCGGACTTTTACTGTAATTGATTTATTCCCATTCGTAAATACATCAACAACATAAAATTAAGTTTAAATGACATAAAAACTAAATTAAAATAATATTAGTTTAAAATCATGTTGTCATTAATATAGTTGATCATGTGGTGTAAACTCAAATTCAAATCACATGACATCATTTGAATTATAATTTGATAAAACAACTGCTGCTGTGTCGTTGTTTTGAAGTAATTTATCAAAATCTGCTGGTGGTTTATAATGATCCTGGGC
Organism: Vandiemenella viatica; assembly: GCA_031002005.1. NCBI lineage: Eukaryota > Metazoa > Arthropoda > Insecta > Orthoptera > Morabidae > Vandiemenella > Vandiemenella viatica. Next base: position 368,797,326 of record CM061920.1, on the reverse strand, counting down.
TGAGACTATTCGATGAGGTTCCTGGATAAAAAAAAAAAATCCAGAACTGCTGCCTGCAGAACAGTACAGGCCAGAAGTAGGTAACCGTTACTCACTGTTCCTAAACAGCCCATTTCGACTTGAAACAGGGTGTCATTAATTATTTTTTCTGCTATTAGCATTTGATTGGTCGGAAGGCCAAGTAATTTTATGGCAACGGTTTTGCTAACAACGTCAAAGTGATCTTCTTGCAGCCAGTTTTTTTTTTTTTTTTTTTTTTTTAAATATTCTTCAGCACATCACTTCGCAAAGATTCATTTCCTGATGGTTTAATGTTGCTGATTTTTTTAGTATTGATTCTTTTTATTTTTTTGCATTTGGTTCATTCTCTTTCAAAATTTATGCCAGCTTGGCGTAGGTAGCTTCTCGTTTGTTTGTGTCGTTGTATTCCTGGTACTTCAATTCCTATAGACAGGACTCACTATCATACATATTTATAAACACGGAACATCACGAAACGGAACATTAGAAACAAAACAGAGAAACAAAATCGCAACACACGCAGGCACTCACAAGAAATCCTGGAAGGCCGACTGACCGCAGGACACACGCTGAGCTTCTCACCCTCCCTCCCGGCCTTCCAGGAAATAAGAATTGTTTTTCGGCGAGGATTTGGCCGCACTGGGGTGCGGCCACGGCCTCAAGGAAGTGCCCACACACGTGGCGGGATCCCGCAAGGCCGTGACCATTGCGTCCAAATCCCGTCGGTTTCCCGCACGTGTGTGGCGGCCTTTAGATAAAGGCATTGGAAGTATTGTGGTTGGATTAGATTAGATACGCTCGCTTTGATCGCAAGTGAAAAGAGTTTCGGGAATGTGGGACAGTACTTATAATCATTAATAAATAAAGACTACCAACTACTGATTAGCGGTTAATTATTTAACATCCCATTAGTAGATTCAATTTCGAATGTTAACTGCTAATATGTAATATCCAATGTTTATTACTACACATGAATACGCTTTCCAGATACCCTAATTGGTGCATTTGTAAACGGTTTTCACAACAACAAAAAATAATTCACTATTTTAGTAAATGTGAATAACTTTGACAATTTCCACCGAACGTGGTGGATGAGTGTTTAACGTTCTGGCCTCGCATTCGGGAGGACACCTTTTCGAATTCCAGTCCGGGCATTCAGAATTGGGTTTTCCATGGTTTCGCCAAATCACTCCAGGCGAATGCCCGGTTGCTTCCTTCAACAGGCCATGGTAGAATTCCTTCCCGTTCCTTGTCCCTAGTCACATCCCACCTCTAACGACCCCGACGTCGGCGAGGCGTAAAGCAATAGTTAATAAAAAAGATCGACAATTTTTCCATTCTGCACCGCAAGAACATACACCATTGTTAGTCATCTTTATTTACGAAATCCTAATAAGAAAATTCTTTCACGGAGTGAAACCGATAAATAAGTAAAAACTCTATAATTTACGATTTTCCAATTCCGAAAGTCAGCAAGGGGATATATGTACTGTGCTGGCATTGGTCATTTATTTTAACTTTAAGAATCTTTCATGAGTAGATGTAATACCTGTTTTCTGTATAGAAACCGGGAAAACCCATGAGTCACGAGGTGGTGGTGGGGACCTCCCTCCCCTCCATGACGTCACAGTTGGATGGCGGGAAATTCTAATCTAGTGCAGAGTTGCCACATTGACGGCATGACTACAGCATATTTCAAATTAAACATATATAACTGTTATTTAGTCTTTATTCTAGCTGTTATTTCACTTATCTCCAACAATGCTACTCTCATATCAGCGATATTATTTCCGATTTTGTCCTATGTGATGTAGATATTCCAGCTGCACAAATGTTGCAATGTAGCATATACACACATCCTGCCACCAGGTGTCTCCACCGAACAGCCGATGCCACGAGAAACTTCATCTGCGCATGCGCCGGCCAGAGATATTCCACTTCGCCACGAAATCTTCTATCCTTGTCTTGCGGGGGAAAACCCTACCCTAAGGCGTATTTGCACAGGTGTTGACATGTACGTACTTGCTCGGCCGCCGAGACCCTGTTGCGACACGTGCGATAACTTGCATAACTGTCGCTAGAGGTCAGCACACGGCAGAAGACATTTGTCGCTAGATGGAGCGGGTGTAGCAATATGCGTGAAATATTTCGATGTTTGCGAAGCCACTCGCGTGTTTGACCGGGAGTCCGACAGGTTACGAAATGGCTCCAAGGGAAGCACATTATTCATTCGCCATTATGAAAGCATAGCTGGGTGTCTGGCTGGCGGACCAAGAAAGTAGGGCGTCCAACACAGCGTTCGTGTGATTGCAGAATTTTGTTCAGAGTCTCAGGCTTGCAGCGAATTTCGTGTGTATTTGTTCAGGTGTCCTGCTATCGATAAGGAATTCAGGTTGCGCCATATGCCCATTGCACTGCGAAACCGCCCCAGCAGAATACATAGAAATATTTCAGCATTCACTTCGGTTCAAGAAGAAATTATTACGAGATGAGAATATTATTCTATGTCAGTTTTCGTAGTACAAATCTAGGAAACATTTATGGTAGCCCAATCACTCGTGTTTTCAAAACGAAAATCGAAAATTTTGTTTTCATTCTGGGTGACCAGAAAAACTGCTTGAGTCTTTGTATTTAATTAAAAAAATAGATCATGTGAAAGTGTAACTTTTACGTTTAAAACGTGATAATGAACCATGGAATGTCTTGGCATAGGTCAAATTCACGTCTATACAATTCAGTTCTGATATTCGAAATTGGCAGAGGGTGCTTTGCACAAAAAATAACTCTGTGCGAATAACAAGAGGAAATAAGGGCCAGTACGGTGGGATTCCAATATAATTAATCGTTAATGATAACTCGGGAATTTCTGTCATACCCATTATTTTAATATATATTAAATTATATGCAATGAAACAAAGCGAGAATCCAACTAATGTTTTAAACTCAAAGAAGTGATTTCCTCATGGATGTGTCTGCAACCTCGATGAACTTTGTGTATTTCTATCCTATTGCTATGGCATTAACTTCCCTGCCCATTTTATCTGAAAAATGCCCACTAAATTAGATTCACATGAATATCATTGCCTAACGCAAAGTTGCAGATGTGAAATCCAGTTTCTTTACCTACAGACATTTCTGAAGTGATTACATGTTAATCTCTCCACTGATGTCAAACAAATCAGCCTGTAATTTTTTCAAGCTTATTTCTCAACCCTACAGACTCAGTCTTTGGACAAGAGCCCCACATGAAAATACTTGTGACATGGTTAACAAAGCCTTTCCCACACCAAGGCTAGAAAAAATCAAAGTTTCCAATTTGACCATGGAATGCAACGAGGGAAGAAAGAATTCATATAAACATCAGTATGACACCTTATTTCTCTAATATATCCACGCCTAGAGAGTATGTGTACCTGTTTTCATGAAATTATTTAGCGTTCTGGCCTCGCATTCGAGAGGACGGCAGTTCCGGGCATCCAGATTTGGGTTTTCCATGATTTCCACAAATCACTCCAGGTGAATGCCGGGATGCTTCCTTCAAAAGGGCCGAATTCCTTCCCATTCCTTGCTCCCCATCCTTTCCCCATCTCAAAGGCCACGTTGTTAGAGAGACGTTAAAAAGTTTAAAAAAATGAAATTATTGTGATAAAGTATAGCAATACCACACATACGCTATTCCTTTCAAAATTCGTAGCTTCAAAAACCCATCAATGGGTGAAATCCTTTAATTGAAACCGAGAGACATTCACCGACGAAGGTAGGGAAAACCATGCGAACGAAGGAAGAAAGAATTCATATTAGCATCAGTGCGACACCTTATTTCCCTAATATTATCTCTGCTGCCATTGGTATAAAATATTTAATCACACTCATAATTTTTGCCATCAAACTCAAACGTATATCATCTGTCTATCCAGACCAATCTATGTATCAATTCTGTTATGCTTTCGTAAGCAATCACAAATTGAGTGTCCTTAGCTGCACTTTGTCTAAAATTCCAATCAATCCCTTGTGACACATCAGTGATTGACTAGAAACAGAGAGATATACCCACCTTTAACTGTATTTTACAGCACAGCACGTATGTTCCAGGAACGAAATACGTCTGTTAATCTTACTAATTTCACCCCTGTCGAATCGAAGTACGCCAGTCCTATGTGATAAAAATCGAGTCACGCCTAAGGCAGTGCTAAGCACTGAACATGCCTGAGACCATCGCCTGTGACCAAGGTGGAGATACTCCCTTATAGAAGAAATCCAGTGCCAGCTTCTACTGATATTCTATTCCTAATTCTTTCACCAAGATCCACCCCTAGCCTCATCGCCAACATACCCACAGCACTTCCTCAAACCTCCTTCTGTTTTCCAATGATTCCCATTCAAACCCCTGATCAGTTACAGACAGGGTTACCTTCTGTTCGTGCGTTAAAGTAAACCAAAAATTCAAAATTCTGCTAATCAGTAGCCAAGTACCAAAATGTTCATTTAAGGTGCTTCTACTGCAGTTTTCCAGGCAAATTCTCCCCTTTTCAGGAAATTATTTTTCAATAAATCAGGACCCAGGAGAGTTCTCCATTCGGTTTAAAATGTTCCCATCTAACGCCAACCTTCGGATTCAGGACCAAGTCTGACATTTGTTTGTAATTGCATGCTTTGTTCAAGTAACCACGATAAAGTTACCATAATGCTCTTAGCTAACTGATAGTTTCTTGTTCATCAAACAGGCATCATAACCCACATTTTAATAGAAGATCCCCACACATCGACAAGTATCCAAAGGTGCAGACACTAGTTCTATTGCGCCGAAGATAGCACCCACGCTTGAACTGTCGTAAATTGTTAGGTCAAAGTGGGGTGTTTGGATATTTTATCCACTCAGGCCTCATCATCTAAAGTCTAATGACAGATTGTGGTCATGGCCAACTTAGGCTCCATACACCACTCAGAATTATTCTGCCAATATCCATTCTAACAGCATTATACAACCACATACAGCCCCTGACACTCTTCCAATCTCCCAATGACATCCAGTCCAGTTCCTTTATTAAGGCACTGTTGAATATTTTCCACTAATAAATCTAAGCTGCTATATTTTGCACCTTGCATTTGATGTACAAACAATGTGGACTCCATACTACACCACACAAGCAATGGTCTGACTGTGTTTTTGTACCCCAAGTCCTTCGTTTCTCTGGCTACATCACCCCTCTCTGATTAAATGATTTTTGTGTAGTGAGAAACACAATTCGTATGCCAACACAAACGGTAGTAAACTGTAAAGAGCACATCGAATGGGAGATTGCCTAAGCCCTGAAACAATGGTTAGAAGCACACGTTGATGGTGAGCATAATTCTATAGCCATATATTTTAGACTCAAATCCACATAGGAAGGACACGCGCACACACTTGTACATGCATACCGCGAGGCGACAGAACTAACAGCAAGCATCACGGAAACGATGAAGTGTGGCAGAATTGTCGTTACAACTGATTAACTGGACAGAACTATCGTATAAAAATCATCAGACAGACGAGTTATTGGAGGGACAGCAAAATCATTCGTCCAGACAGACGTGTTTATAGAAGGTATTACCATATTTACACATACAGACACAGAGAGAGACGCACAAACACTCACATTTCCATGCCTTCAGCGAGCTAGACACAACATCCAGCCCCAATCATGGCGACGAAAAAGTGGGGTAGAATCCCCATGGCTCATAACTGACCAAAAAATCATCAGTAACATATGTTCCAGGCACCATACTCTTCACATCAACATCATCTCATTTATTTCACACTACAGACCTCACTACCATCCAGTATCATGTGTGCTAGGTACAAAACTGTTCACATCAGCACCAACACGTCTATCCCACACCTAAGCTTTTTCTGCCATTCAGTAACATGTGCCCCCCATGTACCACGAGTAGCAGTAGACACTTGGTCATCAGACAGATATCATAACTCCCATATTCATACTAGGTTCACCCACAAATCCATATGTCACCTCACACAAGCATAAGTGCAGGAACAGCACATCATACATCCAGACAAACGAGATAAAGGAAGGTATCTCCATATTTACGCAAAAAAACACACAGAGATAGAGACGCATACACACGTACATTTCCATGCCTATAGCGATCTCGACTCAACAACTAGCCCAATCATGGCAACGAAAAAGTTAAACAGAACACCCATGACTGGCCAAAAATCATAGAAAGACACACACACACACTCACATGTCAATGCATTCACACAGTTCCATTCATCACCACACATAACTGGAGGAAAGAGACTGAACATGCTAGATCCAAACTGAAGAGTTACAGGATGTGTGAATTTTGAAATCACAGCCACATCTCTCCCACACCGCAACCCTTTCTGTCATTTAGTAACATGTGACCCAGGTACCATGAGTTACAATAGACACTTGTCTATCAGACGGATATCATAACCTCCATATTCATACTAGGTCTCACCCACAAATCCATACGCCTCCACACAAGCACAAACATGGGACGAACAGCAATTCATACGTCCAGATAAATGAGTTTAAGGAAGGTATCACCATACTTACGCATACAGACACAGAGAAAGACGCACACAGACACATATTTCCATGCCTACAGCGAGCTCAACACAACAACCAGGCCAATCATGGCAAAGAAAAAGTGGGACAGAACCCCCATGGCTCAAGACTGACAAAAAAAAAATCATCATTAACATGTGTTCCAAGTAACAAACTCCTCACATCAAAATCATATCATTTAACTCACACTACAGACCTCTCTGCCATTCAGTATCGTTGGTAATATGTACAAAGCTGTTCACATGATCAGCACCACCTCTATCCCACGCCACAAGCCATTTCTGCTGTTCAGTAATATTTGTCCGACGTACCACGAGTATCAGTAGGCACATGGTCATCAGTCAAATATCATTACTCCCATACTGATACTAGGTCTCACACACTAATCCATACGTCACCACACACAAGCACTCACAAACAACCATCAGACAGACGTTAGAGTGTGTGCAATGGATGACATATTTTTGCCATACACCTCAGTACTTATCACATTATCAATTAATTACATCAACACACCCTAGGTAGCCAGTAATTGTGAAATCTCAAAGTCGAGTGGAATCCTATCGTGATAGACACACAACCACACAGAAAGACACACATACACACACTCACATGTCCATGCGTACACACAGTTACCATACATCACCACACACGAACATGTAACTGGAGGAAAAGGACGAAACACCCTAGGTCCAGACTGAATAGCTACAGGATGTGCGAAATGTTACATTTCTTTGCCACAAACCTCGGTGCTCATCATACCCAAATTATTACATCTACATAGGTGGCCACTGATGGAAAAATCTCAAGTAGACTCCTACCACCATAATTACACACATAACCGCACAGGAACACGCGCACACACACATATGTCCCTGCATGTACCACAATTTCATAAGTTACCACATACATACAAGTAACTGCAGGAAAGGGACCCGACACACGACGTCCACACTAAGGTGTTACATGATAGGCAGACGATAGCATGTCTTTACAATACACCTCAGTGCTCACCACACTAACTTGATTTTTTATGTGCCATCAGTATAGCTGGTGGCTGTAACTAAGCTCTTGGCAATGTTTGGCCAAAAGTCATTTGTTAATAGCAGCTCATCAAAGACAAATTTTGGTCAACCTGCCCAGGCGGGCGCGGCGAGAGGTGGCCACCCTTCCCCACTGCGGACAGAAATACCGTAATACGCCGGTCTAAAAGCGCGGACCGCGATGGTTTACCGGAGTTTTCCGACCGGGACCTACTACCGCCTCTTAGGAGCGCAATGAAATTCCGTTCTTGAGTACGGTCCTAAAAATGCGGTTACCGGTAGTAGGTCCCGGTCGGAAAACTCCGGTAAACCATCGCGGTCCGCGCTTTTAGACCGGCGTATTACGGTATTTCTGTCCGCAGTGGGGAAGGGTGGCCCCCTCTCGCCGCGCCCGCCTGGGCAGGTTGACCCAAAATTTGTCTTTGATGAGCTGCTATTAACAAATGACTTTTGGCCAAACATTGCCAAGAGCTTAGTTCCAGCCACCAGCTATACTGATGGCACATTAAAAATCAAGTTAGTGTGGTGAGCACTGAGGTGTATTGTAAAGACATGCTATCGTCTGCCTATCATGTAACACCTTAGTGTGGACGTCGTGTGTCGGGTCCCTTTCCTGCAGTTACTTGTATGTATGTGGTAACTTATGAAATTGTGGTACATGCAGGGACATATGTGTGTGTGCGCGTGTTCCTGTGGTTATGTGTGTAATTATGGTGGTAGGAGTCTACTTGAGATTTTTCCATCAGTGGCCACCTATGTAGATGTAATATTTGGGTATGATGAGCACCGAGGTTTGTGGCAAAGAAATGTAACATTTCGCACATCCTGTAGCTATTCAGTCTGGACCTAGGGTGTTTCGTCCTTTTCCTCCAGTTACATGTATGTGTGTGTGGTGATGTATGGTAACTGTGTGTAGCATGGACATGTGAGTGTGTATGTGTGTCTTTCTGTGTGGTTGTGTGTCTATCACGATAGGATTCCACTCGACTTTGAGATTTCACAATTACTGGCTACCTAGGGTGTTGATGTAATTAATTGATAATGTGATAAGTACTGAGGTGTATGGCAAAAATATGTCATCCATTGCACACACTCTAACGTCTGTCTGATGGTTGTTTGTGAGTGCTTGTGTGTGGTGACGTATGGATTAGTGTGTGAGACCTAGTATCAGTATGGGAGTAATGATATTTGACTGATGACCATGTGCCTACTGATACTCGTGGTACGTCGGACAAATATTACTGAACAGCAGAAATGGCTTGTGGCGTGGGATAGAGGTGGTGCTGATCATGTGAACAGCTTTGTACATATTACCAACGATACTGAATGGCAGAGAGGTCTGTAGTGTGAGTTAAATGATATGATTTTGATGTGAGGAGTTTGTTACTTGGAACACATGTTAATGATGATTTTTTTTTGTCAGTCTTGAGCCATGGGGGTTCTGTCCCACTTTTTCTTTGCCATGATTGGCCTGGTTGTTGTGTTGAGCTCGCTGTAGGCATGGAAATGTGTCTGTGTGCGTCTTTCTCTGTGTCTGTATGCGTAAGTATGGTGATACCTTCCTTAAACTCATTTATCTGGACGTATGAATTGCTGTTCGTCCCATATGTTTGTGCTTGTGTGGAGGCGTATGGATTTGTGGGTAGACCTAGTATGAATATGGAGGTTATGATATCCGTCTGATAGACAAGTGTCTATTGTAACTCATGGTACCTGGGTCACATGTTACTAAATGACAGAAAGGGTTGCGGTGTGGGAGAGATGTGGCTGTGATTTCAAAATTCACACATCCTGTAACTCTTCAGTTTGGATCTAGCATGTTCAGTCTCTTTCCTCCAGTTATGTGTGGTGATGAATGGAACTGTGTGAATGCATTGACATGTGAGTGTGTATGTGTGTCTTTCTATGATTTTTGGCCAGTCATGGGTGTTCTGTTTAACTTTTTCGTTGCCATGATTGGGCTAGTTGTTGAGTCGAGATCGCTATAGGCATGGAAATGTACGTGTGTATGCGTCTCTATCTCTGTGTGTTTTTTTGCGTAAATATGGAGATACCTTCCTTTATCTCGTTTGTCTGGATGTATGATGTGCTGTTCCTGCACTTATGCTTGTGTGAGGTGACATATGGATTTGTGGGTGAGACCTAGTATGAATATGGGAGTTATGATATCTGTCTGATGACCAAGTGTCTACTGCTACTCGTGGTACATGGGGGGCACATGTTACTGAATGGCAGAAAAAGCTTAGGTGTGGGATAGACGTGTTGGTGCTGATGTGAACAGTTTTGTACCTAGCACACATGATACTGGATGGTAGTGAGGTCTGTAGTGTGAAATAAATGAGATGATGTTGATGTGAAGAGTATGGTGCCTGGAACATATGTTACTGATGATTTTTTGGTCAGTTATGAGCCATGGGGATTCTACCCCACTTTTTCGTCGCCATGATTGGGGCTGGATGTTGTGTCTAGCTCGCTGAAGGCATGGAAATGTGAGTGTTTGTGCGTCTCTCTCTGTGTCTGTATGTGTAAATATGGTAATACCTTCTATAAACACGTCTGTCTGGACGAATGATTTTGCTGTCCCTCCAATAACTCGTCTGTCTGATGATTTTTATAACGATAGTTCTGTCCAGTTAATCAGTTGTAACGACAATTCTGCCCCACTTCATCGTTTCCGTGATGCTTGCTGTTAGTTCTGTCGACCTCGCGGTATGCATGTACAAGTGTGTGCGCGTGTCATTCCTATGTGGATTTGAGTCTAAAATATATGGCTATAGAATTATGCTCACCATCAACGTGTGCTTCTAACCATTGTTTCAGGGCTTAGGCAATCTCCCATTTCGATGTGCTCTTTACAGTTTACTACCGTTTGTGTTGGCATATGACTTGTGATTCTCACTACACAAAAATCATTTAACAGAGAGGGGTGATGTACCAGAGAAGCGAAGGACTTGGGTACAAACCCACAGTCAGACCATTGCTTGTGTGGTGTAGTATGGAGTCCACATTTTTTGTACATCAAATGCAAGGTGCAAAGGAGGGCAGCTAGATTTATCTGTGGAAAATATTCAGTAAGTGACATAATAAAGGAGCTGGAGCTGGTATGTCATTGGAACATAGGAAGAGTGTTGCGGGGCTGTAGGTGGCGTATAATGCTGTTAGAATGGATATTGGTGGAATAATTCTGAGTGGTGTATGGAGCCTAAGTTGACCATGACCACAATCTCGCACTAGACTTTAGGTGATGAGGCCTGAGTGGATAAAATATCTAAACACCCACTTTGACCTAACAATTTACGACAGATCAAGTGTGAGCACTATCTTAGGCGTAATAGAACCTATGGTGACGTTTTGGATACTTGTCGATGTGTGGGGATCTTCTATGAAAATGTGGGTTATGATGTCTGTTTGATGACCAAGAAACTATCAGTTAGCTAAGAGCATTATGGTAACTTTATCGTGGTTACTTGAACAAAGCATGCAATTACAAACAAATGTCAGACTTGGTCCTGAATCCGAAGGTTGGCGTTAGATGGGAACATTTTAAGCCGAATGGAGAACTCCCCTGGGTCCTGATTTATTGAAAAATAATTTCCTGGAAAACTGCAGTAGAACCACCTTAAGTGAACATTTTGGTACCTGGTTACTGATTAGGAGAAGACTTTGCGAATTTTGAATTTTTGGTTTACTTTAACGCACGAACAGAAGGTAACCCTGTCTGTAACTGATCAGGGGTTTGAATGGGAATCATTGGAAAACAGAAGGAGGTTTGAGGAAGTGCTGTGGGTATGTTGGCGATGAGGCTAGGGGTGGATCTTGGTGAAAGAATTAGGAATAGAATATCAGTAGAAGCTGGCACTGGATTTCTTCTATAAGGGAGTATCTCCACCTTGGTCACAGGCGATGGTCTCAGGCATGTTCAGTGCTTAGCACTGCCTTAGCGTGACTCGATTTTTATCACATAGGACTGGCGTACTTCGATTCGACAGGGGTGAAATTAGTAAGATTAACAGACGTATTTCGTTCCTGGAACATACGTGCTGTGCTGTAAAATACAGTTAAAGGTGGGTATATCTCTCTGTTTCTAGTCAATCACTGATGTGTCACAAGGGATTGATTGGAATTTTAGACAAAGTGCAGCTAAGGACACTCAATTTGTGATTGCTTACGAAAGCATAACAGAATTGATACATAGATTGGTCTGGATAGACAGATGATATACGTTTGAGTTTGATGGCAAAAATTATGAGTGTGATTAAATATTTTATACCAATGGCAGCAGAGATAATATTAGGGAAATAAGGTGTCGCACTGATGCTAATATGAATTCTTTCTTCCCTCGTTCCCATGGTTTTCCCTACCTTCGTCGGTGAATGTCTCTCGGTTTCAATGAAAGGATTTCACCATTGATGGGTTTTTGACGCTACGAATTTTGAAAGGAATAGCGTATGTGTGGTATTGCTATACTTTATCACAATAATTTCATTTTTTAAACTTTTTAACGTCTCTCTAACAACGTGGCCTTTTGAGATGGGGAAAGGATGGGGAGCAAGGAATGGGAAGGAATTCGGCCCTTTTGAAGGAAGCATCCCGGCATTCACCTGGAGTGATTTGTGGAAATCATGGAAAACCCAAATCTGGATGCCCGGAACCGCCGTCCTCTCGAATGCGAGGCCAGAACGCTAAATAATTTCATGAAAACAGGTACACATACTCTCTAGGCGTGGATATATTAGAGAAATAAGGTGTCATACTGATGCTTATATGAATTCTTTCTTCCCTCGTTGCATTCCATGGTCAAATTGGAAACTTTGATTTTTTCTAGCCTTGGTGTGGGAAAGGCTTTGTTAACCATGTCACAAGTATTTTCATGTGGGGCTCTTGTCCAAAGACTGAGTCTGTAGGGTTGAGAAATAAGCTTGAAAAAATTACAGGCTGATTGGTTTGACATCAGTGGAGAGATTAACATGTAATCACTTCAGAAATGTCTGTAGGTAAAGAAACTGGATTTCACATCTGCAACTTTGCATTAGGCAATGATATTCATGTGAATCTAATTTAGTGGGCATTTTTCAGATAAAATGGGCAGGGAAGTTAATGCCATAGCAATAGGATAGAAATACACAAAGTTCATCGAGGTTGCAGACACATCCATGAGGAAATCACTTCTTTGAGTTTAAAACATTAGTTGGATTCTCGCTTTGTTTCATTGCATATAATTTAATAAATTAAAATAATGGCAGTGTGACAGAAATTCCCGAGTTATCATTAACGATTAATTATATTGGAATCCCACCGTACTGGCCCTTATTTCCTCTTGTTATTCGCACAGAGTTATTTTTTGTGCAAAGCACCCTCTGCCAATTTCGAATATCAGAACTGAATTGTATAGACGTGAATTTGACCTATGCCAAGACATTCCATGGTTCATTATCACGTTTTAAACGTAAAAGTTACACTTTCACATGATCTATTTTTTAATTAAATACAAAGACTCAAGCAGTTTTTCTGGTCACCCAGAATGAAAACAAAATTTTCGATTTTCGTTTTGAAAACACGAGTGATTGGGCTACCATAAATGTTTCCTAGATTTGTACTACGAAAACTGACATATAATAATTATTCTCATCTCGTAATAATTTCTTCTTGAACCGAAGTGAATGCTGAAATATTTCTATGTATCCTGCTGGGGCGGTTTCGCAGTGCAATGGGCATATGGCGCAACCTGAATTCCTTATCGATAGCAGGACACCTGAACAAATACACACGAAATTCGCTGCAAGCCTGAGACTCTGAACAAAATTCTGCAATCACACGAACGCTGTGTTGGACGCCCTACTTTCTTTGTCCGCCAGCCAGACACCCAGCTATGCTTTCATAATGGCGAATGAATAATGCTTCCCTTGGAGCCATTTCGTAACCTGTCGGACTCCCGGTCAAACACGCGAGTGGCTTCGCAAACATCGAAATATTTCACGCATATTGCTACACCCGCTCCATCTAGCGACAAATGTCTTCTGCCGTGTGCTGACCTCTAGCGACAGTTATGCAAGTTATC
>CM061920.1:368576867-368782608 GCA_031002005.1 Vandiemenella viatica | reverse complement strand
CAATTCATTTGCAGACAAATCAATGTGGGTGAAGTACTAATAAGCCAACTTCACTGCCTGCATTTAGAGTAGTAGTCCTAATAGTCCTAACTAGATAGCAATATTTTGGGCCGATATTAATGTAGATTCAAGGTACAAATTGCAATTAGGATTAACTGCATATTTTGAATCAAAACAATTTAAAATAATAAGATAAACTTAAAAATGTAATAAACCATCCAGCAAATAAGTGTTTGCCCAGCACTGATTTTCCAATTTGGTAATGTGCTTACTAATTTTCGAAAACGTAAAAGCCAAGCATATCATAGATTTAAAATTAGTCCCTGAAACATAATTAGCTGCAAGACTTCTAAATTTGAAATGTGTTTCTACAGTTGTAGGAAAAATAAAGTTTTTTGTGTTTCCTCCAAAATATATTGTTTTTGTAAATTAATTATAATTGAACTTAAGCCCCAGTGGCAATTCTGAATGTATAAACATGACTTAAAAAATAATAACTATATGCTAAATTAATTAATGAATTACCATAGAAAACTGAAAGCAGTCCTACAGTCAAGTAAAATCCTTAATTTATTTTAGGAAAACATAGCAAAGCAAAATAGTAAAATTTAACAATTAAAGTGATATAAAATACCAATTTGTTTCAGTGTTCTTGTTATGATAAAATAATTGAACCCTTCGTACTTTAATTCTATTTCAAACAGAATTAAAAGGGGAAAAAAAAGGTGTGGAAAAACTGTAGTCACATATTTTTTTTATCTCTTAAAATAATTAACTGTAGGGAATATAAGAATGTAGGGCACCTATCTATTCATACGATACTTTTCCATTAATTAAAATGACATTGAGATTCAGAGAAGAGTCTTAGGTATCATCTTGAGTTTCTCAGAGATATTTTATAAAGCAAGAAATGAAGCTGGAAAATAAAACACTGAATCCCTTATTAGCAAGTTGAACAGCTGTGAAAACCCAGACTAACACATTTATAATTTCTAGTGTTGTTAAAGAACATCCTGATATGATACTTAAAAAAAAAAAAAAAAACTAAAAAATAATGTTACCTGACATATTTACTCCTGTAAAATCCTTTCATCTTGTCATTAATCTCTCCTGTAAAACTGAAATTAAGTGTACCATCTCCTATATTGAGAGGTTCTGGAAATGACAATGTAAGAGTTTCATCTTCTAATGACAATGACACATTTGTAGGAACAATGCTGGAATTGTTTGATGCAATGAATTCAACACTTTTGATGTTCAAATCCAAGGAATTCAATATAATTTTGCTGGTCGGTGTTTTCACCTAAACAAAAAATGCCAAGTGGAAAAGTTTTACAACAGCATGTACTTTAATTACTTGATCAGGCGCTATTATCTTACGTACCTCGACTTTCACTGTTTCTTTGCCCTCAAATACTAAAGCTTTGAGATCTGGTTTCAGAATTAAATCGTAATGTTTCGGGACAACTGTCTTTGGCAGCCTTTCGAATGGTTTGGCTTCCGGCATCTTCTTGTTGAGAATATCCCGGTCCGTTACAGCTGTTGAGTAACACTGAGCACTTGGTACAGACTTGACAACTGATTGTGCGCTTATCAGAACAAGCCGGTTGCGCAATAAATATGTACAATTTAAGTATGAAAAACCTATAAACGGCCAGCAGCGATTATTTCCTCGCGTAGTGACCCACAACAGTGTTGTTACACCACTGACACGTATATCAGTAGAACTAAGCCTGTTTTCCTGCCCCGACAGAGAATAACGGTAACGGCACTGTCTGTGTCTGACAAAACCGGTTCTTTGGTCCGTCGTATAATAAGACACAGTGCTCTCCTAACCAGGTTCATAAACTCAAGTACACGCAGGTAAGTTCAACCGTATTAAAGCGCTTTTACGGCTTTCTTATCTCAGATGTAGGAAAGTCCTTCGGAGACAATGCAGCTACCGCTACTCTTCTGTTGTCGCATTTATCAAGGTCACCATATCATTGTAACTGTAAACAACGGTAATTCTTTACCTTTTAGTCTTCGGACACTACCCCACTTCCAAACTTAATTTTCGGAGACGCGCAATGAATCTGCGGAATTTCTAATCTGCCAAACAAACGACTCTCACTCCGCGCAAAAATTGTTTGTTACGTGTGATCGTTTGCTAGAATTGAATTACTAGTGAAAATAATTCACTATTATGTGATGCTTGAATTATCTAATATTATTTTTCTTTAATAACAGTTAGATTAAAACGACTGCTTTACTAAGGTCCAAAAGCACACTAAGTAAATAGCTGTAATGAACTTTATTTACATTACGAACATTTAAGGCCTTTTCCTTCTCTGTGCAAATACTATTAAACTTCCCCTTCGTTGCTTAAAATCAAACGACTGTGGAAAATCGATTTCATTAATAAGTAATCGAAATTCAAAAAAGTTTATATGAAAGTGTACTGTTTACTGATATGTAAAACAGAGCAACGATTATCTTTACAATTTCATGCCGACCTCATTCCTTCTAGTTTCTGTTTTTAATTTTCCTTCTTCTTCTTTTTCTCAAGATGTACGCGTTTTAAATCGTACTTGCTTCAGTCCTGGTGCTTTGTCCTTGGATGGTATACCGTTAGATCAACGAACTTGAACGAAAGGCACGAACATACCTCTTTAACATTTCATTTTTCGGTGAACAACAGCGTGATAAAAACCTGCTTTTATAAACTTATGTAATATGTTCATAACATTCGCGAAGCTATTGTACTGTTAAGCTTGGTAATTATTTATACTTTTTAAATAAAGATTTCACGCTGAAATACTTCAACAGCACAACTCTACGCTTTAATCGGTAGGCCTATTGCATGAAATGACCTACATCCTGTATTGCGAGCACATTATTTACCTTCAAAGTAGATAATTTTGACATCTATATAATAATTAAATTTGAAGAATAATATTTTTGTGCTTATTATCTTTTGTTTTTTTTCTGTATATGAGATAGCAACATGCCATTATATCAGACTTGAAGAATCAAACAACTTATAACATTGAGAGTGTAGTTTAAAATACTTTTTTAGTTTGCCTTTTTTTTTTCGTAATACTTTCAATTACCTGTAGCTGGTATATGCCATATAAGGACCGCGACGTTCAACTGTTGTGTTTGGGTAATTGTTTGATGTTTGTCCAATAGTTATGCGTCGTATAGTTGTATTGTTCCATAATCTCATTCTTCCAAAGGGCATCTGTATTCTTCATTGGTGGTTTGAGCTGGAAGATCATTGGCTTGATTCCTCCTGAATGATCTTCGGTTTTCTAAGTATCTTTATGTCCCTCCTCTTCTCCCAGTTCCCGCAGATCCTTGTTCACATCAATCAGCCACAACGATTTCGTCTTTCTTTTTCGTCGGTGTTTGATAAGCCGGTTCAACAGTACAGCAGGATGCATCTTGCAGACGTCACCAACACCCTGTATATTATAAATGAATGCATCCGAAATGTTGTGTATCAATAATAATATTACTCGGTTTGTTTCCCGAGAAACTTTTATAAATATTAATAAATTCCTGAATTTTCTAACGAATACAGTTCATTTTACTTCAGCACCTCACACACCAGACGAGAGCCTGTTTATAGAAATCTAATTTAATAATGAGTAATTCGTACTATTTAAGGAATAACGTTCATCTATCTTTACCATTATAAATGTGTACGAAAGCTGCGTATGTCTGAGAGTTATGAACCGGTAAATGCAAAAACTACAGCATCAATTTGGATGGTGTTTTCAAATTTTGTAGAGCTAATGGTCCGGACTAAATCTGAGTAAATAGTTAATGACATGTATGTATCGCGGAAGGAGCAAGTAATTTAAGTCATTTTTTTTATTATTTAATTTTATTGACACTGGGCGTGTTGGCCATACAGTCAATCAGTCAATGTACGTATAGATATATATATATATACGTACATTGACATTGTATATATATATATATATATATATATATATATACAAACCACTGTTTGTATTGCATGTTCACTACATAGTAATCGGATAATATAAACAAATTAGTAATTTACATAGTGTTAAGAATATAAACATTATTAGAGGATTTTAACAGTAAATGTTGCCATCCAGTTATCTGTGCACATTAAAAATTAGCAATTCAAAAAGACATTACATTTATGATAAACCTAGATATTGTATATATGGGGTACAAGTTAAAATGTGCAACCCTTCCGCAAATTACTGCGGATTTCAGTGCTGGGCCATCAACAAGTGTCAGCGTGCGAACAATTCAACGAAGCATCATCGATATGGGTTTTCGGAACCAAAGACCCACTCGTGTACCCTTGCTGAATGTGCGACACAAAGCTTTACGCCTCACCTGGGCCCGTCATCACCGACATTTGGCTGTTGATGATTGTAAACATGTTGCCTGGTCTGACAAGTCTCATTTCCAATTGTATTGAGTGGATGGATGTGTACAGGTATGGAGACAACCTCATGAATTCATGGACCCTGCATGTCAGCAGGGAACTGTTGAAATTGGTGGAGGCTCTGTAATGGTGTGGGGCGTGTGCAGTTGGAGTGACATGGGGCCCCTGACACGTCTAGATACGACTCTGACAGGTGACAAGTACGTAAGCATCCTGGCTAATCACCTGCATCATGTCCATTGTGCATTCCGACTAACTTGGGTAATTCCAGCAGGACAATGCGACACCCCACACGTCCAGAATCGCTACAGAATGGCTCCAGGAACACTCTTTTGAGTTAAAACACCTCCGCTGGCCACCAAACTCCCCAGATGTGTAATCGTAAGTTTCACCGGCGGATCTGTTGCTTGAAGATTTCTTGGGCGTGCAGCCGGGTCAATTGACGAGAAGCGCAGGGGAAGGGGTACCTGTCACCCTTATTGGTGACATCTGCCCCTACATTTTATTTTGGACAGGTTGACATTTCTCTTGACAGTTTGTCATTACCTGCTGCTCAGCAGAGTTTTTGCAGTATATAGAGGTTTTTATTTTTTTTATGAAAGCATTGCTTTCGGCCTCGGGTGTCTGTAGTCGTCAGCGTCGTAGTCACCTATCTTGTTGATCAGCTCATTTTGTGATGTGGCTGCCTTCTTGTAGAACCGGTGGGCTGCTGTCCTGAGAGTCTATCTCGTAGTAGGGGAGTGTTGGCCAGCGCATGTAGATCCGCCGTCGGTAAGCGATGGAGCAGGTGCAGGGCTCTTTTTAGCGCCCTTTTTTGCAGTACCTGCAGCTTCTTTAGGTGGGTGGAAGCGGCGTAATCCCACGCCTGGCTCGCGTATTCGATGATCGGTCTTACCAGTGCCTGGTAGACCTGGACTCCGCAGCGGGGAGGCAGCGTGGAGTTAACATTCAGGATGGGATAGGGCATGTTTAACCTTCTCTCCATTCCGTTTTTGATGTCGTGTACCTGCTGCCTCCACGTCAGCCGTTCGTCGAGGTGGACCTCCAGGTAGCTAACGACCGTCTGTTGTTCTGCCACCGAACAGTTTCAGATGGAGTGATCTTGGGGTTCCACGCCGGTGGAATATGATGGACTGCGACTTCACTGCGTTGATGCGAACTCTCCACTTCGTGGCCCATTCTTCGAGTTGTTGTAGAACTTCCTGGAGGCGTCTGGCGACTATCAGTTGGCTCCAGGATGAGGTGAAATAGTTGGTGTCGTCCGCATACAGCGCAGTGAAAACTGAGTTCGGCCTTGGGATGTCCGCCGTAAAAATGCAGTATAGCAGTGGACCCAGGACCGAACCCTGTGGTTCTCCAGCGAGGATACGCCGAGGGGTGGACCACGATCTCTCCACTCTCATCCTGAATCGCCTGTTTCTGAGGTACCGAGCGGATGAGTACGACGTAGGCCTTCGGAATTCCCGCTGTAGCCATCTTAAGCAGTAAGCTCTCATGCCATACTGTATCGAAGGCTTTCGCTAAGTCCAGCAGTACCATGCCGCAGAATCTCCGGCGGTTGAATCTCCGGCGGTTGAATTCGCCGATCACTTCCTCCACCACCAGCACTAGCTGGTGGGTTGTGGAGTGACTGGCGCGGAACCCAAATTGGTCCGGGATGGCTTGCAGGTGGCGGACATGCGTCATCAGGCGGTTGAGAAGGACCCTCTCGAAAAGTTTAGATACCGCCGGCAGCAGTGAAATTGGGCGGTAGTTTTGTGGGAATGTGGGGACTTTCCCAGGCTTGGGAATTGCTACAATTACCGTTTCCTTCCACGCTGTGGGGTATCTTCGTCTCTGTAGTGCTGCATTGAAGATTTGCGTCAATCTCTTGACTGCCGCGGCCGGGAGTTGCTTGAGGATCATGTTATTGATCCCGTCACAGCCTGGTGCTTTCTTCCACTGCGTTTTTTTGAGGAGGTCGGCGATCTCGCGTTCGTCCACTTCCTCCACCTCGTGTCCGTCGTCAGCTTTTTCCCCGGCAAGGTATCTGCGCAGCTGCCGTCTGACCGAGTCTATGTGCTCGTCGTCGTACGGCTCTGCGACGGTGCGGAAGTTGTCTTTGTACACGTCAGCGTTCGCCTTCTCATCCGCTGTGTATACGAGGCCCTGAGGTGAAGAGTGGGCGTGCGCTTCCTCGCTTGGGTGAATCTCTGAGTCTGTTCCCAGGCGGTGCCGTCTTCTATCCGGAGGTGGGTCACTCTGTCATCCCACTCCTCTCGGCGGTAAGCTTCCAGCTTAGCCTTAATTTGGCACTCGAGGGTGTTTAGCAGGGTTTTGTATGTCAAGTCGCACGTGCTCTGCCAGCTCTTGCGGACTCTGTTCTTTTCTCTGATGAGCTCAGAGAGTTCAAGGGAGATTTGTCGGCCATTGGCCTCTTCTTCCTCGTGGGAGACGCTTCGTCCGCTGCCGAGAGGGTGGCACTGGTCCAGTCGTTGGTTGCCGCGTCGATTTATTGCACTCCTGACAGGACCTGGTGGTTCATTGTCGTTTGTAGCAATTCCCGGAACTTGTCCCAGTTGGCCTTTCGGTAGTCCCTTCGGATGTTGTCATCCTCCAGCTCTCCTTCCACTTCCCAGTCAGCGATGACTGGGTTGTGGTCGGAGGACAGTTGGGCCACTGACTGCAGTGAGGGGATGACTGGTACGTTCTTCGTCACAAACATGTCGTGAACGTCCACTCTACGCCTTACTGCTGCCGGGAAATGAGTGGGTTTTTTCTGGGCCCCGTACAGCCAGGCCGCGTCGCTGCGCTTCCCGCTGCAGGATCCTGCCACTGGTGTTGGTAGCTCGGCTGTGCCATTGCAGGTTCTTTGAATTGAATCGCCTCCCAGTATGAGACTCCCTGGGATGCTACTCAGTGCTGTAACATCTGCGGCTGTCAACACTGTTCCCGGTGGGTGGTAGGCCGATATCACCGTAGTTGGTCCCGTTGCCGTGTTGATGACTATGGCCGTAGCCTCCATGCTCACCAGGTCAGGCAGAGTCGTCAGGTGGTGTTGTATACTTCTTCGAATGTATATTGCGACCCCTCCGCCTGCTGTCGGTCTGTCAAGCCGGTATTTCAGGTAGTTCGGCACGTTTACTCTGACTCTTGGCTTCAGGTGCGTCTCACACACAAGACATATGTCTATTCCTTCAGTGTGTAAGAAGTCCTGAAACTCAATCTTTTGCTTGTGTAAACCGTTGGCGTTCCATACGCAGGTACGAATGCTCTCAAGTGATCTAGCAGCCATCCTGGTTTGTTGATCCTGCTGTGGGGTTTAAGGCCGCCTTGATGATGGCTGGCAGCTGCTGCACGGTAGTGGCCAGTCCCTTCACCACAGCAGCTGCTAGCTGCCTCAGCACTTCGTGTATGTCACGAAGGGTTTGGTCAGCTCTGGTGGTGATTGTTGCTGCTGCTGCCGGCTGTATTGTAGTTCGCTCTTGGTCTTTGGTCCGTGTTTGCGTTTTGGTTGCTGGGCCCTGTGGATGTGCGATTGATCTCTGGGAACCTGTATCTGCGACTGGCGGGGTTTCTTTGGATTGTCTTGGGGGTACGTTGGTTTTCTTTAGTACCTGTTGTCTGGTTTGCCAGTTTATTGCATCTTTGTATATTGGGCACCCTCTGTAGGGGCCACGTGCGCTCCCCGCCAGTTGGCACACATGGGTTGTCCCTTGCCTGTGATGAGCAGGCAGTCCTTCGATGTGTGACATCCGCCACACCGTACACAGGCCACTGGCAGCCGGCAGTGTCTGCTGACGTGGCCGTATGCTTGGCAGCGGAAGCACTGGGCAGGCCCCTGTCTGCTCGTTTCTTCTCCACGCTGAATTTCATGTGGAGGAGGTAACCAAGATCTGTCATTGCCCGGTTCTCCACTGTGTCCTTGACCGTGACCACGAACAGGGGCATTGGCCTTTTTTCCAGTCCTCTGGTCGGGTCTGCTGGTGCTTCCAGTCGTGCCACTGCGTCCGGGTTGCAACCAATGTCAGTTAAGGTGGCCTATACCTCTTCTCTACCTCTTGCGCTGCCATCCATATTGGGAGTCCCCGAATCACCCATTTGATGGTTCTTTCGATGGCCAATAGATAAGAGAAGTATTGCACACCCTTCTCGTTAAAGTGTTTCATGACCCTCTTGAAATCGTCGACGGTCCTGTCCTTGATCTGCACTTTATTTCCTGAAGGCTTCGGGTCGAAGGCTGCCTCGCATATGGTTTCTAGTTTGCTGCTCATTGCTGAGATCGTCCCTGCAATTTGAGCGATGATTGGAGGTATCCGCTTGGTGAGTGTGTTGGACGACGCTACGTTGGCTGTTTCCTCTTCCCTTTCAGCAAGTGCCTCGAACCGACTGGTTGTCGGCACTTGGCTGCTGTTTGATCTGTGTAGGTCTAGCAGTCTTCCGGGGGCGTTGTCAGACCTCCCCGCTTTCTTCGTGTGTTGTCAGCGGGTTTGCTCCCGATGTGGGGGCGGTGGTTTCGCTATTCGATAGCTGTTGACTGCTCGCTGCTGCTTTTCTGCATAGTGTGCGGATCGCCGTACTCTTGTTGACCTTAGGGTGCCGCGACTTTGACGCCTTGCTGGCTCCACCGGCCTGCGGTCGGCGGTCGGCGGTCAGCAGGGCGCTTGGTGGCACTAATTGGGCGGCGGGTGTTCGCCGCACTAGCGCGTTACGTCGCCTGCTCGCCATTCCCAACTGTGGGCTCGTCTGGGGGCCGGGTGACGGCTTCTGCTGCCTGCTGCTCGACCTGCAGCCCAGTAGCAACTGGTAACTTGCTACCGGGGTCCGGTCCCAAGCGGCCTCCTTCGCCACTCGACGCTGCCCCCTGTCCACTCTCACCCCTGGTGCGGGTTGGGAGCTGGGAGGCAGCTCCGGGTGCGACCGCCTAGACCTGTGGCCGATACGTGTCTGGCTGCTGGCTGCTGGCTGCTGGCCGCGTGGGGTGGCCGCCATGTCGCCTACCTCTCCACCGCCGGGCTGGTTGGACGCTGGCTCCCCTTCAGTGGGCTCCACGTGCTCCGCTGGACCGCGGCGGGAGTGGGAGTGAGGGGTCGGAGGGTATAAATATTGACGCCGCCGGAGCAGACCAGCAGTCGCGTCCTGAACTTCGTTCCTCACGCCGACCAATGGATGCTACCTGAAGATGATGGCATCTTACGCCATCGAAAATTCGTACAACTGCGATCAATTGACCCGGCTGCACGCCCGAGAAATCTTCAAGCAAACTCACCAGACATGAACAATATTGATCATGTCTGGGATGGCTTGCAACGTGCCGTTCAGAAGAGATCTCCACCTCCTCGTACTCTTACGGATTTATGGACAGCCCTGCAGGATGCATGGTGTCAATTCCCTCCAGCACTACTACAGACATAAGTTGAGTCCATGCCACGTCGTGTTGCAGCACTTTTGTGTGCTCGCGGGGGCCCTACACGATATTAGGCAGGTGTACCAGTTTCTTTGCTCTTAAGTGTATATCCGTCATAAAATACATGAAAAATCAATGCTTGAAAAAAATGTATAACACAAAGAGTATACCAGCACTAAAGTCGGTTCACTAAAAGTGACAAAATGGTCGTACGCTAAATGTTTTTGTATGTTCGTGACAAATATACCGATTTCGATTTCACCTCGATTCAATTCATTGCCTGTATGTCTTATTTTTTTTTTCTTTGTTCTACTATACATTTTCCGTAATATTACAAATTATTTTTACCAAAATTTAAAACGTAATAGAAGATAACCAACTTTACAGCGTAAGTTACGAGCATTTCAGTATACGTTTTTAAATTATTTTATTTTAACTATTGTCAAGATGCTGATGCCCATAGTTCATGTGACTGGATGTAGTTCCAAATGTATTTATTATTTACTTCGTTTTTGTGACCGCCATATTCCAAAGGTAATTTTTAATCAGTATTTAGCGATTGCTTTGATATCACGATGTGAATTTGTGGGTCAAGTTTGTATCGCAATTCACGACGTCACTAACAACCAAGTAGTGAATGTATTAATGTGTGGTTGATGGAACCCTGATTTTCTAGCGACAATATTGGCCGAGTTTGTGGCTTGGGTGAAATACAGCTTGAACCGGAATGACAACTGAAACTTAACTTACTACCCTCTACCCAATCCTTACAGGAGAAGGTATAAGGACGGAAAGCAAAATACTCATCTATCGTTCATCTAAACGACATTCTTATACTGCTCTGAGCTATGGAGTATGGCTGCTGACTGCCGCATCAAAAAGGTACAGGCACTCGAGAACAGAGTCCTACGTGCCATTGTTGGCGCACCACGTTACTTTCCAAATTGGAGAATCCGGCAGGACCTACACTTCGATCCACTGACCACAACTATAAAAAAACGCATCAGATTGATTCTATTTCCGATGCGAAAACTCAAATTACCCCGAAATACCATTGGCAATATACCACCAGAAACTCTACCTCGTCGACACCCCAAACAAACCATAAACCGGCAATTCCATTTCTGACCACCATGCCCTCCAATCCTCCATTAAACGTAAATAGGCCCCTCAACTTTATTCTAGGCCCCTTGTAAATAATCAGCATCCTAAATATCATCCCCCACTAGAGATAAGTAGGAATAGAAATAGGTATAAGGAAATATAGCTGTTAGGTCCCCCACCAAAAAAAAAAAAAATAATCCTTTAGTTGATAGTTATAAACATCCATCAAAAAATCAATATACATAACCAATTCAGATTATTTTAAATAGCTTAGGACAATTACAATTCCGTCACATTCTCAACTTAGACATAGACATTAGCCATAGGATTCCCTGGTGCTAAGGACGACATGCAGTTTGTGTCTGCGACAAATCACGGATGGATGGATGAAACTTTATTAGCTGCTTTTATGAAATACAGCTTGAACCAGAATGGCAACTGAAACTTTATTAGCTGCTTTTATGAACGCCAATTTAATGGCATGTATCGTATTTAAATTGTATCAAAAGATTAATAATAATATTTCCAGGGCAGGAAATATAATTCTGTACCTAAATTTTTTTTCAAGTTGTACTGTTCGTTAGTTCATAAGAAATGTCTTCAGTTGCAGACATGAAATAGTGTGGCATCTCAGCTATTACACCGTAATTCGGTTCGTAATTTATGTCACAATATATGTGAAAAATCAAAGTACTGATTTGCAAGGAGCTGTATTAACGAAGGTTGTGGTAAGGTTGAAACACAACCTGGACCAGAATGATTACTAATATTCCATGGTGCACAAAGGATTTGGAGTGCAGATGGTGGTTGCCATGCGAATTATGACTATAATGACGTCAGAATCTGCTCAAGACGTCTATTACCACTAAGGGGGCATCCATTAATTACGTGGGGTGAAATTGGGGGGGGGGGATCCCGCGAAATCTCACCAAGTCTCACCAAGGAGAGGGGTGGTGGGTGGGGTCGACTGGAATCTGACGTTAGCTTTTGAAACCCCCGAAAGGCACTACTAGTGCTAAAAAAAAAATAAAAAAAATCCACAAACGACGCGGATACCGAGGTATAAGTAGCGTTGCCAGGTGTCACGATTTGTGGGGGTCGTACCGATTTTCGGGGGTCTTGGGACGTGCCCCGATTTACCGTCGATCGGGACTCCAAATGTCCAAATTTTTTTAGCTAAGTGATAGAAACCCATCACACATAGCAAAAAAATGAAATCGCGTGTCACACGTCGAGACGCATCGCACCCAATTAGCAGCGCTATTCACGGCTTATGGTACAACTGATCCCACTAACCCACAAATTGAGCCAAAAACAATTTAGCATATTTCATGGCTAAAAGAGGCTTTCAGTTTAACAAATAGCTGAAAATATTTTTTAAACCGATCAAATGAGCTCCCAAGAATCTAGGAGTTATAAGGCCAGTGGGATTGCACATAATGGTTTCAATTTGGCACCTACTCAAGAAGCGAGCGAAACTCTTTAAAATATTACACTATAAAGTGCTGTTACAGACGCCTCCAATCACGGTGCACAACATTTTTTCCAATGATAGTAAGATTTTACAGCCCAACTATAAATTCAAAAACTTGAATTTTATGAAGACGTATCATCAGCCACGAATAAAAATTTAGTGACACGACTGGAAGAGTCCAGTATTGATAGTAAACATCTCACTACTTACTATGCAGACAACGCAGATGTGCCACAATTCAATTTTTCCAGTTACTTCACCGTGATAATGATCAAATTATATCAGAGGGATGACCTGCACAAATTTTGCATGACAGTAAAATATGCTCTGGGTATGAGTAAATCTAAATTAAAAAATTTTATCCTGAAATTGCATATTCATTTCTCATACTATGCCACACCAGCTCAAGCTTTAAAAGATTTTTACGAGACGCATGAATCAGAATATTTGCTTTCAATGCATCAATACTTTTTCACGGCAAGGAAAGGAAATTTTCCGCGGTTAATATAATTTCGTCTAAGAACTCAAATAATCACTCTAGCAAGTCAAAGCAGAGATACAAATTAAAAACAGATTCAATTTGTCTTGTAGCGAATTTTATAAGCACGTTTACAAAAAACCAAAGCTATGATCAAAGCAATAAAATCTGACACTAAATACAATTTTAATAAAAAACAAATACTTTATACTTATTAACAGAATAGATAAATATTTAAAAATCAACTTGAAAATATATTATTTCCATAATATTTTGTTACTAGTGGTAGGCAACAAGTCTGACTGTCATAATATTTAGTAATAAGATTCATAAGTTCCTATCGTACGATAGACAGATACCAATAGAAATTATTCCTATCCTCCATAAATTATAAAAATAAACGTGAATTATATAAAAATCTATTTTTCGGGAGTTGTCCCGATTTTTAACAACCTAGACCTAGCAACACTAGGTATAACCGTCTTCGGAGTAGGAGAGCTAAAAAAATAAGAAAAGGGTCTCAAAGAAAACTACAAGGTCGGCAGTGGGGGAGGGGTCGCGTCAAAACCGTCACCATAGGGAAGGGGGGGGGGGAGGGTCCAACCAATTCTCATCACAGGGAGAGAGGAGTTCCGAGATTCCGGAATAAACACCTAACGTAAGTAATAGGCCCCCTAAGTGAGTAATGTATATAACCGTATCTAAGGGTTTCATAGTTAACTTCGTAACATGGTAATCGTGTGAAACAGAGCGCTTGTGACATATTCACTAAGGTCGGAGATGGCCACGGTTATGGAGGCCTGTTCCTAGGTATCCAGTAGTTGGAGGATGATTTTGGGCAAGAATTTTTAATGTAAGAGCATTGTCAGTTTTCTGGAACTGTTTGACTAAAACGTTTTTACTAAGATGTATTGGCGCCCCAGTGCGAGAGACATTTTCATGGACTCAACCAATATCACATTATTTGGAGTTGACAGAAATGCCCCTAAGCAAAGCCGAAGAGCCCGGTACTGACATTTATCCAGGCATTTTAAAAGTTGATTAGATGCAGAGCCATAAAGTACAGCCATAATCATAGTTGGGTCGCTGGGGCGGATCCAGGATTTTGGTTTGGGAGGGGCTTGAGCGGATTTTGGTTGGTGGGGGGGGGGGGTTGAATGGACTTTGGTTTGGGAGAGAGTTTGAGTGGACTTTGGTTGGGGGGGGGTTAGTGGGGGTTGGTTTGGGGGAGGGAGCTTGGGTCTCCTCGGATTGCTGCCCCCTTAAAAGATGAAAGATCATGAGAGCTAAAAAAATTACTATGTCGTGGGCGGACCTAGATACTTCTGGCAGGGGGGGGGGGGAGGGGCGGCTTTGTAAGGAGCTACTGAAATTTTGGGATCCTTCCTTCCCACGAAGAGTAATTTGTAGTACTAGTACATTTATTGCTTTCTCGCATTTCCCAACTATTTCCGGTATCTGACGGTCCACCTTAGCGTGTCGAAATATTATCCTTGGTATTTGACACATTTCACTATTGGGAATGTATATGTGCGAAGTCAGATGTCTACCGGTACCTTATGTCAGGTAAAGGTTATTGCTGCAGATTTTCTGGTGATATCTGGAGTCTGTTTTCTGTCTTAAGTTTAGTTAGCTTCTCGCTATTGAAGAGGTTTTGTAGATGCTTTCGCCTACCTAGTTACTGACATGCAAGAGAATTTTACAGCCAATAATTACACAACCTGCGTGGTTAAAGATCTGACTGGTCCATATGACAACGTAATCCCAGAAATTCTTGTACAAAAATCTTTCATTAATAAATTTACCGGAACCATTTATACTAAACCTTTGGATTATTCTTCACAATAGAGCCCTGTTAATTACGACACCAATTGGAATAATTTGTTTTCCATCCTTGCACCACTCCCGACATCGTATACTGTAGTGATATAGGTACATTACTGTCACCAGCCACTGGGCATAACGAATATGAGGATGTAAATAATTTCTAGACGGAAAATTATAGTGCAATCTTATATATACATAAAATAGACGTGTGTTTCCCTATATTTCACTTTTCAGCCGCCACTACCTAGCACAGATCACTGGTGTTTGTATGTAGTAGTAGCATGGAGTTACCTATCGTGCACAACGTTGACCGAATGCCGATAGCTGTGGGGATGTGGGAGATATGGTGGTTAAAAGTGGCCGATGCAGGGCATTTTCATATTACGACCAAAGACTTGTGTGTCCCTATACTTCTGTTTCCTGCCACAATTACGTAGCACAAACCATTGGTGTATATGTGTGGTAGTAGCATCGAGTCTCCCATCGTGCACTATGGTAGTTAGATATCGGTAGCTATGGGGGTGTGGGAGATATTGTGGTTGAAAGTGGTCGACCAGGGGCACTTTCATATTTCGACCAAAGACGTATATATCCCTATGTATCACTTTTCGGCTAAAACTATCTAGCGCAGATAACTGGTGTTTGTGTTTAGTAGTAGCATAGAGTCACCGATCGTGCACAACGTTGGCCGAATGTCGATAACTGAGGGAACATGGGAGATATGGTAGTTAAAAGTGGTCGATCATGGATATTTTCGCATTTCGACCAAAGACGTGTGTCTGTAAATTTTACTTTGCTGCCTAAACTACCTAGCGCAGATCACTGGTGATTGTGTGTGGTAGTGGCCTCGTGCACTGTCGTGGTTAGATGTCAGTAGCTATGGGGATGCGGGAGATATAGTGGTTGAAAGTGGTCGACGTAGGGCATTTTCCTATTTCTACCAAAGACGTGTGTGTCCTTATATTCCACATTGCAGCCAGAACTATCAAGCGCAGATCACTATAGTTGAAGTCACGAAATTAGCCCTGTGAAGGTCACGGAGTATCCGAACAGTGTTGCAAATCAGCAAAAAAATCAACTTTCAGTACTGAGCGCGAAAAAATTTCTGAAACATAATACTTAACATGCGGAACAAGGTGATGTGCTTTATAATTCCAAACATTTGTGTGACTGTTTTTAAAAAAATAGTAAATTGTTTCCATGAAAATTATAAATCAAAATACTTTTTCACTTCAACCGACAGAAAAAGCAATAAAAACAATAAGAAATAACTCAAAAAAAATTATGCGCCTTCCTGAAAGTTAACAGACTCATACCGAATACATTCTATTCCTTAAATAGGGAAGCGTGTGAATAAAAAAAAAAAAAAAAAGTTACACGAAGCGCTTAGTTGTTTCGGCTGTGTAATGTAAAATGTTGTCGCTGACTAACTGCCGTTTTATTTGTTTACGTAAAAACTTCCAGCGAGAAAGTTTCTAAGAAATTAATTCTGGTAGCAGGCAAAGCCTCTTCAGACAACCCCTTTTGAATTGTTTCACAGTTTATATTTGCCCGAATGACTGCGCGCAGCGCATGCTCCAGTGCCGACTGGTCGGTCGGTTCGTTTACGACTGAGAAACATATTTCCTGTCCTCCACAGAAAACCTATTTTCAGCTTCTGTAAGAATTATTATAGTCATTGTACACAATGGACCATACATGACAAATTTCGCGAGAAATCTTCAAAAGCAAAGACAAAACGAAAATTAATTTATCAAATATAAGGGACCGATTATACATAGAAATGACTGCCACAAATACCTCCATGTCAGTGTTTGTATTTTATGGAAGTTTTTTTTTGCATATTAGTTATTGGTAATATTCCTTAAAAATACTTTAAAATATCTGCTATAATGATTTTAATTAAGTTTCCAATGCCCAGGCGGCCTGTAGGTTCGCGAATATTATTTCTGTCTGTTAATACACTAATCGCATGATTATGTTTCTGAACATCACCACCATTAACATTACTCTAATAGGCCTTAAACTAAGGAAATAAAGCGACCGCGTGTAAAGATACGCATGGACGACCGGCAAAAACAATGTCGGCAATGTCGCCGGCCCAACCAAGGGACAGAGGGTTGGTGCGGGCAGGGGAGGCAGTGGACACTACGTGACCTTGGCAGGCCTAATTTCATGACGCCGACTATAGCGTTTTTATGTGGTAGTAGCCTAGAGTCTTCCACGTGCGCTATGGTGATTACGTTTCAGTAGCTGTGGGGATGTGGTAGAAAGGGTGGTTGAAAGTGGTGGACATGATAAAAAAAATATACTAGTGTGTCCCATATTTCACTCCACAGCCAAAAATACCTAGCGCAGTCCACTGGTGATTGTGTATGGTATTAATCTCAAGTCTCCCACCGTGCACCATGGTGGTTTCATGTCGTTAGCTGTGGGAGATATGATGGTTGAAATTGATCGACGGAGGGCAATTTCATATTTCGACCAAAGAGATGTGTGTCCGTATATTTCAGTTTGCATAAATATCCTGCACAGATCACTTATGTTTGTGTGTGGTATTAGCCTCGAGTCTCCCATCGTGCACTATGGTGATTACATGTCGGTAGTTGTCAATCAAAATTCGTTAAAATCACGAACGAAGTGGTGGGCATCAGCTAGTAAAACTATATATGAGATGGCCACTCCTTTCATCAAAAACTGACAAAAGATCACACAACTAAGCTTATGGTTCTATTTAATATTTTGGCTTATTATATTTTGTCTTTCAGTTTTCTGGAATGCAGTAAATAAACGGAATACCTAAAACAAACGTAATGATCATTTATAATATTTAATTTACTGTAAACATGCGCTGGAAGAGGTTGACATGAGATGAAAATACTAATCATTTGAACGTTTATATTGTATTTGTCTTTGGTTATATTTACTAGGTTTTCTGAATTTAATTTTAACTAAAAGGAATTCGTTACTCAAACCACTACATAATACATTAACTCTTCAACATGAGTAAAAGAATCGTGATATTTGCAGAAAGTAATTTTGTTTTTAGTATTGAAATTAAAGGGTTTTATTACGTATCGCAATAACCGTGTCGCGGAAGTTTGACAATGAATTCTTATATAACTCCACTGGACGGCCAGCCTTAAGTAAAAACACCTTTCAGTTGATTGTTACTTTTACTGCAAGATCGTGAGAAAAACAACCACTTTTTTTTGGAAGATAAGCGACTATGGGTAGAATCTCGAATAAAGATAAAAAGAATAATATATATTGCAATGTAAACAAAACATCCGCTATACATTAAAAATTGCGGATGCGAAAGCGGATGTAGGAATTCATGCGAACGTTCCGCACTTGCGGATGCGGATATCCGTTACATCTCTACTGATGTTGAAAAAGTCACCAATAGTATAGACCAGCTGCCTCACTACATCCCATTCTTTATGTGTGAACGTGACTTTATTGTACTCAACTTTTTGAGTACAACTACTGGATTAAATTCCAGTTTAGGTGACATACGGTGGCTCGCTTGGTGACACTGCTGTTTACCTTGTAGCATGTTGAAAACAGGAGAACCTCACTAGCCATAGTGAACTGCACTAGACGAACGTCGGCCGGGAACTGATAGTTCTCTGGCTGGTGTGATGGCATTTATACCTAACAAAAGATAATTATTTTGTCACACCGTAATGGCGCGCGCTAGGGATCCTGCAGAAACTTGTCTGAGACGACCAGGGACTATGATGTCACGCGGGCACGTATGCAAACTCGTCCACGGAAATAAGACCTGTATAAACTTGAGTACTCTGAGGCAATGACGTCATTGGAATGCCTCGGGCTACGTGATAGAAAGAGATAGAGAAACGCGTGGCGAAATGGAGTCTCTTTGGCCTCCCTTTGTCCGGCACATTCACAGATGAAGTTTCTCGTGGCTCCCGCCGTATGGAGCTGCCCCCTAGCGGCGTGACGACATACGACCTTGATCTCTGATTGGTCCATTCGAATAATCAGCCATGCAAAGATCCTAACACTGTGACATCACTGTGACGAGTGGAATCTCTCTGCGGTTATCCAAAGAGCTTATTGCGTTTGACTCCCTAAACCCCCACTACTGATGTCATCTCCGTTTGTTGTATGAAACAGCCGGTAGAGAAGATAACAGAAAACATGTCCTAAATAAGCGAGGAAAAATTAATGTTTCGTCACGCAGAGATATCAGTCAAAGAAAGGAAATAACGGTGGAGGCTACGTTTTGTTTTGCTCTTTGAAGTGAAACTTCTTTGCGCATGGAGCTAGCGTTATGCGTTAAGTGCGCATGCGGAGAACGTCAAGTGATCATCTGCACTTAATGATGCCTTGATGCAAGCAGTTACAGTAATGCCCGCTGTCAGTTAAGCTCACGTTAAACAGTAAGTATCCGCTCCATAGTTTCCAGTTAATTCTATGGGTGTGGAATTAAATGTGCTTCATGAGTCTACCTAGATCATAGAGAAAATTCAAGTGACGAAGTCGGACGGTTTATTTACCTCCGTAGAAGTCTTCATTATACACACTGATTCACGCACCAGTATTTTTAGTTACTTTTTGTTTATTTATATTCGTTTCATTTGTTGACGAAAATAACTTGGACAAAGTTCCTATTTACTGTACAAATGCATTAAATGCAATGTTGTTGAAGGCCATTTCCCCCCCGGCAATAAACCTACATAATACAGTTGCATTGGCGTTATTTTATGAATTAATTTAAATGCATTAAAGATAGTATCGTTCGTCCACTCGAGT
This sequence comes from Vandiemenella viatica, assembly GCA_031002005.1. Classification (NCBI taxonomy): domain Eukaryota; kingdom Metazoa; phylum Arthropoda; class Insecta; order Orthoptera; family Morabidae; genus Vandiemenella; species Vandiemenella viatica. Next base: position 368,763,143 of record CM061920.1, on the reverse strand, counting down.
GCGAAGTAAACATAAAAAAATACACAGAAATAAATGTGGACACTGATACAAGCACAAGTTATATATATATATATACAAGCAAACCGTTGATGCTGCCTCTTGCGATCCACTGCAACCTCAATACATGAAGGTGACTGAGAATGGCGTTTGAAGATTTAAATAAAGACTTTTTAATCGTATTTGATATGTATCACATGTGAATCAGTGATTCCAACTTGCTATGGTATAAATTCTGAAAAAATGTGATGAAATATCGTCTTCGAATATTAAACTGGAACCCTCTGACAGAACTGGTTGAACACTGACTCAATAATAGTCTTCTTACCGAGATGAAATGTGGTCATTTCAGTCGCCAGGGCTCAAAGCAATATCCCGATTACGTTATATTTTGACGTCAAGGTGAACGCCGGTTCGCTCAGGAATTTACATTTACTTAAACACCATTTAGTAGGTGTACTACAACTTAGTGAAAGTGTAGCTACTTGGGAAATCTTCAGCCAATTGAGAACTAACCACTCCGTTAGTTGATTAGGACATGTTATTTAGACGAGGACCGACCAAATTCTCCTCTTTCAACACATACAAGCCTTTACCTCGGGTAGTATTAATATGACCACCAACCAAAAAGGTGTTATTATAACGTCTAGAAATGAAAAACATACTGTTCTGGTCGATACATTATTGAATTTAATTAATACCGTTCATTTAAACGACTTTTAAGACACTTATGTTACGTTGAAACAAGTTTCCGATATATTTGACAACCATATACAAGCGATGCGACACACACATTGCCCCGCGCCCTGCCATGCTACAATGCAGGCGCGTAAATCAACAATCGCTATCTGCACATCTGTGCTCGGCAGTGTCACATATTGTTACTTAAATATCACAACACTATGCTACCCAGTTTACTAAACAAACTACGGTCTGTGGAAACGTGCATGAGGAAGCTATGCCTGTGGAGGTTGTATCTGGGGATGCTCTGCCTTTGGAGGCAGATAGTGGGTTTAATGAGAAGGGTGAGAAGGATGTATGGTAACTGATAACAGGTCGTAGGGAATGGTTAACAGGATAAGAAACTGGAAATTCCAGTAGTAGTTGAGAGAAATAGGTCTGATCTGTAACCAGAGTCAGATGGGGAAGAGCCTTGTGAAGATGTAGGAGTAGGAAAGGTGGAGCAGGACTATTGGAATATAGGCGCAGAAGGAAAAAATAGGAAGGAAAAGGTTCTGCTGGAGGTGGTAGCCATAGGAGAGGTGTAGGTCCTCTTCTGCAGAATCAATTAGGCACACTCTACCAGGTCACAAGCTTTGTCAAACCCAGTGCAGCATTAGGTCATGTATTAGAGGATGTAGGTTCACTTTGTAGGAGTTTCTCTAAGGACAATATAGTAGTGATAGTGGGAGGTGTGGGGAATAGTACTGATAGAAACGCGAGTTGTAGTATAGAGAGTGACCTAAGGAATGTGATGAAGAAGGCGCAGCATACCAGGTTGGAACTTATGCAGGTTCTAAGTCGCCATTATCAGTCACAGTTGAACCACGCTATGAAGCGGGTTTACGTGGAAACAGAGATGCTACTTGGAAGAGGCATTAGTTCTGTTTTGGGGATTGTGCCTGTGAACACCGTTGATAGGTGGCGTTTTCCTACTACGCCTGAAGTGGGAAGGGAGTACTTTCTGAGTTGTTGGCTAAAGCTGTAAGGGAGCCCACTTCCATTTATAATTGGGTCAGGACTGTGCCATTTATAGTTTGGGGGCTGCTGGTGAAGGTATAAAAATAAATGATCAAAGGGATACTGATTGTAGATGCACCATGGGAATAAAAAAATGGTAAAGAAACAGATGAAGCTACTGAAATAATAACGGAATTGGATATAACTGGAAAGACAAAGGTTAATGTTGAAATTACCACAAAACCAAAAATAATGGTGTTATTGGTGAACTATAGAAGTATAATGAACAAAGTGATAGAATTTGGAAACTTATTAGAGATACATGAACCACAAGTGATTATAGGGGTAGAGTCTTGGTTAACAGAAGGAGTACTAGACAATGAGGTTTTCCCGTAATGTTCCAGAGTATACCGCTGTGACAGAGGAGCAATTAGTGGAGGGGTATTCATACTGGTTAGCAAAGATTATTATAGTTCTCTGGTGTTCATAGTTCATGACCATTAGTTACCAGGGGTAGATTTTTGGGGTGATAAAAAAAGAAAAATCAGGGTGTCGGTTGCTTACCGTAGAGGAATACTGAATGATGGTGATGAGATTCTTGGAGAGAAACTAAATTTACATTCACAGTTCAGAGGTGAGCGTAGAATGATTTTTATTGGAGGGGATTTAAATTTACCAGGTGTCAACTGGGTAAAAAATAAGATAAATAACAGAAGAAAACAGAGATTTGCAAATATCTTAGTTAGGGAAAAAGGTTTTACGCAAGGAGTAGAGCAAAATACGAGGGGACCAAACATGTTGGATATCTTTATAATAAAGTTTGATGAAAATCTTGTAGGGTGTCAAGTAACTAAAGGAATAAGTGGCCACAGTGCAATACTGATGGATATTAGGGGATTCAGTAAACTAGTGACCAGTATAGAAGGGGGAAATAGGTATAATTATAAAAAGGTACAGACTTTAGAATTGAAGAGATATTTCAATAAAAGGTTTAGCAAATGGAATGATGGCTCAAGTACACTAGAGGTGAAATGGGAAGAGTTTAAGGAGATAGTAAAAAAAGGTGAGGAAATGTTTATTACAAAGCAAAAAATAGAGAGAAGTCCGGAACCTACATACTGCAATAGGGAGGTGATAAGGCTTTTTTCATTATTAGGGCGAGCGAAGCGAGCCCTTGTACTAGGAGACGATTTGTGCACACCTTGTGGTACACTTTTTGAAAAAACTGCTGCACCTAAAGACGTGAAAAGGAACATACAGATCCAAAGTCAATTCCAGATGTGCCATCAATCATAATTTTTGTAAAAAAAAATAACACAAATAAATAGCTATATTTCTATTAATTCATGCTGAGAGAAGCCAGAGGCGATCGCGTCACGTGACATCGTCATGTGGTCGCGTCACGAGACGCAGTCACGTGAACACGTCACGTGGTTTGACACAGTTATTGTCAAGAATTAGTGAATCAACAAACGCACAAGATATTGGAAATGTATTAATGTAGTTTTGATTTTAATGTGTCCATTGAGAGGGACGCAGTTTCAAAATGCTGTTGGCATTTATACAATAACTTACCACAGAACTTTAAGTACAGCCATCTGTTCACAGAAACGGTAAGATAATCAAATAAACTGCTCACTAAAACTGTAGTTTGCGATTCCGATGTTGACCTGAGAACTTACGCTCCAGAAAGAGACATATTAATTGAATTTTTTGTATTAAATATTGTATTAATATGGTTGTTGAATGTTCTATGTGAATACATCTGTGATTTGTGTAAAATTAGATGCGACAGTTTTGGAGTTATATAAAGACATTCCACTCCTACACTTAATCAGTTATTTAAATACCTATACAATTATAATGACTTACGATTCAATGTTTAATGAAAATCAAATAAAATATAAAAGGAATGGGTTCGAGCACAACGTCAGGGTCCCAAGAAGTAAATGTGCTATCGGTCTGAAATTTACTACACACGTTCCTAAATGCATATTATTTCATAAAACAGTGCATATGAAGCCGTCAAGCGTATGAAAAATTAATAAAGTTGTTTGAAATATGGGGTAGCTCGTTAGAAGTAATCACGCAATAAATGTTATTGCCGCCCACGTTATTACATGTTGATATTTTTCTGCGTGTTTCTTACTTTTAATTATTGGTCCAGGCTGCATTTCAACCTAACCGCAACTGCTATAATCAAAAATTTAAACTAACTTAAATTCTCTGTATCCAACATCCGTTAGGGTAGCGCCATGTTTTACCCTGGAAGGTAGGCTGCCATGCAATATATATTAGCATTGAAATCCAATATGTCGCCACGCACATATGAATTGTAAATGTTAATGATTTTCTTCTTATCAAGTGTAGGCAATTTGCAGGTGGAAAGCAGTTTTTATCCAATAATGAAGACTTAAGAACACTTGGAATAAATATTAACCGCTAATAACGTGCATTTATTGCGTGATTACTTCTAACGAGCTACCCATATTTCAAACAACTTTATACATTTTTCATACGCTTGACGGCTTCATATGCACCGTTTTATGAAATAGTATGCATTTAGGAACGTGTGTAGTAAATTTCAGACCGATAGCACATTTACTTCTTGGGACCCTGGCGTTGTGCTCGAGCCAAGGAATGTATACCTAATCGGTACGCTTCAAACTTTAATCGAAAATAACGTTGTCCCAACTAAAGTATTGAGAGAATCAAAACTCCAGAAAGGGAGTTATTAATTTTTTTATTAAAGATTCTTCTGTATTATTGTTAAGAAATGTGTGTATTTGGCGATTCAACGCTGCAATTTGATGACGAATTTTTATGTAATTCGATTAGACTTCGAGTTATAGCATGCCAAAAATCCGTTGTAGGTATAGTTTCTTGTGCTTTTGGTGACGTTTCTTCTGGTCCAGGCTGTATTTCAACGTAACAACAACCAATAGGAAGAAAATAAAACACCTATAATGAATTTCCACCGTGTTGATATAGTGGTTTTGGTGACTTTTTTCTAGCCCAGGGAGGATCTCACTCCAACTTCCTCATTTTTGAGATACAGACTCTCGCGAATTAATCAAGATATCAAAAAAATTATTCTTCATCTTTTATTTGTCTCGTCAAGTTACATACGAATTCATCAGGAAATTTGGTTATGGCAAAATTTTTCTTCTGGTCCAGGCCGCATTTCAACCTAGCCACGTCAACTTTGAGATACGATATCTCAAGAACTAAGCGAGATATCAAAAAAAGTTATTCTTTATTTTCGATTTGTTTCGCCGAGTTCTATAAAAAAATCATTATCAGATTGTGGCGCTGCTGTGTATGTGATATATCTGTATTATACTGCGTTATTATTCAGTTATTTTTATTACATTGAAAAGGATGGATTTTGTTCTATTTGTCATAAATATAAAGAAGAAAATAAAGTGGATATATTTTCTAAAGAAAATAATACGGATCAAGGTATTCAGCCTGATGTATTGATAAAAAAAACGTTTGTTGAAGAACAGTACATTTCTCAAATTCATCCAGTAATTACAGTCTATCGGCTTAAATGTGGTCAGTTTGGATATAGTGGCCATGTCATCAACTTTCATCAAGTTATTAGAAATCTTAGAACTTCATTAACTCATTCCATTGATACTATTTAACGAAATATATTTGTTAGAAGACACGAGGGCGAAGAGTATAAAGATTTTATTGTCAATCGCGTCAATGTCGAGGCTGCTTATATATCTTAAAATTAATAATCCTTGGTACTATGATATTACAAGGAACAAAAATAATTTAAAAAGATTGCCTGATAATGAACAACAAATAATATGTAGCCAAAAACAACAAAATATTTTATGCGACATGGATAGCGAAGAAAATGATAAAAAAAATTAGTTATTTAACAATATTTATGAATCTGGAGCTCCAACAAATACTTTTAAATGTAACCGAAATATTTAAGGATTGTGTCTTATTACAAATTTGACGAATTGTTTTTTGTCATCAAACTAAAACCATGGTTTTTGATGATAGTTCGTTTGAATATTAAAATTCTTACAATTATTTATTAATTTCTTTAGTTTAATATTTCTTATAACAAAACTTCGCGAGCCAACACAAAGCCGTGGTTTTAGGTAGTTATTATCTGCTTAACGTCTCTCTAACAGCGAGGTCTTTGGAGAAGGGAAAGGATGGGGGGCAAGGAGTGGGAAGGAATTCGGTCATGGCCTTTTGAAGGAAGCAGCCCGGCATTTGCTTGGAGTGATATGGGAAACCATGGAAAACACAAATCGAACCGCCGTCCTCCCGAATGCGAGGCCAGAACGCTAGCCGTTACACCACCACGCTCCGTATGTGAGAAGGCTAAAGAGACTAGTGAGACGGGAACACAACAGAGTTATGAGAAAGGAAGGCAGTAAGGAAAACTTAAAACAACTGAACAAGCAATTAATAAGAGCAAAGAGACAAGCAAAGGATGGGCTTATTAAGAATATTATTGGTGCAGGAGGACCAATGAAGGATGCGTCTAGAAATTTCTATGGCTACAGTATATTAGAAAAATTAGGGTAGGGAAGGTATTCGGAATATTGTAGATAAGAAAGTAGTAGAAGTCATTGAGGAATTTAAAATTGCGAAGATATTGCGTGACTGGTTTAGTGAGACAGCTAGAAGTCACTGAGGATTATAAAATTGCAGAGATATTGAGTGACTGGTTTACTGAGACAGCTAACGACTATCATCCTGTGATTGGAGGTAGCGATATAACGGATATTCGCATGCGCTTTCGCATCCTAGTAGGGTTGACTCGAGGCTTCTGCTCCAAAGGCACCGCCACCCACCCACCCGACCCCCTCCCCCGCCTCCTGCAGCCCATTATCTTAAAATTTAATTAAAATTTCTGTTAGAATGATAATAAACGGCCTTTTACCTGTCAGCCGGCCTATTACTGTGGGAATTACTGACTGCTTTTTAATTAAAACTTCTGTCAGAGGGATAATAAACGGACTTGCGTAGATTGCTTCACCTCCCTAGTGGCCTTTTAATTAAAATTTCTGTCAGAGAGATATTAAACGGCCTTGCGTAGATTGATTTACGCCCCGCAGCATTTTAATTAAAATCTGTGCATTTAATGATTGCTATTCCGGACCGGAGGTCACCGGGGACTTCACCCTCCACCGGAGCCAGGTGCAGGCCGCTACCTGCCGCCCTGGACACCGGTTATGCTAATCTGTAGGTCACCCCGCTGGAATACCTGTCTGCCGCGCGTGCGGTAATCCGCCAACCCGGCTTCAGTTTGCAGAGATATCGACACTGTATGAGCTGGATAAAAATTGCTCAATTGCATGACCATTTGTCTGTACAGTGGTCTTAAAGTAGTAATTATTCACAATTTCATCGATTTTTTCAAAAGTATTGATTAATCAGGATTTTGTACTTAATTCAGTTTAATATTTGCGTTTTTCCTCCTTTTTTTTAATACAGCGGTCTTAAAACTAAAATAGTAATTATTCACAATTTCATCGATTTTATCAAAAGTATTGATTAATCACGATTTTGTACTGAAATGCAGTCTAATATTCACATTTTCTTACGTTTTTCTATACATTGGTCTTAAAATAGTAATTATTTGCAATTTCATCATAACTATTGAAATAATTAGCATATTTTTGTATAGTGTGGTGAACGGTTCAAAACCCCGTCGGTGTAATAAAGCGGGAAGGAATTCTGTAAGATGAAGAAGGCACAGGGTGAAACTTGGTGCCCGCCCATTCAGGCCTACTCTTCCGAAAGATACCGTCAGGCTTAACTTCCCCATCCTAGGTAGTTTAAGAGAATTCAGTCAGTTTAGTTTTGTGTGGAATGTGAAAAATAAGTATTATTTATAAATGTGTTGTTTGAATTTTGCACGAATGATAAGCCTAGTAATGATATATGTTCAGCCCAGAACGTTATTTTTTCTTTATTTTTTCTTATATGCAATGAGAGACTAAGAAGGGAGAGATTGAAACCTGGTGCCTGCCCATTCAAGCCTATTCTTCTAAAAGATTCCAACGAGGCTTAACGTCCCCATTTAGTGGCCGAATCACCATCAACAGTGTTCACTCTACACGCTCTGTAGAGAGGCTGAAACGAAACCAGGTATCATAAGAAAAATGAAGTGAAATACCAAAATCATATTCTCGAGTACTAGATGAAATGTGAAGTGATAGGATAATTTCTGAGATCTTGCCAAACTAAGTAGCTCATTTAGGCTAACGGATTGCGGTGAGAAGTTGTATGTGTAAAATTTAGATTTCTAATGTCAAGGTAAGTGGCAGTGATCAAACTCGGCTGCACTATGTTGCTGTTTGTTTGAAAGCACAGAACTGTCGAGGTCATTAGAGGTGGGATGGGACTGGAGACTTTGAACTGGAGGGAATTCGGCCATGGCCTTTTGAAGGAAACATCCAGACATTCGCCTGGAGTGAAACCATGGAAAACCCAAATCTGGATGCTCAGTTTGAGATTCGAACTCGCGTCCTCCCGAATGCGAGGCCAGTATTCACCCAACACGCTTGGTGTAGTATGTAAAGTATACTCGATTACACATAAATACCCAAATTTCTGGTGACATAAAATACGCTTGGTTTAAGAAATTTTTAAAATAGATTACAAGCCAACTGTAAGTAGGAATGTAAACCGTTTTACTGCTTCAATCTTCTCGGAGTCTAACCGTCATGCTTGCAAAACTTGTATTACTTGGAGCTTAACTAATTTCATAAAAATTTAAATTTTATGAAACAGGCGATATGCCTCATTACTTAGGTTCTTGATTTCTAGCGCTGAGATACCAGCATTAAACATTGGCGGCGGATAATGGAGTTACCGAAGTTCTAATAACTGATATTTTAATCCTCAGCCAGGAGCGTAGCAAGTTTAAGGTCCCATATCTGATCTTCACTCTTCATCTAGCTGGCAGTCAAACGCGTGAAAATTCCCTCACTTTACACTGATTTCAAAATTCTTACAGTCGCAATACAGAAATTCACCGAAGATAGCATCCACTAAATTCTAAATCATGTTAGATCATTCATGAAATTTTTCGTCAGTGCCAGTATACGAGTCTGTTCCGAAGACTAAATGGATCTCGTGTAAAACCTCCAAAGGGCACATAGTGAACAATGCGATGTGGACAGTTCTTATCCCAATACATGCGAAAAATGTGGTACAGAGTACAGGTAATAGGAAAAATGGAAGAAGGCATACTTTCTGCAGAAACAGCGCTTACAGATGCATAGCATATTGTCGGGGATTGGCACGTATCTAAAGTTGTCACGAACTTCACCACTCAAGAACAAGCTAGGAAAGGTGCCAAGCACAAACTTCGAAAGTATATACCTTTTAGGACTTACAGAATATTGACAACTTATACATGCACACACCAGTGTCAAGGATCATGAAAATATGCTCGGCCTCACAAATAATGACAGATGTTTCACAATTTCTTGAGTTAGCGGTCAGATCCTCATTCTGTTTCTATTTACCGCATATTTTGACAAGGCGTGTAGTGGGCATTCACCTGGAGTGATTTCAGGAAACTATGGGAAAAAACTTAAATCTGGATGGTCGCTTCCAGAATGCGATGCCAGAGTGTTATCGCTCGCCCACCAGTCATCGTCAATTCTCTTACGCACCCCGCCTCATAAATTCCAGAAATGTTATGAAAACCGCAAAAGATATTGAACACAGGTAAAAAATCACCAAAATTATGTAATATTCTCTCCACGAAAGAAGTAATCGATTGACATAGTTAGAAGATGACTGAGGATGTATCAGTTTCTTTAAGAATTCGCCATTCCTCAGTTTAGATGCCCTAAATTACTTTAAAGTAGATAGGTGATTTGTTCTACCCTTTTCAGCCAAACGTGTAAAAATGCTCTCATTTTACACTGATTTCAAAATCCACACGGTCGCAGTACAGCAATTCAACTAAGGTAGTGCTCACTAAGTTGTACATGAAGTTAAATTATTCGTGAAATTTTTTCACCAGTGCTAGTGTATGAGTCTGTTCCAAAAGTCTAAAAGGATCTCGTGCACAACCCCTAAAGGGTACATAGTGAACAACGCGATGTTGACAGTTCTTATCCCAACACAAGGCGGTACAGAGCACGGTTAGTGGGAAAATTGAAGAATGCATACTTCCTTCAGAAACAGAGGTTACAGGAGCATATTGTCGGGATTGGTAACTTTTCATGAACTGCGCCAGTCAAGAACAAGATAGGAAAGTCGTATCTATCTTTAGGACATACATGAAATTTACAACTCCTACATATAAACACCAGCGTCGAGCATCACAACTATCGTGTAAGAATCATAGTAGGAAAGTATAAATCATAGTATGCTCGATTACACATACATACTTTCACACCAATTTCATTTGAAATCTTGCTCTTGTAGGAAAAAAGTAACGCTATATTTCCATTCATATACTACGTTGAGAGTTTTTTTTATATATAGTCTATCCGAATATCGAGCCTGGTGGCTGAGTTTTTAACGATTGTCATGCGGATGTGGAGGGTTCGATTCCTGGTCCGGTTGATCATTAGTATCTGCTGTTGTAGTAATTTAGACACAAACATCCGTTTTCGACTGTGAAATCACGTTTAGTGGATTTTGTGTCAGTCGGAAGGGATGAGTTCTTTTTTTTTATTATTCGTAGCCATTTGCACAATTTTTCTTGTATTTTTGGCCGGGAGTCTTCGAATCGTTATTCATATTCAAAAGAAACAGTTTCGACAGGTGTTCCACACATACAACAGGCTTACCCTCACCACCACCACCTCCACCACAGCACGTCCTTCCATGGACAGTACTGCACTTGTTTACCCCTACCACCTATTTATGCCCAGCCACCTGCTAGCGTCAGTGTTCAGAGATGGCCCGCCCGGTACTATTGTTCTCGTCTGTGTATCAGCTCAACGCTGGTGATTCTAAGACCATTATGCAGATAGTGGATGTAATGACGCAAGTAGTTGAAATTGTTGACATAGTGCAGGTTCGCACTAAAACGACAGAAGTTTTATATTGCATCCCTCTTTGAATCCATAAATGTACTTCTGAAGAAGACAAGCCTATATTTTGTCGAAACTGCAGTCAAGATCAATAAATTAAAATTTTAAGCAACCGTTTGGCTATTATTATACCGAATAAATATTCTTCCCGCAGCTTAAATTCCCTTCCCACCCTCAATGCACTCCATATTGTCACTATCACTAGTGTGGCCTATTCTTGCGTGTAGTACTAACCTGACCAATTAAAAGGCATCCTACACTAATTAAAGGCCGGCCTACACGTAACGTCTTGACTGATGTTTTACTAGATCAGACAAGACGTTAGGTAAAACTGACCAAAAGCTCGCGTCCACACACTTACATTTTTGACTTGCGGCTTTAGCTTAGTTCTATTGAAATCATGGGTGAAGCATTAATTTGAGTGGTTGTTTCACTACGTCTGATGAGATTAGAAAGTAAGAATGGTCTAGAATATGGTTGCTAAAAGGTTCTTTCATCTGAATTTGCTTCGGAAATTATCTCATGAACCTGAAGACTGGTGTAATTATTTACGAATGGTTACGGATCCTATGTGAAATAATCTAAAAAAACAAAAACAAGTCACTGCTGCTTAAGAGACTGAATGCTACGACAAGATTTCTAGTAACAAGTAGAAACTATGAAGATCTAGAATTCACAACTGTAATGTCGAAACAATCTCAAGATCTTGAGTTCACAGCTGTAATGTCGCAACAATCTCTTAGACGCCTTATACCAGAATCTTGCCGAGTTATATGAAATGTTGAAATCAGGAAATTCAATTAAGAAGACGTGGACTTGTTCTGGAAGATGCGAAACGTGTAAGTGATACATTCAAGATGTACTTTAATCACCACGGATTATGACATTGGCAGGACAACGCCGTAACTTTTTTAGGGGAATTTGATAAAATAAAATAATTTTGATGACAATATTATTTCTTTAGTTTATATTTTGCACTACTACTGTCTAGCTAGTAAATAAATTTACTTTATTTTTATACGTACATTTCTATGTACAGTTTTGTTAATTTGCAACGGTTAACAACTTACTTTAACTTCTGAATCATCCTCTGTATTGATAATTTTTTCTCTTGGGTTATCTTTATAATTTAAGAATAAAAGAAGGTCGAAATTCCACAGAGAAGATTTGTAAATATCATCGGCACCAGCATCAAAACGTGCAAGCTGCTTAATTTGTAGCAACCTTTTAAGAAACACTGAACGAATACAACTGAATATTGTTTTCATATCCGCTTCCTTTGTATCTCTAAGATACACTTGCTTACATTTATCAACCAAAGCATATGCTTAATTTTCTTGTCCCAGTCGCTGTAGTCATTTGACTTTAACTTGCCGTATACAAGGATTACTAGGATACAACTTAATGAATTCCGTAAACAAATCACTGTCCTAGATTCTAAAAGATCACCGCGTAAAATGTTTTCGAAAACAAAACCAAAATAAAAGTTATTTTAGCTCCGCACAAGCTGAGAGATGATTAAAGACTGAAGGGAAAACATTAGTCAAGACCGAAAACAATGCTCCCGCCGATCCGTTTACTAGAAGTCGTCAGTCAAGACCAGGGCCGGCGCTTGGCTTCTCGGGCCCCGGGTAAGCGATCTTAGGCCCCCCCCCCCGAAAATATTTTTACTTTAGGGGGCATGCATAAATTACTTAAGGTGTTTTTCTGGACCCCCTCCAAAACCTCACGTGAGATTTCCGAAGGCCTCCCCCCCTTTGGTTATATTTTGCCGGACCCCCCCCCTATTTCACCTCAGGTAATTTATGGATGCCCCCTTACAGTATATATATATATAAATGCAGAAAATTTTAATACAAAAATGTTCAAAATTATTGGTGCAGATTTTAAAATTTGTGTTTGATTTTTATTTATTTAGGCATCCAGGCCGGCGGGCCCCCCTTTGGTGGCCCGGGCCCCGGGTACTTTTGCCCCGCTTAACCCCCCCTAACGCCGGCCCTGGTCAAGACTGAAAACAATGCTCCCGCCGATCCGTTTTCTGGAAGTCGTCAGTCAAGACTGAAAACAATGCTCCCGCCGATCCGTTTTCTGGAAGTCGTCCGTCTTCATTCAGTTTAGGTAAAACGTCCGTTTTGCTGTCCACATGCAATATTTTATCCGATACGTTTTGCCTGATCAAGTAAAACGTCCGTCAAGACGTTACGTGAAGACCAGCCTTAACCCAATAGCGAAGCACCGAAGCGCCGCTGCCTTCGATTCAAGCCTCTCTACTCGGTTCTGAACCAGAGATCCACAATCTCTTCTTGTTCAGAATTGTTGTCATCGGTCTGAGTTATCATTGAGGTATGATTATCCTAAACGAAGAGTCAATAGGACGAACTGACATTTCAGGTTGTTCGTTTGCTGCAGCCATTTCCTTCATGCAAATCTTTCGATGGTATAACTTTATATACTTTTTTTTGTAGGTATGATACCAAGCACTAAAACTGCTTTTATAAATTTCCTTCCTAAGGTGGACAGTATTTATAGATTTCTTTTCCTCAGTCAAAATACCCTAAATTTGGTCACTTTTTTATTTATTTAGATATCGTCTTTAGTAAATTGGTAATAACGTAGCAAATGGTTGAGAAAATAAATATCTCAATCGCCAATCTCGTCCGCTGAAATTTCCACTCACTGTAGTTTCCACTCACGGGTTGTGTATTAACTTGAATTCTCTAAATAAATTTTTGAAAAAGGGGCAAATTTTTTTTTTTGAAAAATAACGAGAGATTCTCATATCGAGTGAATTATTCATATTGCGAAATAGTTTTTTATATGGTATGTATTATTCAAACAATAATAATCGCTTGGAAGAAACTATAGCGTGTAAAGAATTTTTGCCGAAAAATCTTTAAAAAAAGAGATATAAGATTGGATCACATAGTGGGACAAATGGGATCGAATATTTTGTTATTAAAGCGTCTCGGCTGAAGGGAACAACGACAAAGAAAGATTATAGTATGTGAAGTAGATAACTGGGGATATACATTGTAACGGATATTTAGTGATGGAAAGATGAGCCCAGACTAGAAATAACTTATAATGATTACATATAACCGGTCGCATGAATTACTCGAAATAATTAAACAAAGTACTATAGTCTTTCGCACCCTACGTACTTTACTCATTATTATGTCCCATAAAATGATAGAAAAAGATTAGTAGATCTTTTAAACACAAAATGTTCAAGCGTAGATTTTTTCTTTATTTTAGAATGCAAAATACGCACAAGCAATTATTTGTTAAGGGCGGCCGCGTAGCTCAGGCGGTAGAGCGTCTGACTACGGTCTGGACGACCGGAGTTTGATCTCCGCCAAAGCCGAGGGTCCTTCCTCGAAGCTGAACGTCCGGAACGTCCCACCAGGCCCATTCAGCCTGCTATCAAATTAGTACCGTGGGAGAAACTCCGCGGGAAGGTAAAGAAAAATGGCCGGACCGTGTCGCTGGCCACGGCACGTCCATTCTGGTGTCTACGATTAGGAAATAAGAATGCGGATCTCTACTTCAGCTAATCCTACAGGAATACGGCTTGAAAGCTATGAAAACCCACTGCCTTTACCTTTACCTAATTATTTGTTGAAAAAGCCAGTTTTAGAGTCCGCTGTTGTTGGTCAATGCTTTCTAGTGCGCAATAAGTTAATAAATAATGTAAAACTTCGTTATAACGCTTTAGAGTGGTCTAGACAGAATACGTGTAACACCTGGATTGTATGATCAGTGGGAAATAAACATCTGTACTGTTATAAATCTGTAAGCGAGCTGCGTCTCTATGAGGGTTTTAGGAAGGATCGTCACTTTGGTTTTTTTTTTAATGGCTCTTCGCCTCGTCGATGTTGAGGTCATTAGAGGCAGGAAAGCGTGGGGTTCAAGGAAGGGGAAGCAACTTGCCAAAGCATTTTGAAGGAAGCATCCCGGTATTCGCCGGAAGTGATTTGGGGAAACCATGCGAAACCCCAATCTGGATGCTCCGACGGTGATTCGAACCTGTGTTCTCCGGAATGCGAGGCCAGAGCACCCACTACACTCGGTACTTTGGTTGGGGTTTTCACTTTTTGGAAGCTTATTACTCCGGTCAATTTAGCCTGAAAAATAGGGGTACCCGTGCATAAATTCCCAACAAGCTTAAAATTTGCATGAGCGTTAGGGACACCATTATAATGAATTTGTAAAAGGTCCCCATCGATCCCCTGTGTGCAAAAAATTTTATGCAAGGTCAAAGTTCGCAAAGATTGGTTTTTCGTATATTTTAGCGAAACGGTTAGTTTTATGATATAAACAGATCAGACAAAATTGTAGATCTTGTAATTATCTACACAAATTGTTCTTATACTTTCCCTAAGCTTTACCATTTCTGAGAAGAAGCCATTAAAATTCATTGAAGTTGTATTCTCCATAATATGCGTGTATGTACATCATTGGACACATAATATAAGTATAAAAATAAATCTGCGTGACTAGTACATTTATATTGAATGATAATTCTGGGAAAATGAGCTGAAAAGAAACCCAGTCCCACATTTTAGGTGACCACGTGGCTTTGAGCAACATCTCTCTGCTGTTCAATTGTCTATTTGGGAGTGTCGTCTACCTGCTCTTTTTTCGAAGGTCCCAATGAAGAACCGTTGGTCTTGAACGTTCGCTTGTTGTGAAAACACGTGGTTACTGCTAATATTGTTTACTAAAGTTTGTGCTGTATTCAGTTTTTAAAATATGTCTCATCTTTGCTTCATTTGTAATAAAAATTTGCCTCCAAGTGAAATGGTTACTGTTGATCGTGGCATGAATACGTTGTTGATTGACGCAAGTGTTGAAACAGGTGATGAATTTACCGACTACCTAAAAGGCCAAAAATCAGTGACAATTCATGTGCAGTGTCGTAAAAACTACACTCGGAAGAGTAGTATTGCTCGAGAAGTTGGGATTACCATCATGCCTAAAATGACAGGACTGACATTTGATAATATTAAACTCAAACGTACTGATAAAGTAATTCCTCTTTTAGCTGTGAGTAGCACCATAAAAGTTCATGATGAGAAAGTACTTGTTGACCCTGTTTTATTATTTCAACGCATGAATATTACTACGGCATTTAGCCGTTGTCCATATCCGATGATCTTGGAATGCGGAAATCACAAAAATCAGCCTTTTATGATTTCTTTCAAAAAGAAAACATTGATATTGACAACATAAATGCTACATATACCATCGATGGAGGATATTTATTGCACCGTGTGGTTTGGGATCGAGAAGATACATTCAGCAACAACTGAGATAAATATGTTTAGTATATATGCAAACATTTTAGTCAAAATGAAACCCTAGTATTTGATGGCTTTACCGATTCTACAAAAAAAAAAAAATATTAAAGCCACAGAACAACATCGCCGTGTGACAAAAACATCAGCATCTTCTGATATTCTCTTTGACCAATTTATGACAGTCCCAACTAGCCAACAACAAGTTCTGTCAAACACAATAAGTCTCGGTTCATTGCAATGCTCAAAGAAAAATTTTCTAGTTAGCATATTTCAGTCAAGCAAGCTGACAATGACGCTGATGTACTTATTGTAGAAATTGCAATAAATCAATTTAATCCAGTTGATTTAAATGTTGTTGTTGCTGAAGATTTTGATCTGTTAGTATTACTTTACCGCTCGCACTCCAATTGAAAAAATCATTTGCCTTTTAAAACCAGGCAAGGCTCAACAACTGTCGGAAATTTTTTTCAAGTACAAGTTGTTTATCGGCTTCTCCTAAATGTAAAGATCACATTTTATTTTTACATGCTATGATTGGCTATGATACAACATCAGCATTGTTCCGGAGGGGTAAAACGACGGTTCTTAAATTACTTGAAAAACAAGATCTAATTGGATGTGCACAAGTTTTTGATGATTTTAACTCTACTCCAGAAACTCTAATCACCAGAGGGATTCGCCTTCTTCTTTCTGTGTATATAGCTCCAACAAAAATTACTTGTATAGATTAGTTACGTTACTTGACTTTTGCAAAACATATACGTCATAAAAAACGTATGCAATTAGCTTGTCTTCCTCCAACCTCGGCTTCTGCTCAACAACATGTTTATAGTGTGTATTACCAGGTTCAAGTATGGCTTGGTAATCAACTGGATCTAGATGAATGGGGTTAGTAGCTAATTGATAATATATTGGAACCAATCCACACTCTACTTTCACCTGCCCCAGAATAGCTCCTTAACACTATTTTCTGTAACTGCAAAAAAGGGTGTAATTCAAAATGCGACTTCAAAAAAGTAGGCTTATTTTGTACAACAGCATACCAGCTGTCAAGGCCAGTGATATTCAAATATTGAATCGCTAACAGAAGAAAATACTTACATCAACGACGAAACAACTGATGTATCAGTGTTACAACAATTTACGTCGACTCGGGAGGATATAGAAGAAGAAGTTGAATAAGAAAACCTCCATTAAACTCGTAAAATAGGCCGTGGAGTAGGCCTACCGGGGAAACTATGTTGAAATAACGCGCCAAGTACACTACCTCACAGGAGGCGTGGAAAGTGTGCATTTTATGGAGAATACAACTTCAGTGAATTTATTAATGGCTTTTTCTCAGAAATGGAAAATCTTAGAGAAAAAAGTATAAGAACAAATTTTGTAGATAATTACATGATCTATAATTTTTGTCTGAGCTACTTTTATCATGAAACTAACCATTTCGCTAACAAATACGAAAAAACAATTTTTGCGAACATGACCTTGTATAAAAAATTTTGCACACAGGGGATCGATGGGGACTTTTCACAATTTCATTATAATGTTATCCCTAACGTTCATGCAAATTTTCAGCTTGTTGGGAATTTATGCAAGGGTGAATGTCTATTTTGACTAGACTATATGGTCTAGCTTAAAATCTTATGAATCTGACCAGACACGAAGAAATGATAATTCGTTCGTACCGAAGCCATATAGGCGCCACAGACCACATCGCATCTTATAAGCGCTCCTTTATGGGATAATTACCAAAGATTATGCTACAACATAAATAAACACTCCAGCCTTTGGATATTGTTCATATTGTTTTTCGACTACATAACTTTGGTAACTTATTTCTTCAGTTTTCTGTATAGTGTGGTAGAATATTTGGAAACGTTAATTAAACCACTACATTCAATAAGCGTATCGAAATTGTGGAATTTAATTTACTGTAAAAGTTACAAGGATATTACATTATAAAAGTTTATGCTTTGCTACTACAGTATAACTAAAACAAACGACTACACGTGCCAAGGTCAGCGAAGCAGCGGAAAAAAATGCTGACGTATATATGTATGTATTATATATTCTCTTACTGTGGCTAATGCACTCACTGCCTGTGTTTTCGTTGGTACGATAATGGGAATGCTGTAATCATTATGAAAAACTTTTATTGTTTTTAGCTCTGAATGTGGAGACTTTAAGTCATCTAAGATTCACCAAGACTTGTTCCTCGGCTGTAATAAGATCATTGTCTAATGTAATGAACTCTTTAAAACTTGTATAATGCTACCTTACTATCTTCGAATCTTCATATTCTATTTTTTCGTCAATTGCAACTGAAAATTCGAAAAAGGCAGTTTTTTTTGTTAATATATATTTGCGTCTGAAATAATATTCCATGCAACACTTAGATAATGTAGGACATCCAAAAAGTTAAGGAGATTTTCTGTGAGATTGAAAATCAGCTACTTAAAACTGATTTTAAGTAATGCTGCTCTACGCGACACGGATACAGATATGGTGGGTAGCATCCTCTTGAGTCACTCTAGTTATCTGTGCAGACTGGTAGCTTTAGTCTACAGTGATCGTAACGAGAGTGAAAAACCTGGTTTTCTTAAAAATGATTTGCTTTTTTTCCCCTCTGTACAACAGTGCAATTGCTTTGCTCTGTTGTAGAATGATTGACTCGGAACTGAAAGGCTTGTTTCAAGTCCAGCGAAGCTGATAGTTTCTATTGAAAACGGTAAGTACGGAATAAAACTCACGTCTGATCATGCTGCTTTCCAATCCTTTGCGGTAAGCGGATGGGACGTGACATTGGCCATACCACCACCAGTTCCTATTTCAGATCCTAGAATGGGAATACGGAGCTCTACCTCTGCTATTTCCTTCTTTATACGACAAGATATCGTTATAAGGGAAACATGCGAAGTATAATTACGGTAACTCCGCAAGCAGTTGAAAATTAACAGTTTGTGGATTTCAGGCTATTGATCTCTTAAACACCCTCACAAAAATATATTATTACATGTGATCCACGATAAAGAGTTAGAAAAGATTAAGATTAGCAAAACGTATCTACTTTTAACTCGTTGATAAACAGTTATAATTTTTTAGGTCAGAAGCTGTTATAATGTGAGGAGCATTCACTAAACGCAAAACAGCAGTTTCGTCATTTTTGTAAACTTTTGTATTCGAATATGAAATTTTCATCAAAGCAAACTTACAGAAAAATCATTATTATGACTAACGTAATAAGTGAGACTAATCTCAACAGTACTTCTGTAGTTGAAGGTTGTTTTTTTTTAATTTTTACTTAGGGCTTCATGCCTTGTCGACGGCTAAGTTCATTAGAGGCGGGATGGGACTGGGGACAAGGAACTGGAAGGAATTCGGCCATGACCTTTTTGAAGGAAGCATCCCGGCATTCGCCTGGAGTGATTTGGGGAAACCATGGAAAACCCAAATCTGGATGCCCGTACGGGGTTTCGAAATCGCGTCCTCCCGAATGCGAGGTCAGAACGTTAACCGTTTACCCACCACGCTGGGTTGAAGGCTGTTGCGACCTTTGCGCGACAATATTTATATTGAGTACACAGCGCCGCTATCTGACGAAGTGAAGTTTGGATAACAGTAAAAGAAGGTTCATATATCATTAACGGGTTTAAAGCGGACGATAGATGGCAGATCGTTTGATTTGGACTAGGGATGTAACGGATCTCCGCATCCACAAGTGCGGAACTTTCGCGTGAAATTCTACATCCGCGTTCGCATCCACAATGTTTATTGCGGATGTTTTGTTTACAATGCAATATATATTATTCTTTTCTCTTTATACGAGATTCTACCCATCGTCACTTAGTTAACAACAACGTGGTTGTTTTTCCTGACAATCTTGCAATAAAAATGACAATGAACTAAACGGTGTTATTACCTAAGCGACGATTTTACGAGTTTGATCTTGCAAGTAAAGTAAAGCGGCCTATTCACGCTCCAACTTACAGGGCATCCGTGTAAAACTGCAATAGGATAGGCTTACCCACTCACGTTAGTAAAACGGGCCCAACAAAATGTTCCCAGCAATCCTATCCACTCGTACTTTCTCGCGGCACACCATGTGTCCTTACCGCACACTCACAGGACGTTTTCTCCAATCATGATCCAACGCCATAGCTTGCTGGACAGCATGGACCCGCGTTAGTTGTTAAGGAGTCGCAACATCCAACACGTCCTGCACGCAGTCATCTAACCCCTTTCAAGGCCCTTCAAGAGTTCTCTAACGAAAATCGGATGAACATACTGGTTGTACTGTGAATTGGCCGCTATAGCGGTGGAAAGGCAGGTGGTGGTCACGGAGATGTGCGATGGCATGACCTTGGGCTCGACGCTTGAATTAGTTGAGCTGCGAACTCCGAAAAGTTCATATGACAAATATCGTTTTTTATATATATGCTTGTGTAGTTATGCAAATAATTTAATTCACCTGTGAAATCAATCCACTTTTTTGTTGTTGAAAGACGAGGCAAAAAATAAATCAATATGGCTGTATTATATGGAAATAAACTTTACTTATGAAAAATGTAAAATTTCGCATAAAAAATATATTTTTCTTTTTTAAATTTATTTTTGATAAAATATTGAAATCTAGATAATTAGAAATTTATCTTTCCGCATCCGCTTCCGTGGATGTCAAGAACTGAACGTCCGCATCCGCAAAGATGACTTTCGTTACAACACAAATTTTGACTACACAGCCAAATGATTGATCTTTCTGTTGATCTTTCTGGTTGTGAGTGGAGGAATTGGAACAATTTCAGAAGGCGAAATAATTCGTGCGGAGTGTTTTGAATTTGTAGAGCTGAAAATTTTTTTTTTTTTGCTTGGGCTTTACGCCTCGTCGACAGCGTGGTCATTAGAGGTGGGATGGGATGGTGGACAAGGAACGGGAAGGAATTCGGCCATGGCATTTTTGAAGGAAGCATCCCGGCATTCGCCTGGAGTGATCTGGGGAAACCATGGAAAACCCAAATCTGGATGTCCGGACAGGGATTCGAACCCGCGTCCTCCCGAATGCGAGGCCAGAACGTTAACCGTTCACCCACCACGCTCGGTGCAGAGCTGAAAACTGAATTTTTTTGGAATTTTTCGGAGTTAGTGGTGTATAGCACACCGTATGAAACACATTTCAGCACAGATTGGCTGAAGCGTCCGCATTTCATCACACGACGCGGTGCCTCGCAGAGAGCGTGGAAACTATTTACTACCGCCGCGGAAGCCATCTATTGCATTCTTTCATCAAGCTTGTCATGGTTGTACATACTTATACCGTAATAATAGGGTGCGTACATTAATTACGTGAGGTGTTTTTCCTCCCCCCCCCACTTTTCTGGTGAGATTTGGTGAAATCTGGTTCAACCCGCCCCCCCCCCCCCTAAGATGACGTGAGATTTTGCTTCCCCGCTGATCGACATCGTAGTTTTTTTATACCTATTTTTTTAGCTCTAGTGTCTATCAAAAATTTAAAAAGATGACGGGAATTTTCCGTGAACTCCTCCCCCCTCCACTTTGGTAAGATTTCGCTGGACCCTCCCCCTTTTTTTCACCTCACGTAATTAATGGACACCCCCTTAGCAGAATGGCAATAATGGAAGTATTATTAACGATATCGTTAATAATAGATAATGACCCTATAGATAATGACTATAGATTCAATTCATTGTTTGTTAATTAACATTAACTTCATTTGATAATTTTCATGTCTTATTTTTAAATGATGTAGGCTTTCATGATACCACTGAATATTATTTCATCCATATAATTCATTGACTCTGACGACATTTCACATTATGTGTTACACTTTCCTGTAGCATCTGCGTCCTTGAAATCATATATATGTAATTACATCTTTACTTTTCACAAGTGTTCCTTTGATCGTTCTGTACATGGAGGAAGGAAATATATGGAGACGACGCAAGAGACCTTCACCACGCATTGAAGTGAAGCAGGGTGGAGGAGGAGTGGGGGGGGGGCATTGCCGGAGTGGGGGTGGGGGCATGGCCGCTTCCATACAGACACGGGGAATATGTACAACAACCACAAGGGGACTCTAGGATAAACGTGACGCCGCAATCTGGTGATGGATTATTATGTAACTCGATGACACAAATAAAAAAAGAAGAATAATTTTTTTGATATCCTGCTTAGTTTTCGAGATATTTTGTCTCAAGTGTGAAATGGTTTTGGTTGAAATTCAGAAGAAAAAAATTTGTCAAAGTCAAATTTGATGATTTAAAAGACGAGACAAATGAAAAATAGAGAATAAACATTTTCGATATCTCGCCTAGATCTCGAGATATACTGTATCAAAAGTAAGGTGTCTTGAGTTGAAATGGAGAAGAAAAATTTCGCAAACGTCAAATTTAATGATCGATTCATATGTATCATGTCGAGAAAAATCGAAAATAAAGAATAAAATTTTTCGATATCTTGCTTAGTTTTCGGGATATACTGGGATTGGGTTGATATGCGGCCTGTACCAGAAATTAATTCTGCCAAAGCCACAATGAATTATATGGTGGACATGCAGAATGGATATTTCAGTTTAATACTACCACTTGTGGTTAGGTTGAAATGTGGCCTAGACCAAAATAAAAATAGTTATCTTGTTAACATACATCGTAAGCTTAATTGGAAATGTCTGGAAGTAGTTTCCATCGCGATATACGTTTTGTGATTAACTTGGTTCTCATGAAATTACTAACAGTAATAGATAAATTCTTTGTCCCTCATGGAACAACAAAACCATTCTGGTACAGACTGCATTTAGACCTAACCACAATCTCCATTAAATTGCCGCTATAGAATCAAACTATGTATACCCACACACGCGTATTTGAATCGCAAACTGTATTTGCATTAACAACATCGTTTGCTTCATCAAAATTCCTAGATTGCATAGCATAAATTAACACATTTAATTTCATCATACACTGTCAGAATAAACTGCAACTTGACGAAAGATAGCGAATCGCGATGTAAAACACACCCCTTTAAATCTAATTTTAAACACTCGTTAAAAAGTAATGCTAGTCTATTATGTGCAGAATAGCAAGGTATGCTGATTTTCTACACTACACTAACAAAAATTTGAGAACAAAGTCATACCATTGAGAGCTATGACTAAATATTTATAGACATGCTCCAAAGTTTGCAACTTCTACCGCCCACTTCAACAACGATAATTAGAATTCAACTTAGTTATGAAATGATATTCCAGGTTCTTTCCTGTCTGGCCTATTTGTGCAACCGTACGCAACACAAGATGGCACTATAAAACATTTATACACATTACAAAATGAAATAATCACTGCATCTAACACAATGTGAACATCGCATTTGTTTGGAAGCGCAATATCGCCGCTGCCACCACTGCGCATGCGCGAGAGTTTAGAGCATGCTTCACCGATTTAACGTCACTTCTCCTCCATACACGGCCAACTAAATATATATCTTTAGTTGGCCGTGTCCTCCATATATTTCCTTCCTCCATGGTTGTGTACGAGTATATGATAGAACTAGCAATTACCCGCGACTGCGTCCACTTAGAAGTAGGTTACAGTATAAGAGTCTTATTTAATAATAATATAACATTAAAAGTATAAATTAATAATAAAAATTTATTCACATTCTACAACAAAATATTAATAATATATATCTTCTAAAATAATAAAATGATTTGCTGTTTGAATATTAAATTTATTTTAACGATATGTTGATATGATTAATTATTTCTGCTTTATAATAGAAATTTTTGTGGATTAATACTAATGTTACAGGGCGTTACATAAGTTCGATAAGAATTATTTCGAATCTTCTTTGCTTTCACTGACGCCATTTTGCTGATGTCATTTTAGCCATATGTAAGTGGATCTAATGGGTTAAGTTCCGTCGGCGATACAGCGAATGAATCAATAATAACAGTAATATTTAATTAATTTGCAATGGAGCCCACGCTCCGGTGGCAATTTCCCTAAACACCCATCTTTCCCCTTTTCTGCACCCACCTACATTTGCCCTTTACAAATTTTAACTTAAATTCTTTGAAGGTTTTTGGCTAATGCGCATATGACAGAAGATATGATTTTTTATCTGCAATAATAGCGGAGATTGTGATTAGGTGAAATGCAGACTGGATCAAAATGACAACTGACAAACTTTGTTAAAGCATACAACACCATGGATTTAGTTTTATAAATTACGCGGTGCAGCATAAGGTGTCAGGATTCATAGTAAATTTTTAATTTCATTTGTTCCATATTGCTGTTGTCATTAACTCAACAGCGCGTAGGAAGTACGTGCTTTATGGCTGTATAAACTATAACCGAAAAAGTACATTGCAAAATCAAGCGCCATGAGCGTTATTTAGTTAAGCAACTGCAAAGGAATAAATTTCCTGAGCACTTCACTGAATTCGTCATTTTAAAGGGGATTAGAAGTTTGTTGATATATAATCACCATTTTACAATTTCCAGCTTTGACTTCCTATAAATTGCGACACATGTACTGTAAGGGACGGTGCACAAACTCCCGTGGCTCGGTCCAGGGGGAGGGGTTGGCTGGAAGGCTACGCTGGGCTACGTGGGGGGAGGGAGGGGTTCCGAGCCAGACCACGTAGCTTTCCTTTCATAACATTTTTCACAGGTAAAATGAGGAACAGAACTCACAACAGCATGTGAATATTTATTTCCCTCAGCTACTTATCTCCATATGCAATTTACAATAGTGTGACAAGAGAAAACTGTACAAAATGTCTTCTGGAATCAAAAGGGAAAAAAGCTACGTGCCACGTGGGGGGAGGGGGGTTCACACGAGGGCAAAATGGAGCTACGTGGTTATGCACGTTCCCTAATGAGAACTAACTTACGGCGAGAAACCTTGAATGTCATACTGTTTCAATCTCTGCAACTGAAGACGTTTCCCTGAGAACTAACCGATTCTAAGTAGATGAGACTTTAAAAAATTTACTTGACAGAACAAATGTATATTTTCAACTCCAGAACTCTTAGTTTATCAAGTGTATTAATTTTGGAAATTTTAAATGGTACACCTCACTGAATATGTCATAACTTTCTTACTTTTATCTCTGAAAAGCAATGGGTAAAGGTGCCAGTACCGGCTACGAAGCATGGAGGAAGGAATATATATAGACGAAATAACGCTAAATCGGTGAAACATCATATAAAAACTCGTCTGCTACTGCGCATGCGCGACGGCCATAGGGATTGGCCCAAAACATTGGGCTGTTTGCACTGTGTTTGCTGATGATAATATTTCATTTTCTAATATTCGGAAGTTTTCTATAATGCCAGGTTGTGTTGCATTCGGTTGCACAAACAGACAAGATAGGAAACAACCTGGAATAACCTTTCATAACTAAATCACATTGTAATTATTGTTCTTGATAGATAACTGCAAGATTAGAGCCTATCGCTATAAATTTATTCATTGCTATCAATAGGATGATATCGTTCTCAAATGTTTGTTGGTGTTGTGTAGACAATCAGCATATGTTATTGCTTTGAACCTAAAAGGCTAGCCTTATTGTAAACAAGTGTTGAAAGTCTAATTTAAGCGGATCAAGTTTACATCGCGATACAGTGAATGTGTATGCTTTAGTCCAGTTTCAGTTTACACTGAAAGTGTATGATGAAATTAATTGTGATAATTTGTGCTGTGTGAACTACTAAACTTTATGAAGCAAACGTTGTTGTTACCCGAAATGTAGTTCGCGATGCATTTCCTGTGTTTAGATCTGTCCACATAGTTTGCTTTTGTAGCGGCAATATTAATGGAAATGTGAGAAGGTTCAAATGCGGAGTGTACCAGAAGGGTACAAACAATTTATTTATTATTACTTGTTACTAATTTTATGAGCACTATGTTAGTGACATAATGTGTATCGCGATGTAAACTACTCCCATCTAAGCTTCTGGCCTTTTGATGTGTGGTAAGAAGATAAATCAACAAAATTACATAGGCCACTAACAGTATAATATCTTCTGAATAAGCTCAGAAGCTATGAGGTCTTTTGAAGAGTTTTTTTGTTTTTTTTTGTTTTTTTTTGTTTAAAAGTTCTATACATTAACTTAACCTTACCTAACCACCCCAATTTGGAGTCAGCATCTCTCGAGGTATCGAAAAAAACTATTCTTTACTTTTGATTTGTATCGTCGTGTTACATAAGAATCTATCATCAAATTTGACCTTGTGGAAATTTTTCTTCTGAATTTCAACCCGAAACTCCTTACTTTTGAGACAGTGTATCTAGAGAACTAAGCACTACATCAAAAAATTTTATTCTTCATTTTTTATCTGTCTCATCGAGTAACATAATAATCCATCGTCAAATTGCGGTGCCACGGTGTTCTTATGATTTCCTTGAGGTTTTTGTGCCTATTTCCCTGTGTTTCTACGGCCAAGCAATATGGCGGCCTCCCCACCCCACTTCTCTCTACCCAGTTTCATTCCAGTGCGGGGTGAAGGTCCCTTGCGTCATCTTCATATATTCGTTCCTCCATGCTACGAAGTAGAAAATTCTTTTGTAAAATGAGAATCGATAGTTAAAATTCTCAAACGATTTTTTTTAATTCGTAGGATTACGTTTGATTATATTATTCAGTTTATTTTAATTTTATAAACTGAGGAACTAAGTAACCAAAGTAAAAAAAAAAAAAAAAAATGCAAAGAGTAGTGAGGTGACCTTTTGTCAGTGTTTCTTGAAAGGACTGCTCATATCAGATATAGAGTGATCCGTGGCCCGTATTTGTTCCTTCACGAAATGATTTTAATTTCTTCTCAGTTCCTCAATACATATAAGTCATAACCTATTTTCGCAGATTTTAATCCAAACCATAACTCTATAATTAAAAAAAAAATCATAATTGCTGGGGCAGTTTTTGTGTAATGCCATTTCAAACTCTCGGACACACGAAGCTCGCTTACAGATTTATAACAATTGGATTAACCATTTGTTGGTAAGTATAGCCAAAGAATATGTCAAGCCTGGTACCCAAGGGGGTTGGTATTTTCTACACAGAAGTATATTCCTCCACAATTTTCCAGAGTAATTGCGACAGTGGTGATTAATATAAGTAGTAATTAATGTGCATGTAGATGTCTGCGATTGGTTTAAGTTTTGAAGTTCCTCGTGTTGTGCATAAAAGACCAAAAAAAAATAAAAATATATACGTGAACTGAGTAGCGACCAAGCATATCACTGGGCTCCGTAGCTTTTTTATTCATGTCAACGTGGGCCAATATTAGATCGCGACACAGTGAATGTATTACTGCGCTTACGTAAGGTAC
Source organism: Vandiemenella viatica (assembly GCA_031002005.1). Lineage (NCBI taxonomy): Eukaryota > Metazoa > Arthropoda > Insecta > Orthoptera > Morabidae > Vandiemenella > Vandiemenella viatica. Next base: position 368,735,773 of record CM061920.1, on the reverse strand, counting down.
GTGGATAATCAAGCAGCAGTATTAGCGGATATCGAGGTTTGGTTGAAATACTGTTTGTACCAGAATAACTGACACTGCGTATTGTAGCTTAATAGTAGATAGGTTTGAAGGAGCCTGGATACTTCAGGTTTAGTTTTAGCGGGAAAATGACGTCACATCCTCTCTTCTCCATCCATTTTCCGGTGACGTCAAACAAATTGCGGTGCTACCGTTGACCTCGTCCCTCTCCCGTCATAGTGCCACATCCACTTCCACCGCACTTCGAATGCTGCCAACTACGTAATTACAATGACATCCATCTGTCAACATCAATTTAGTAATAATTATTATCTATATTATTGGTTATTATGAATAGTAATAATAATTCTTACTAAAAATTTTTACTAAAATGATGACGTCGATGTTTTTTTATTATTGTGTCCATCTGGCAACACTGTATCATCACACTATTTAGATCTTTCCAAAATTCTCTTTAAGTTACCGTAATTATAACTTTTATTTTAGAAATAAACTGTATGCGTATTGTTCAGCATGTTTTACGAACTCTGACTCTACTAAAACGTTTTTAATGTTCTTTTTGAGAAACTCACGATCTTTGTTACTATTACTATTTTTCTTGTTTCTGACAGTTACGGACATTACTATTTCCTTCTTTGGGCTTTAACTTTTAAACAGTTTCGCTCTACTGATTCCAGCGGCTGTACATGTGGTTTATTTTCGAAGTGATCGCGCACTTGCACAATTTGATATCGCGCGAACTAAAGTAGAAGCGTAGCCCACTAGGATAACCGAGGAAACGAGTGACATCCGTGACGTGTCTTCTTCTAGTTCTTTTTCCTATTTATTTACTACATGTAGTGGTCTTAGAACCGGGAAAGGACTGTGGCCACGGAACAGGAAGGAAGAATTCATCCACGGTCTTCTGATGAGTCATTCATACTAATAGCAATATCAGCTCAACTAGTTGCATTTCAAAATGTCTACTCAAAACCTGTCTACGCTAAATGTAATACGTTTTGACGTCATGACAGAACATACTGGTTGGCTTGAATTTCGCCAGTATACGATAAACGAGCGGGGTGCGTATAAGCAGTATTTGGTCGATGACAGTTTTATGGATTTTAGGTAACGAGTTAGAAGTAATTATGCAATATATATATATAAGAAGTAATTATATATAGGAGTGGGTTGGAAGAGGGGAGGGAAACTACCTAAATAAATTCAACACACACACATACCTACTCATCAAATTGCACACACTGAAAACGGCACATATTCAGGATTTTTCACACAGCCACATACATATTCATCACCATACATCGACACATAATTAACACTTAATTATACAAACAAATTGAAAAGTTATATCGCACAGTCATTCATGAACGAACACCATACACAGACATCCACCACCATATGTAAACACACGCAAAGTTCTCAAACTGATTCTTCTAAATGATATACTATACAACGCACACTGCACACAATACAGCACACAATTCACGAAAACAGTAAATACTTTCACACACAAATAATAACTTACCCTCGACAATAAATCACTCAATTACGCAGACCATCGCCAACTAACTACCAGACACAACAAAAACATCACACACAATACACACACATAAGGACATGAATCCATCACATACGTCAACACACACATATGCACTCACCAATCCACACACACCAAACCACTTAAATTCAGACATCTACAAATATTTGTCAATGCACACGCAACTCAACAACTACAAGTACAACACAAACACACACAAAACACACAGAAACAACCAGAAACAACCTTCATCATATGTCAAACCAATTGACATAATCATGCACTGACTCTCAAACAAATACACATAATAACATGGAATCACCACGCAGAAAAATACGCAGACTCTATCCTACTCATACAGAGCCACATGTTCAGATAATCATCTCACAGATCAGCACAATATCACAGAGTCTCTCTCAATCACGCACACACACTTTGACAACCCACCAATACACAAATATTTACTAAAGCACACTGCAAAAGGTATTTCAGAACCTGGAGTAACTTAGTTTCCTAATTGATATATAGGTAAATAGTAGTCTGATAAGGCCGACTATGGTACAAAAGATCATAAGCCGGTCCCCGAAGAGATTCCACTCGAACGTGTGACGTCACAGTTTTAGGTTCTTTGCATGGCTGGAAATTCGAATGGACCAATAGCGACCAAGGCCGTATGACGTCAAACCGCTAGGTGGCACATCATGCTGACCCGATCCACTGAAACTTCAATCTGCGAATGCGCCGGCCAAAGAAAGGCCAAAAACATTCCACTTCGCCATGAGAGAGAAAGCTAGTTCTTCTATCCTTGTCTGACACTGGGAATTCCACCACCAAAGGCTAGGGCTATTTCTGTACACGAGTATGCACAGGTGTCCTCAGCCGAGGCATCTGTTGCAACATGGGCGCTCGCCTGCCGCGGTAACTTGCATAACTGTCGCCAGCTGGCAGCACATTATGACACGCAGGTTGTGGTCACTGCTAGATGGCATGGCATGCTACATTGTCCAGTTGCGAAATGCGACAGGTATTTACCAAGCGATGTTTGCGAAGTAACGTGCATGACGTCAGCACTTTAGTATGCGTCCTTGCGTGAGCGGCGATTGTTTGACCGGGAGTATTGAGTTTCCGACAAGTAATCAAAGTTACGAAATGGTTCCATTACAGTGCGAAACAGCTTGGCTGGTGCGTGTTTGCCAAGGGAAGTAGATTATCCATCCACTATTATGAAAGCAGGCTCGTTATTTCTGTCATAACTTGGTGTCTGGCTGGCGGACTTTAGTAATCGACAAGGAAAGTCTATAGTAGGGCATCCAACACAACGTTCGTGCGATTGCAATCAGCTATTTCCGAGCAGAATTTTGTACAGATTCTCGAGCTTGCTATTTTTGAGCGAATTTCGTGGGTATTTGTTCATGTGTCCAGCGATAGACAAGGAATGTGGGTTGCGCCATATATCCATTGCACTGCGAAACCGCCCGCCGATTGTCGACAGCAGAGTACATAGAAATATTTCAGCACTTACTTCGATAGAAGAAGAATAAACAAACCGAAACAGAAGAAATTATTACGAGATGCAGATAATTATTATATGTCAGTTTTCGTAGCAAAAATCTAAGGATCACTTATGGTAGTCTAATCGCTTGCCAAAATTACGTGTTTTCAAAATGAAAATCGAAAATTTTGTTTTCATCCTGGGCGAACAGAAAAACTGCTTGAGTCTTTGCATTTAATTAAAAAAATAAGATACAGGCTGTAACATATCTGTTGTATATGGGGAAAATACTGTTGTTGATCATAATTCTTAATTGATTATTTTTTTGTGTTTATTAATTTCCTAATTGTAAATAATTTGTAAGAAAAGAGATGTAAATGTTTAATTCTAAACTGCCTTCCACAGACAGTAGTGTTTATAATAATGTAGTAAATATATGTAATAATATCGTTGAATTTAAGAATAATATAGAATCTCTGTGTGTGTTAGAATTATTGAGATTAGCTGTGAAGTTGGCTTTGTAAATTAATTTTGAAGAAATATACGAAGGCATTTAATAATAGTAACGTGCTGTTATTTTATTTTAAATAAATTTGGAAGAGAAGGGCCTGAATTATATATATAAAATGGGGCTGACCTCCCATGATGCAAATTAGGCATTAAAAAAACTATTGGTCGGTACGCCGAGAAGGGTGTTACATTTGGCGACTCTACTGCCAGGATCGGTTTATCAAGGAATTTTCTGAGGACGACGTGGAGCAGATCGGCGCAGATTGGCAAGTACAGATTCCAGTTTCTCTTTGGACTTGCAGTCTCATATTCAACAAAAAGAAGAAGTATCATTTAATATTAACGTTTCAATGAAAGCAATTTGTAATTGAGGCAAGAACTGAGTCAGCAAGAAAATAAAGTAAAGACTTTACAATCAGAATTTATAATTAAATTGTAACGGTGATGTAAGAACTATTGTTTTGCAACGAATTAAGTAAAGACAGATTGTCAGAAAGTAATTAAGTTAACGAACGTCAAAAAAAAATTTAAAAGATTGTAAAATTGCAGTAGCATGTTTATAATAGGTTATAGGCGTCTGTGGAAGACTATAGCTAATACAAAAGAATAATACAAGTTTTTAAAACAAAATAATAAGGGGAAAATTTTTTTCCGAGGAATATCGTAACTGTAAAGAACTGATTTTTTGTTTTTTGTTTGTGTTTGCATGTACATGGTTGCTTATTTGCAGTGCTACACCAAGTGGACTTTTGATATTTCTGTCGTGCATTTCTGTATGCATTATAGGTACTACGAAATTTTGTAAGTGTTTTTGTGGTCCAGTATTCAAGTCTATGCATAGTATTATCGGCGTTGCAATACATCGTTGTACTATTGGTGTTGTGCCGTATAAATTTGAGAGCAGTTATTGTTAAATACTATCGGTTTTTTTTTCGCGTAAATTAAATTTATTATTGTTTCTAAATTATTTTAATTTGTTGCAAAGATGGAAAACGGTTGCCTTAAATTGGTTAGAGAGGATGCGCAAATTGATTTGGGTGAGGACCAAAATAATACGTCAGAATGGCAGACGAGTAGTTCTGGAATTGTTAGTTTTGATAATAAAGATGCATTTAGAGTCCGAAGTGGTAATAGTAATTCTGTTCAAGCGGAATTGGCTAGCAGTCCAAATATTAATGCTGAGGTAAAAGGGGTTGCAGAGTATTTTGAAAGCAGTAATATTAATAGTAATGATGGTTGTAATGGGTTAAATGATAGGGACAGCGACGATGGGCGAGATAATGTTGTAAATGACGCAGTCTCACCAAAATTAAGTCGAACATCTGATGCTCGAGAAAGGAGTATAGATCCCCAACAGTTCATGTCATGTTTCAAGCAACTCCAAGAAATGATATTAAATCAAGCCATAGAAAGAAAAATCGAAATGCAAGAAATGAAAACAGAACTTGTGTCAAATCAAGAAAAAATTATATTAAATCAAAAAAAGGCAAACCAAGAATTGAAAGCAGAACTTATGTTAAATCAGGAAAGAGCAATTCAGGAATTGAAAATAGAAATTGTGTCAAATCAAAAGAAGAATGAAGAAAGTTTCCAGGTTATGAGGTATGAGATGAAAAGAATTCAAGAAAATTGGAAGCAAGAGGTGCGGACTGAATTAGAACATTTCCAAGAAGAGGTTAGACAAGAAGTAGCCGGGAAAATGGATCAACGTATAGCAGATAATAATGAAAGACAAAACGCCATTATCGGAAACATCAGAGAAGTCATGTTTGAAAGTCAAAAAGAATGTCGGGAAGAAATAATTTTGGTGAAGCAACAAACTGCAGGCAGTATCATTCAATTGAAAAAACAGATTGATGAAGGAGTAGGACAAAAGATAGGTGAAGTTAAAATTGAAATTGAACAGATTGGTTCTAGATTCAATCAAGTAGAAGAAAGATTGGAAAAGGTTGAACGGCGACCTAGAGCGGTTGTTACCGGAACGGTGAATACGTATACTCCGCCGATGTTACCTGATGCAGTTTTTAAACCGAACGGAAATATTCACCCTGCAGATTTTGTAAAGATCTATGATAAAGACTTACCATTAGAATGGTCGGATATAGAGAAGATTCGCTATGTCAGAGGTAAAATGAAGGACGAAGCTTTTTCCTGGAGCTGTGAAGTAGCTGAAGAGTGCAATGATTACAATGAATTCTTGAGAAGATTTCGCGAAAAGTTCTGGTCTGCACAAATGCAGAGGAAAGTGAAAAGTGATTTTTACAATTGTCGTCGTTTTGGCAGACGCGACGGGAAGATGCGAGATTTTTGCGACGCAATGCGAAAGGAATTGCGTTATTTGGATCAACCAGTAGGAGAGGTTGAGCAGATCGAAATATTATTGCAGAAACTCCCGAGACAAGTGCAAGATAAACTAGTTGTTAACCAGTGGGATAGGATTCATGATTCTTAGATGCACTTGAGCGGGTAGATCGGTGTAACGAAAGGTACGAATACAATGTGGAAGGTCAACGAGAATAAAAAGTATGGGGACAGACATCTTGATGGTAAATCAAATAATTGGCCATACAGAGGAGATAATGTGTATGGAAGAGGAGAAGGACAGGTGAATCGGCAAGACAGAAGCGACATGCGACAGTTTGAAGGCAACGCTAACAATGGCAATGAGCGTGGTTATGTATCGAACGGACGGGGAAATCAGCGACCGCAATACAAACAAACTATGTACATGAAAATGAAAGGTAACAGGCAACCTAACGAGGAAAAAGGAGCGGAAAACTTAAGTCCGCAACTGTAAAGGTCCTATCAGTGGCGGATACAGTGGTTGCAGGACCATCCAATATGTGTGATAAAAAAGCAGTAAACGATTACAATGACTACCGGACAAAGCAATCTAGCAAAGAAGAATATCTAAAGTGGTGGAATGTTTGCATAGGATGAATAACAACAACTGTGGGACCATGTCAGTGGACAGCGAAAGCAAGTGGGAAAATGAGTATATATCGGAGTTGGCCAGAATCAGTGTACATGATGATAATGGCAAAGATGGTGGTGCAGAACATGGAGTTAGGAGGGCGACGGAGTTACATAAGTTGGAAGAAGATGTGTTCGTAGAAGGAAATTTATGCAGCGAAAGAAATGAACTACCTCTAAGCATTGACAGTGATGGTACGTGGAGTAGCGACGATGAAGAGGGCGAAGATATAATTGAAGAAAATAGGTTTAATAGTGAATCCAATGAAAATGAAGGAAATAAAGTGAGAATATTTTTTGTAAAGAGTGTCGATGAAGAAGTAAATCCAGGTGTGTCTCAGAGAAGAGCGCCTGAGAATGCAACAAAAGGTAGTCCAGACAGTACGAACGCGTCAGCGCAGCAAAATAACGAAGTCGCAACTTGTTCTGATTTCAGCCATAGGGAAAGATGCAAGAAATTGTTGGTACAGGGTACAACAGAAGACGGCCGACGGCGGTATAATGTAAACAATTTAAAGAGGGAATTTTTGCCAGAGTTGCAAAGAGATAAATGGTCGCATGAAGAAATTGCGAAAGATTTGTTAAGTGAAGAAATGCATGACGTTTTAGAGGATAAAATAAGACAGCCATTAGTTGATGTGAAGATATTTGGAATAGAATGCCAAGCGCTTGTAGACTCCGGAAGCGACCTGACGGCGATATCACACACGTTGTATGAAAACATTATAGCAAGATATAAGGTGACAGAAATGCCGGTAAACCACATTCAGATCATGGGGGCAACCGGGAAACTAAGCAAGAGACTAAAAACGCAAATTTGGATGGAATTAGAAATGGATAGGATAACTAAGATACATGGAGTATATGAGGAAGGACTAAAAGACTGAAAAAAAAAACAGAATGTTATGGGGGCAGAACACTGAGCAGATAAAATGTGATGAAAGTATAATGAAGAAGAAAGGTGAAGATAGGAAAAGGCGGTATGACAAATGGGTAAAACCGACCGAGTTTGAGATAGGAGATTTAGTTTTGGTGAGAATAAAAAAAAAAAAAAATCCAAAGAAATAAATTCCAAAATAAAGAAACTTTTCAAAATATATCACGGACCTTTTAGGGTCATTTCTAAACCGAATATTAGCGCATATGAACTGGCATATCCTAGGTCAAATAAAAGATTAGGATTGAGAAACGTTGTAGATTTGAAATTGTATAAGTCTCGCCTAAAGGGAAGATCAAAAGGTTGTGACAGGTAGTAATTGCGAATAGTGATTGTCACTTGAGTTGTGTGAGAAATAGATATCATTATAAACAAGGAAGGACTGATAAAGACAGTATGCTAGATTGGTGTATTTGTTTGTAAATATGTTAATTTCATTGTGTAGATGAGACACTGATTCAATGACATCGAGATATAAGTTGTGAGTGGAAGAAGTAAGTGGACTGATAGAGACAGTGATTTGAAAACTAAAGAACATCTCGGCAAATAAATGTGTGCCATCATTTAGTTGTGCCTCGATGTGGGGGCAATTGTAACATATCTGTTGTATATGGGGAAAATACTGTTGTTGATCATAATTCTTAATTGATTATTTTTTTGTGTTTATTAATTTCCTAATTGTAAATAATTTGTAAGAAAAGAGATGTAAATGTTTAATTCTAAACTGCCTTCCACAGACAGTAGTGTTTATAATAATGTAGTAAATATATGTAATAATATCGTTGAATTTAAGAATAATATAGAATCTCTGTGTGTGTTAGAATTATTGAGATTAGCTGTGAAGTTGGCTTTGTAAATTAATTTTGAAGAAATATACGAAGGCATTTAATAATAGTAACGTGCTGTTATTTTATTTTAAATAAATTTGGAAGAGAAGGGCCTGAATTATATATATAAAATGGGGCTGACCTCCCATGATGCAAATTAGGCATTAAAAAAACTATTGGTCGGTACGCCGAGAAGGGTGTTACAAGGCCATGTAAAAGGGTAATTTTTACGTTTAAAATGTGATAATGGCATTACCAAGGAATATGACCCATGGAATGTTCTGGTATAGCTCATATTCACATCTATATTTTGCAGTTCACATATTCGAAATTGACAGAGGTTGCTTTGCACCAAAACGAACTCTGTGCATTCCAATCCCGAATAACACGAGCAAATAAAGAATACATATAAGCGACAGTACGGTGGGAGTCTAATATAATTAATAGTTAACAGTATTAATGATAAATGGCGAATTTCTGTTACATTCCCATTGTTTCAAAGAATGTATTAAATTAGGTGCAATGAAACAGATGGGATTTACAGCGAGAATCCAATCAGTGTTTTAAACTCAAAGAGGCACTGAAGTGATTTCCTGATGTATGTGTTTGCAACCTCGATGAACTCTGTGCATTTCAATCCTAGTGCTAAGGCATTAACTTGAACCCCCGTGTCCATTTTATCTGAAATATTCCTACTAAATTAGATTTACATGAATATCATTGTCTAATGCAAAGTTGCAGATGTGAAATACAGTTTCTTTCTTTATAGACCTTTCTGATATCCTTTCCCATACTAGCTCCAAGGTTAGAAAAATCAAAGTTTCCAGTTTGACTGTGGCAAAACTCACCGAATGGAACGAGGGAGAAAGAACTCGTATAAGCATCAGTACGACATCTTATACCTCAAATTTTATCCCTGCTGTCATTGGTATAAAATATTTCATCGCACTCGTAATTTTTGCAAACAAGTTCAGGTCTATACCATCTGTATACTCAGACCAATCTATGAATCAATTCTTTTATGCTTTTGTAAGAACTGTGACAAGCAATCACAAATTTAAGGCTCCGTACTTTGTCCAAAAATTCAATCAATCCCTTGCGGCACAACACAACAGCAATCCAGATTAATGTGAGTTTTGTACGCTGTCGCCTTTGTTCAAGCCTTCAATCAATCCATTTATTGCCTTGCAGTTTATGAAATTCCATGATCACACCACATATACCTTTTAAACGTTGCAAATGGTCATGAGATGGAAAACGTTTTTATATAGGCGGCAAATATTCTCTGTCTCATACATTACTTTGAATACGAGCGTAATGACGTACAACTAACAGGGGTAAAGGCTATATATCGATCTCGAAATACATGCATTTACCACCACTTTGTAACACTATCAGTGATCTCTGCAGGATGTTTTTCACAGTAGATTCTAATTCTGTTTCGTTGGGCCCACAATTGACAATAAAAATTTCAGACCGATCAGTTGTTGGCACATCAGTGAAGAGATTTATATGCAATCACATTACAGATGTCTGAGAGGAAAGAAAGCTGTGGTTGAGGGTTTGACATTCAGCACCTCAATCACGATATTACCACCCTTTCGTTCCCAATAGGTGCGAGGACTCATAACCAAGAGGCATAAAGGCCATTAAACCCGTCTTCCTTCATTAGTATAAAGTTTTCACCATTGATTCCCTAGAAACAGAGAGATATACGCTGTGGCATATACTTACACACCTTTTAACTTTATTTCATAGCGTGAGTACTTCGTATGTTCCAGGAATAAAACACCGTCTGCTAATCTTACTAATTCCACCCTTGAGGAAAAGGTCCGCCGCAGAGTACACCCGGCCTGTGTGATAAAAAACAAAAACGAGTCACGCGAAGAAAGTGCACTCCACAGAAAATGTCGACTCGTCACAGAATGACTGAGACCATCGCCAAGGTGGAGATATAGAAAATGTACATCACTCTCCAAACCTCCTTTTGTTTTCCAATGATTCTCAATTTACATCAGTTATTGACAGGGTTCACAAACAAATCTAGCTGTCCACTTTATACGCCCTACAACTCCTGTATTTGATAACCAAATGGGTGTTTCAAACAATACCATCATATATAACCAATAGTCTACCTAATATCTGTAACCCAATTCACTTCTGTCCTTCAGTAACATGTACCCATGTACCATACTGTTAACATCAGCCTCGTCTCTTCTCTGCAATTCAGTAACATGTGTCTTAGATATACAACTCTTTACATCAGCATCTGCGTGCTTTGTTCAACTAACCAACGCACACGATAAAGTTATAATACCGCTCTTAGTTAACATGGTCATCAAGTAGAAATCATAACCCGCATTTTCATAGAAGATCTCCACACATCGACAAGTATCCGAAACGTCACCATAGGTGCAGACACTAGTTCCATTACGTCGAAGATAGCGCCCACACTTGAATTGAATTGTTAGGTCATTTGTATATGAAAGTGGGTGTTTGAATATTTTATCCACCCATGTCTCATCAGCTAAAGACAAGTGTCATCTTGTGGTCATGGTCAACATTTCCCTTCTATGTACCTCTCAGAATTCTTCCACCAGTATCCATTTTAAACTCATTATACGCCATGCACAGCCACAATACCCTTCCTATCTTCCAGGACATTGAGACCAGCTCCATTATTATGTCAGTTGTTGAATGTGTTCCACCGACAAATCTATCTGCCTACCTTGCACCCTGCATTTGATGTACAAAAAATGTGGACTCCATACTGCACCACTACATGCAAGGAACGATCTGACTGTGGGTTTGTTGTACACAAGTCCTTCGCTTCCTGGTACACTCTCCCCCCCCCCCCTCCCCATCACCCTCTCCATTAAAAGATTTTTTTTATCCCGGAGAGCATATAGTGAAAAACGTAAGAAACACAGTTCGTATGCCAACACAAAGGGCAGCAAACTGTAAACAGCACAGTGAAATGGGAGAGTGCCTAAGCCCTGAAACAATGGTTACAAGCACATATTGATGGTGAAATCTCGACGTCGAGTATAATTCTATAACCATATATTTCAGACTCAAATCCACAGAGGAATCACACACACGGGCGCGTGCGCACATTTCCATGCCAACAGCTGGCTCGACACAACAACCAGCACCAAGATAGAACTCCCACAGAGAAAGAAGACACGCACACTTTAGTGGAGGAAATGAACTGCACATCCTTCATCCAGACAGAGGAGTTAATGGAAGGTCTCACCATATTTACGCATACATACACAGAGAGAGACTTACACACACACATGCACATTTTCGTGCCTACAGCGAGCTCGACACAACAACCAGCACCAATCATGGCAACGAAAAAATCGAACAGAACTCCCACAGTGGATGAACACACACACACACACGCATGTTCATGCATATAGCGAGTTCCACAGAACTAACAGCAAGCATCGTGGAAAACGATGAAGTGGGACAAAACTGTCGTTATCACTGATTGTGGACGCCATCTCTAGGTGAAGGACGAGTAGTTGACGTCCAATGGAATCGAGCTGGCGGCACGTGTCTCTGATCTGTTTTCGTTTTAATGCAAGGCTAGCTCGTCTGGTAATCCGCTTCGATGCAGGTGTCTGGATGTGGTGCACAACTATGGCGAAAGTTGGTACAATGCAGTTGTCGCGGCATCTCTTCATGCTGCCATCAGTCATGGGTGTTAAGGGAGTTTTCGTAATACGCCAAGTATACTTAATACTCGAAGTTCCGCCTCAAAAACTGCACAAAACACAAAAATGCACTCTTCATATTGTATGTAACTTAAAATATCCGCAGACAGATAGTGACATATATATCCCCCCCCCCCCAAATTAGATGTCATTCGAAGTAATTAGTTATCGAGATTCGATGGAACGAAAGTTGGCTTGGATATGCAGATTACAGAGGACAGTCATTCATTCTTGATTTTATTTCTGCATATTTCTTTATTGCCTTTTCGTTTACATGTTTTACAGGAAGAAACGAAACAAATCACAAATATCAAACCAAAAATTGTAAATCACAAAACGTTTAACCCGGCAAATGCAGGTTGGACTCGTGCACTCTTAGTTCAGCCACCTTCAGCACGATCGACTGGGCATCACTGCCAAAGTTTCCCATTTTCCGTAAGATGATTTACTGCCTAAAACCACTCTTCTTGTGGCGTAGCCTAGAGAGCGGAAAATTTATTCTTTCGTCAGTTTTTCTGGATATCAACACCAGGTACCTATTATCTCCACGCTTACCAATAAAATGCAACATGTTGCCATATAAACTGACGTAATGGGGAGATGTTATTGCCTTGATGTATTCTCTATTTATAAAGGTAGAGTACTCTATGTAACTTTTTTTGTGCTATTGGCACATATACCTGGGTGCACAGCAATACGCCAGCCAAGTCGATTCAATGGCGGCACAATACAGGATACTCCGCCAACCATATGGTGGTAGCATTTTGTTTCCATGCCGGTTGATGGACCTTATCTAGCATGAGGATTTCGGCTCTTTTCACACTATACGGTTTTGACCGTATGGCAAAAACTCGTACAGTGAAAATGCGAATGGGCATCCAAGTTCATCTTACAGATTTATGTACGGCTAATTTCCATCACAAGCTCCGTGGGGTTGAGCGGTGTGCTGTTTGATTAAAATGAATCATAAACTGATTATTTTTACTAATGTTATGACCGTCAACGAAGGAGACGACATGTTAGGATGCATGGTATCAATGAAATGAGAGAAAAACAGCTCATTTTATATATTACTAGCTGATGCCCACGACTTCGTTCAGTTTTTCAAGAATATTGAAGGTTTTTATGTTTTTGACCTCAAATATTTCCAGGATAAAAAGTAGCTTGCGAAATCAGCAACCCGCCAGTGAAAGTCGCGTCAACATCGGGTCACACACTAAATATATAGCATATAAATTATTTATATTTGTTAATAGCTGAAAATGTGTCGTATTCTAGAACATTCTAGTACATTCTACAAATTCCAAAGATTTTTTAGAACACTTTGGTCGAAATAAGAAAATGCCATCCGTCGACCAATTGCAAACCACCGCATCTCCAACACCCCCACAGCTACCGACATGTAGTCAACATAGTGCACGATGGGAGACTCCAGGCTATTACTATACACAAACATCAGCGGTTTGCGCAAGGAATTACTGGCTGCAAAATGAAATTTAAGGGACTCACACGCCTTTTATCGAAATATGGAAATTCCCCAGGTCTACCACTATCAACCAAGATATATCTAACACCCCCACAGTTACCAACATGCAACCACCATAGTGAACGATGCGAGACTACACGCTACTACCACACACTGCGCTGGGAAGTAGTGGCTGCAGAGTGAAATTTAGGTATACACATGTTTTTAATTGAAATATGAAAATGCCCCAGGTTGGCCTCTTTCAACCACCATATCCCACATCTCTACAGCTACTGACATACAACCAATGTAGTGCACTATATTTTTAATTATACTGTACGCATAGCTAAAATACTGATTACTTTCCCAATATCAGTCAATTACCCTGTTCTCTCAGCTCACTAATAAATACGTCGTCAGCGCGCGTTAAAGCCCAAAAACAAGTAGTTTATCCCGAAAAAAAGAAAAAAAAAACAGAAAATTACACACGCCGTTACAGGTTATCCTTTATTGTCCGTCCATTTCAAACGCAGTACGGTAAATCTGATTTACTAAAATCAGCTTAATAGGGTATCGATACTTGGAGGTATGACGTAAACACCATATGGAAAAATATTGTTAATATCTAATAAATGTACTAGGAGCGTTTCAGTTCGTAGATGGCAGAAGTAAGTACTGTGCTTGAGCTGATAATGCATCAATCTGATAATTCTCTGTGGCAAAAATGTATTAATAATGCTGGGGGAAAAAATCTATAGGTTGGCAGTTCTAAGTTCAAAGTAAACTGTTTTCTTACCAGGAGAAAAACATAAAACAAGATCTCAAGTGAATTCCAGTAATTTCTCCTCCGACAGCTTAATCATTCCATGGTTTCCCAAATCACTCCAGGCAAATGCCGGGATGCTTCCTTCAAAAGGCCATGACCGAATTACTTCCCATTCCTTGCCCCCATCCTTTCCCGTCTCTAAAGACCTCGCCATTAGAGAGACGTTAAGCAGATAAAAAAAAAAAAAATCTTAATCATGTATCAACTGCTTCCACGTCTTCTCTTCCGTTGTTCTTAAACATTATGTGCCACGTGAAACACACGTAACTAATATGGTATTTATCGGTCGCTTACACTATAAAGTTTCCTAAGTAAGATCAGTTTATTTGAACGTAAGAAGTCTATATCGAGACGGCAAAGATCAGACAGACACCAAGCAGGTGCAATTTAAGACGTTTGTTTGTCTCACGTTTTTCCGGTCCGTTAGCCTTGAAGAGGCACGTTTCATTAGTTCGCGAGGCTTACTCACGTAAGCAATCTTTCAGACCTAGGAAGATCCAGTGGTCTCGAACCTACCAATATTTCGGTATTTCTGCCCATACAGAGTCTGTCCTACCGAAATGTAACCATTTGTCCACTATTTCTGAGACTACAACACATACATATCACACATGGTAACATGACATTCTATAGCTATTATGGAAACATATTTCTAAGACTCAATCTTCTTTTGAATTGGGACAAAATGTATACCATATTCAATGATTGGCATCAAACATCCTCCATATTATTCATTCCGTTTTTATATTTTCAGGTTGACAACCCATTTCGTTTTTGTTTTACGGGAAATTATTCGATCGATTATATGATAGGTAGTAGTTAGTTACATTTTGTAGAATGTTACGTATATCTTTTATGGACTACGCGTTTGTGCCCTACATTATCGACGTTTCAAGGGATTCCCGAGCTAGTTTGCTTGTCTATATTCTATTGGTAACCATTACCATAAATAAATTTTGTTAGTAAAATGTACATACATATTATTATAGACAAAGTGATTGGCAGTGCAGTAAGAGGGGATGCGCCGTATTTGGTGAATTATTTGCATTCAACGTGTTTCGAGATATTCCCAGTCGACAACCTTGGTCAGGTGAACCACCCGCAGCTGACGGAAAAAGCCTTCCAAGAGTTAATATCTTATTGTTAAATAACTTAATAAACGAGTTGAAAAGTCTCTTGTTTTTGTAATTTTGATTATGTTTTACTGGTATTGACTAGTGATTATTCATGATATGAAATGTTTGTTACAAATTTCTGGTATTAGTTTTAATTTTATAATATATCCTATAATTTCCTTATTATTTGACAAAAATAAAGATGATTACAACAGTATAATGTAGTAATGTAATGATATTTTAAATAAACTGTATTTAACTTGAAAAAATACTCTCACTGCCATCTTCTGACTTCAGTTTATACTATACGAAGCTGAAAAGGTGATACGAAAATCAAGTTCATCTTTGAATGCAAGTTGAAAACAAAATTTTCTTTCCAACTTTTGATGACTAATTTGTCGTCCAGTTGCGGCAGCAGATTGCCATAAATTTACTGCACAGTTTGAGTTCAAATTGGTAGCAAGTCTTGAAGGGGGTGGGGGGAGGGGGTGTCCATGAAAACATCACACGTAATTAATGGACTTCCCCTTATTTCTGGGACAGCTCCCAGTCAGAAGTCTCTCCTCGTCTTCCACAATTCCTCCTCTTCCACGCAACAGAACGCAAGTGAGAGTTCCTTGAAGATATGCTAAGTGAATTTGGAAATCTCAGACCATTAACCATTTTGTAACGGACTACTCAAACAAAAGCATACCCAGAGGCCTGATCCACCTGCCTCTCAAGCCGACGTAAGACGGTAGCAAGTCTTGGAGGGGGGGGGGGGCTAGGAAAACATCACACGTAATTAATGGACTTCCCCTTATCTTCTGTGACAGCTCCCAGTCAGAAGTCTGTCCTCGTCTTCCACAATTCCTCCTCTTCCACGCAACAGAACGCAAGTGAGAGTTCCTTGAAGATATGCTAAGTGAATTTGGAAATCTCAGACCATTAACCATTTTGTAACGGACCACTCAAACAAAAGCCTACCCAGAGGCCTGATCCACCTGCCTCTCAAGCCGACGTACGACGGTAGCGTGAATTCCTTGATGCAGTCACCTAATTGGCTAGTTATATTTTCTATAGGTTATATTTAAATTATCATTCGATAATAATACTGTCAGACTCTTCCATCTTGCATACTATCTTGATCCAACCGTCCTTGGATTCACAAGCGGCGTAAGGCGAGGGTGACGTGGGCGATGGCCTACGGCAGGGTGTTGCGTCCTGTTGTGCAACAGAGAGCTGAAAGACTTAAACACTGAAACAAGTGGGTATCGATTTTGACAATTCGGGAACTCGGATAGGAAAAGTTCAGGAGAAATAAATTCAAGAACACAAGAGGTTATGATGAACACACTTGTGACTCACGAAGCCGACAAACTCTTCACTGAGAATACTCAGAAATTACGAGAGGTACCTATTCCCAGGAGTACTGAACCAACTAGCAGAAGTTCTCTCTGCCAAAGGTCCATAAAACTTGATGAGCCTAACAGTAACAACGGCGACTACAGTAGCTAAATACACGTTGTCATCTCCGCTGCGCTGTCTGCTTGCTGGCTCACTCGCCGACTCTCGAAGACCTCTGGAGAAGTAGTCCCCCTCCCGCTGCGGCGGGCTCTTTTTTATAGCTGCCCGTGACGCGCTCCGCTGCCCGGCGCGACCTTCTAGAAGCTTACACCCGTATCTCGTTACCCACGCGCCACGCAGTTCCCCTGTCTGATGCAACCCTAGCCTCACACACGTTCACTGTTGTCTTCCCTTTACTACCTATTGCACCATCTTAACACTTGGGCATTAGGCGTTACTTTTAACACTTCGTAACACCTTCCCCCCATATTTGAGAATTTTGCAATCTCCCTGAGAATGCAAAATTCTCACACTACCTGTCGGCTGTGTGAGTCTCCTTTTTATTACTTTCTTTTCACGAATTACATTGGTTCACATTTTATTTCATTACTTATCTTTTAACTTGTCTTTTATTATTTACCAATATTTCCTTTACTTATAATATCCTGAAAGAGAGAATTTCAATTACATTACACCATTTTCTTTATAACAAGTATTTTTTCTACAACACATTATTTTTCTTAGTCTTAAGAATCTTCTTTTTCAATACTCTAATTATTTTCTTTTACATTACCTTATTTTCTTAATTTGAGAATTTTTCTCTCAGTTTACTACTTCTTATTTCTTACAATATCTTTTCCTTCTAATACTTTTCTTTAGTACTACACTCTCTTATAAAGTGAAGTCTATTTTTACAATACATCATTTTTATGATTTTACAAATTCTTTTCATGTAACAGAATACAATCTTTCTTACATTACAATCTTATATTTTTACAAACATAATCACTGTGACCATATCAGTTCATCTTAGCGCTTATCCGCTTTATAGTAAAACATTACTGGTGCACTTGGTTCATACTTAACACTCTTCTCCGGTGTTAGTATTCGCTCACTAAGCACCGCACCTTCTCCTTCAGTCACATACCTATTTCTTACAGGACCAAAAGTAATTTGTTCACTTTCATCACTGTTCATTCCAGCAGGATGATACCTAACTATACCAGTGTCAGGGTATCGGTTTACAATTTTATTCTTTACACATATTCTGGGGCAGCAGTCATCACCCATTGTTTTACGGAAGAATTTAAAACAATCCTTACAACACTTACAATATCTGCATATACAACATACTATTATTATCATAACTATTCCTGCTCCAAAATAACTCCATATGGGTATCGAATCTAATGAAAACATATTGAACACAGTCCTTTGCTGGTACGCTATTGCGTCCTCTAGCTCGTCTAACTTATGTCCCGCGGCTTTAAGGTCATCTAACTGACGAACCACTGGTTCGATTGGCAAATAAAGAGGGATTTCGGTTATATTTTTCTTTTTCTTGTCTATTAGACAGCAATCTACCTCCATATTTAAGTTTGGGACTATATCATTAATCAGTGCTATCGATCTAATGATATGTTCGGATTGAATTAGTACTTGTGCACCGTAACCCTTGCATTTACTCAGAAACTTAAGTTTCCCTGTACCATTAATTACTACATCTGTGGGCTTACTGTCATTGCATAACACTGTGAGCCCTTCTCCCTTTGGTGCTACAAATAACCATTCATTTCCTCTAATCTGTGTCCATACGCTTTCATTCAATACTATAAATTTTTGGATGCAGTCATCGGGGATTTTAGTTACAGGTTGAAGCATTCTAGCTTCACAAACCTCGTGATCATAAGTCGAAAGCAGCACAAAGGTTTGTTTACACACACTATGAATAGCCTCCAGCTTTTTACACTCCAATTGATCACCATTTATTTTAACATATCGCCTTTTGGCGTCATCCATTAACAAAAATTCTTTTTCCGGAGCTATGTATGTAAACAATCGTTTTTGGTGGCTTACCTCAACTGGTAGAGGCCATAATTTATAAATATTATAAGTTTCACTGTCCACTAGTGGGATATTCAGCACATAACTTAGAATGTTTCCCGAAATAAAGACATCTAGGTCGACCACCTTCAGTAACTGATACCCTCCGGCTTCAGTCAGTTTTATTGGCAATCTTTTGTCTTTAATTTCATCTTTTATTAACTCTAAATATTTGACCACTTGTTCTGGACTAACTAAATGAGGTTGAAGAATGCCTTTTTGTGCATTTACTATGGCAGTAATGATTACATCATATTCCTTCTCTAATTCACTGAAGATTGTTGTCAACTGTATTAACTGTTCATTCAACGTTACCCATATACCGAGTCTATTTATTCTCTTATCTGTACTAGTTTCATATTGATGAATGTGTTCATTTAATTTGAGTATTCCGGATGTAATTACCCGTTCATTTCTTTCTATTGAATCGACAGTATGATTGAAACTAGTCAACGTTGCCCTTACAATAGTGACTTGTTCTTTTGACAACTTCAATAATTCTTTCTGTTCCTGCTCTAATAGATTTATTTTTGATTTGAAATATGATGCATCATCTTCATCTAACGTCCCAAACAAGACTTTACTTATTTCTCCAACAAAATTTAGGATTCCTCTCTTTCGTCTACTCTGCTCATATTTAGCTAACTGCCCAATTAGGCGTTGAGAGGTTTCTATCCTACTTATATAATAATCTACCGCCCGCTTCATAGTTTTACATTCTGCAACACTTGTGTTTATTTCTTTAAGTCTTTGCTGACAATAGTCTACTGCTTTCAACGCTGCATCATGCGTAGCTTCAAACTTATGTTTTAAGTCATCTAGATTAAAATAACTCACTACTTTCCAAGTGACCGTATACAAACTCACTGTTCCCTTATGATCGTAGTACAGACCTGGTGATGACCGAAACTTTGTTATTTCTAAATCCTGCTGTTCCATTGCCGATGTACCACCTATCATCAAGACGATCACTGCTATCATCCAAGCTGTGGCCATCTTTCCTGCAATTCAGAAGAATTCTTTTAGCCTATTTGCATGTACTTTCGTAAATTTATTTCTCTTTAATTCTATCACAACGTTTGGTCCCTTAGTTTCCACTACCGTATAAGGGCCTCTCCATTGACTGTCCAACTTCTTTGAACGACCCCTTCGTACACTCTCATCATGCAATAATACTTTATCCCCTGGCTTAAAGACTACCGGTTTTTGCGTTCTGTCATAGTTTTCTTTACTTTTCTCTTTTGCTTGTGCTGTCGCTTCTCGCGCACACTGATGCATAGCCCGTAACCTTTCCTTTAGTTCAGTTACATAGTCATCATAGTTATATACTACTTCCTCCGGTTTCTTTTGTAATATTCCCGGTAAATTACATATTCGACCAAAGAATAATTCATGCGGCGTGTAACCCGTGGTACTATGCGGCGTCGTATTAAAGACAAATACCGCGTATGGGACCCACCTATCCCAGTCTGTCTGTTCTCTGTTTACGTAGTGTCGCAGCATTTCCGTTATTGTACGGTGCGTTCGTTCCAAAGCCCCATTACTTTGTGGGTGATAACTAGTGGTATGGATTTTCTCTATTCGTAATAATTTGCATACTCTCTTCATAGTATCACTCATGAAGTTACTTCCAAGGTCGCTTAACAAAACGGTGGGAATTCCAAATCTTAGGATTATTCGCTCGACCAATACTCTTGCTACCGTATTGGCATCCTGTTGCTCTATAGGCTCCACTACTAAGAACTTCGTTAAGGCGTCTTGGAATGTGAGCAAATATTTATTCCCGTTTTCGGTTTGCGGCATTGGACCTACAATATCAATATCACAACGCTCAAACACGTGTTCCGGAGTTTTCGTTATCTCCATTGGCATCTTCGTTTTATTTTGGGTAATTTTATTCTTTTGACAGCTTTCGCAATGACGAATGTACTGCTCAATGTCGGCTTTCATTCCTTCCCAAGTACAATATTTCTTAATTCTCGCGTAGGTCCTACCTATGCCCTGATGACAACCTATCGGCGATTCGTGATACTGCTTTAGGATCTTCATCTTCTCTTCCTGTGTAAGTCCTACCTCTTCTTCCTTATTAGCTGATATGCTCTCGGCTGTCTCCACATTATCATTTTCCTCCGCCTCCTCTACGGTTCTTATTCGCGAAAGAGCATCTGCTACTTGATTTCTCTTTCCGCTCTTGTACACGATTTCGTAATCGTACTCTTCCAGCTTTAAGCGGAACTTCATTAGTCTAGACGACGGATCCGATATGCTGTTTACCCACATTAACGGTTTATGGTCGGTACATACCGTAAATTTCCTACCAAATAGATATGGCCTAAATTGCTTTACTGCCCAACAAATGGCCAACATTTCCCTCTCTATCGTACTGTAATTTTTCTCCGCCTTATTCAAGGTTCTAGACACGTACGCTACAGGCAAATCCTTGCCAATTTCGCCTTGACTTAACACGGCGCCAATTGCGTCTTGACTTGCGTCTGAAGTTACAATAAATCGTTTTGTGAAGTCAGGATACTGTAGTACGGGAGGATTCAACAATTTTTCCTTCAATTGTTGAAACGCCTCTTCCTGCTTTGTTCCCCACGTATATGCGACTCCTTTCTTTAACAGCTCATACAATGGCTTAGCAATTTTACTGTAATTGCTTATGAATCGCCTATAGTACCCACTTAAGCCCAAGAATGCCTTCAATTGGGTAGTATTACTTGGTTGGGGGTAACGCTCTACGGCTTCTACCTTCTTCTGATCGGGTTTCAACCCTTCCTCCGTAAGTACATGTCCCAAAAATGTAACCTCCTTGCGCAAAAACTCACACTTATCTACTTGTAGTTTAAGATTATACTTTCGCAATCTTTCAAAGACATCCTCTAGTCTTGCATTATGCTCCTCAAGCGTTGGCCCAAAAATTATGACGTCATCTAGGTAGATGAATACTTTCTCACCCTGTAGTCCTGCCAATACAGAATTCATCAATTTTTGGAAGGTATTCGGTGCCGTCTTTAATCCCATTGGCATTCTTTTGAATTCGTAATGTCCATAGGGAGTGCTAAAAGCCGTCTTTTCCTGATCTTTCTCGTCTATCAGCACCTGATAATACCCCTTAGCTAGGTCGAGGGTTGTGAAATACTTCGCTTTACCTAGTCCATCTAGTATTTCATCGATCCTTGGTAACGGAAACACATTATTTACCGTCAGATCGTTTAATCGTCTATAGTCGATCACTACGCGCCACTTTTGCTTACCACTTGCATCCATTTTCTTTGGGATAATTAATACAGGCGAATTCCACGCACTATCACTTGGTATTACAATATCATCTTCTAATAATTTTTCTATTTCGGCTTGCAAAATTTCCTTCTGCGCCTCGGGTATCCGGTAGGGCCTCAACCGAATTATTTTTCCTTCCGCCTCAGGAAGAAGTTTGATTTCATGCTTGACAGCCTCAGTATAACCCAAGTGATCTCCTGGTAAATGAAATACATCGTTATACGCTGCGCATATACCTAATAAAGCCTCTTTCTCCTCTTTGTTTAAATGTTCTACCCGGAGATTTTCTTTCAATCTACTTAATCGCGACTTTACCTCTGGTCGCTCTTTTCTAATCCGTCTTACATATGCTTTTTCAAATTCGGGCACTTCTTCAGCTGTTATAAGGGGATTCTTTATTTTAACTTTCTTTTCTGTAGTATTAAGCATACTTGTAATACACATTCCATTTCTTACTGATACTAACGCTTCGGGCACATATATTCCTGGTTGTATCTCCTGCTTTGGAATGATCACTTCTGATGCATTCCTTACGGTAATCCTTACCTTTACAATCTTTTCTTCGCGCGGGCCTACTGTTACCTCATAGTGTTGAGCACCCCTGGCTCCTCCACTACGGTTACCACCACGTTGCACCACTTCTGCGTAAGTGGGCTTCCCACGGCCTTTCGCAACCATTTTTGGTTTGCTTGCCGTTAATTGCGCAACTCCCGTTGCCAACGAATCGATGCATCTCGCTTTCGATTCAATATACCGCCTTTCTACGGGGCTTACCGTCTTCGAAGCAGACTCTGCTGCTTTCGGATACCTTCCGTCTCGTCGCACAATTCCGTTAGTGGACGGACAATCTCGCCTTTTCACGGGGCCTACCGTCTTCGAGTCACCCAGTGCCCTCGGAATCCTTCCGTCACGTCTCACAGTTCCTTTAGTGGACGGACATTCTCGCCTTTCCACGGGGCCTACCGTCTTCGAGTCACCCAGTGCCCTCGGAATCCTTCCGTCACGTCTCACAGTTCCTTTAGTGGACGGACATTCTCGCCTTTTCACGGGGCCTACCGTCTTCGAGTCACCCAGTGCCCTCGGAATCCTTCCGTCACGTCTCACAATTCCTTTAGTGGACGGACAAACACCATTTCGCGTCGTAATCCCTACGACATTTCTCGAGGCAGCGCCTACTGCCCTCGGGAAATTCCCGTTCCATCCCGCAGGTCCGTTAGCGGGTGGACACATACCACGCATCGCATTCTCTACGATACGCTTCTTCCCATCCCGTCTCGCAGGTCCGTTAGCAAGCGGGCATACTTCACCTGATGTCGCAATTCCTACGACACCCTTCTTACCGCTTCGCTTCACAAGTCCGTTAGTGAGCGAGCAACTTTCATCCGATGTCGCAATCCCTGCAACACCTTGCCTAACGCCACGCCTCACAGTTTCGTTAGTGAGCATGCGTCTTTCATCCGATGTTGCAATCCCTGCAACACCTTGCCTCACGCCACGCCTCACAGTTTCGTTAGTGAGCGTGCGTCTTTCATCCGATGTCGCAATCCCTGCAACACCTACTTTCTTAACACAACGCGTCCCACGTTGCGTCATACACGGCCCTTCTTGCGCGGTATACAATCTAATTCGCCTCCCGCGAATATTCATAACTCTTTTCCCGTAATCTATTACGGCCTTATTTTTCGTTAGAAAATCTCTTCCTAACAATCCTTCGAAAGGCAAATCTATGTTTGCCCCAATTATATGAAACTTTTGTTTCAATATCAAGCCCTCCGCGGCTTTTAATTCCAGGACTACCGAAGCTTCAGTTTGTACTATATTATTGCTTATCCCCTTAATTCTAATTTTTTCTCTATCATCACTTTTTACTGCCCAGTTTATACTATCTCTTTTTACCAAGCTTATCTGTGCCCCACTGTCGGCTAGGAATCTCATCGGATTACGCCTTGCTTTTTCACATTGCATAGTCACATATTCATTTTTATCTGTGCAGTCTACCTTATACACTTTGTGCGATATGGCGCAATGTGACCGCTCCATTACGCCACCTAGCAGTTTACCGATTTTCTATCTCTTTCCTTTCCCGACCATGCATTTTCTCGGCAATCCCGCGCATAATGCCCTTTTCTATTACACTTATAGCATGTAATTTCACTTGCATACGGTACCTTTTTCTTAAAGGGTGCTGTTTGAGCAGCTTGCCTAGCGCTACTTCTCGTTTCCCGCCGCGTTTCCATCATTCTGACGGCGTTTTCTTTTTCCATCTTATCTAACTTAGCAAGCACTGCATTTATCGCCTTTTTGTCCAGCTCATCCTCTTTATTAATTTTTCTTACACACCTTTGCGCCCGACAATCCTTGGCTGTATGCCCAGACTTTTTGCAATTGAAACAGAATGGGGGGTTTTTTCCTTCTACCTTTGGATTCCTGAAGGAATACCGCGAAACCGGTTTTTCTTTCGCTGAAGCTATCGCACTTTCCTCTGTGGCTGCGATTTCCACGGCTTCAGAAAGGGTTATGGTTTCCCCCTAGCTCGCACAATAGTTTTTATCCGGTCATCATACAACCCTTGAATAAATACGGCCCTTCCTAGCTTTAAAACTAGAGCTATGCTTCCCATCAGCTCCTCTTCCGTCATTACATTTTTTATTGCTTCTCTGAACTGATGTTGGAGAGCATCTATACGCGAACCCCATTGCGTAATACTCTCCCACGACTCTTGCCTACTAGCAAACATTTTACATGCATAAAAATCAAGAGTCCTCTTACTGCCATAATTTTCTAACAAGATTGCACGAACTGCCGGCCAGGTGGTAGTCAGATCTCGGACAAGAAGTTTACTCCTAGGTGCCCCTACAATTTTAGCCTTCACAAACTTTAATAAAATTTCTTTTTGTTCCGGTACAATTAATTCGAATGCTGAATCTACATTATCCAACCACTCATTTAATCTCGTCTTTTCTCCGTCAAAAGAATCTGGGATCAATTTTATCACTTCATTCAAACTAATGTACTGCCTATGGGTTGACGACTGCGCGCCCTGACTGCCTGACACTGCTTCGTTAGGCATGCTTACAATTTTGCTTTCTCACCTGCTGAAATCAACTGCTGTGTAGCGATGAGATGTGGTGTTGTCCCCGACGTGACGTCGTTGTCGTGTTGACCCGCGCTGTCCGCTCGACTGCGAAGCTCTGCTGTGCTGGTATCAATCGGCTGCCGGCTGCTGGCGACAGCTGCTACCTGTTGCTCCCGACCGGTGTTGATCTGCTGTTGCGACGGCTGCTCAGCTGTTACTCGGCGGCGTTGCTATCGATCAGCGTCCCGCGTGATGTCGCGTACCGCTCCCCGTAGACGACCAATGGATCCTCTTCTTTTCTTCCAATGTCGCCTCGTTGCGCAATCTTACTAGTCAGCTTCGTGCTCAAAGCCGTCAGTCTTTTCCTGACTTCGGGCTGAGAATCTCTGAAAACCCTACTCCTATTCCTCGAACTGCGGCCTGTGTTCGCTGTACGTACTGACCTATGGGCAACCTTGGCCAAAATTCTGTCAGTCGTCTCACTGGTTTTGTGGCTTTTCCGGCCAAACACTCGTAGCTTTCCTAGGCCTAACCCCACATCTGACACCAAGAAAATAACGTCTCTGTTGCGTCCTGTTGTGCAACAGAGAGCTGAAAGACTTAAACACTGAAACAAGTGGGTATCGATTTTGACAATTCGGGAACTCGGATAGGAAAAGTTCAGGAGAAATAAATTCAAGAACACAAGAGGTTATGATGAACACACTTGTGACTCACGAAGCCGACAAACTCTCACTGAGAATACTCAGAAATTACGAGAGGTACCTATTCCCAGGAGTACTGAACCAACTAGCAGAAGTTCTCTCTGCCAAAGGTCCATAAAACTTGATGAGCCTAACAGTAACAACGGCGACTACAGTAGCTAAATACACGTTGTCATCTCCGCTGCGCTGTCTGCTTGCTGGCTCACTCGCCGACTCTCGAAGACCTCTGGAGAAGTAGTCCCCTCCCGCTGCGGCGGGCTCTTTTTTATAGCTGCCCGTGACGCGCTCCGCTGCCCGGCGCGACCTTCTAGAAGCTTACACCCGTATCTCGTTACCCACGCGCCACGCAGTTCCCCTGTCTGATGCAACCCTAGCCTCACACACGTTCACTGTTGTCTTCCCTTTACTACCTATTGCACCATCTTAACACTTGGGCATTAGGCGTTACTTTTAACACTTCGTAACAAGGGGTGGCCAACCCGCGGCCCGCGAGATTCATCACACTTTTACAAAATATATTTATTGTATAATGGCCAAAGAAGTTAAAATCAATCTATAAAAAAATACATTATTTGTGCGTCCATATATTCAAAAATTATCTGTTGAAATTATGAGTATCATTGTTATTAAATTATCTATATTTACATGTATGAGTAATAGGAAACACAATAATAATAACTCATTATGTTTCCATTTTTCACAAAAAAGTTTGTAGTGGGTCTACATGTAATATGGGAATATATGATTTTATATGCGGCCCGCGGAGTTATGGTGCATTTCCAAAGTTTCCCGCAAGATCATTTGGGTTGGCTACCCCTGGCCTACGGCCTCGCAGTTCGAGAGGCCTCGCACCTCGAAGATTAATGCAGCCTTATTTAATCCGTAGAATAAATTAGGACCAGGGCCGGCGTTAAGGGGAGGAGGAGGGTGGTAAGCGGGTTAAATGTATTCGGGCCCGCCCCGCTGATGGGGGGCCCGATTACCGGCTGCAGGTTCCCCCCGCTCGACAAATTGTAGAGCTAAAAAAAAAGGTCACCCATTTGGTCTGAGGGAGGGCCGTAACCGATGAATTGGCCAAGGGCCCCCAACTGGTTGCGTGACTGCTAAGAACGCTTACCCCGGGCCCCAAACTCCTAGCGCCGGCCCTGATTTGGACCCTGAAAAGCTGTGGCCGTGACTAAATATTTCACGTATCATAAAACGATCAATTACGCCGGCTAGCAAGCATCTGGCAACACTAATATTCTAACAACTTTTGCTGACGTGACGGTGACTGTCGCGTGGAATCTCCGGCCAGTGATAATTTTTTCTAATTCAGTTTGCCTTCCGCAGAATCGAGGCCGTGAAGGCCGTATTATTCCAACTTGATGACGTTGAATGCATTGAATGCTTCAAATGTCTCACAGAATAGCCGGACACTTAGTGTTCGTGATTCGGTATTGAACGAAATACTCAGCTCGGAATTTATTATATCATTACACTTATGGTAAGAGATAATATCGCGAGTTAATCCTTAGTTAAATATGGTAATCTGTAAAGTTCATTTAAGCATTTTCCGTGAATATTTGCGTAAATTTTGTGACTGGATTAAAGAGTATCGACATACTGAGTTTGAAGCGCTTGTATGACGCTCGTTAGTTTATTGGGAAAAAAAACCAAATTTAAAAATGAAAATACAACATATAATGAAAATCAGCCTTCAGTCACTTTGATGAATTAAGTACCACAATAATTTCACATTTACTTCTTCCCTCTCATGACAATACAAATTCACTACACTTCGTTCTAATTGGTTTTTCAGCACAGAAATGAACTGCACTAGGCACGAATCTCACTTAAGCGAACAAACAAATGTAAATAAACCAATGTAAATAACAAATGTAAATTAATACCTGATGATGAATCCACAGGATTCGAAATGCATTGTAATTTAATAAATTTGCATTCATTAAAGTGACTGAAGGCTGATTTTCATTATATGTTATATAATTAATACAGTAACGTACAAAGATAGAATTATGGATAAAATTAAATTAAAAATAAAAAGGTAGCCGAAAAGCAGCGATGAATCAATACAGTACGAAACAGATTTTTTTTACTAAATGACCGTTATTAATTCCATAATGAGAAATATGGATTCAAGATAAGTCTAAAACAAACACTTTGAAATTTTCTGTTTTCTCTTAGATTTAAGCAAGATAAAAAATATTCCAGAAGCGCATATATTAAAAACTACCATGATTTACATACAGTCCTGACAGTGGGCGATCGCAATAGCTTCCATCCTTACATATTATATGTAGAAATAGCATTTTCCTGCTGCTTCGCATGCGTGTTCTTTGGTAAGTGTAAAAAGTTTTCACCGATTTTATTCTGTTACCAAATTCTGACGTAGACATGCATGAATTGTAAATGTCTTCTGAAAACTTGTTTCAGTTATGATCTTATATCAAAAAACAATTTTTTTTGGATACTAATCTCGTTTCCTTTGGTGTCGAAACACTCCTCTTTTATTGTTTTAAATATTTTTTTTTAAGTTGATTTAGCTCTTTTTCAAATTCAATCCAATGCTCTGTGCGCTATCGTTATAGTAGAGTACAATTATTGGCAACACTGCGCGGTTAAGCAAATAGAGCATCACTCTATTGCTCCAATAATCACAGGAAATCTTCGTATTTGCCGTCGGTCACCTTTTTGTTAATTTTTTTTAATTAGTTTTCTAGGACAATTACTTATGAAACGAGGAATTTTGAAATTAAAGGAAAGATATCTAAATTTACTAAAATCAAGGTAGGTGGATAGCAAAATTGTAATTCCTTGCAATTATTTAATTTTGTATTTTCTTTTGAAACTAACTGAAAAAAAATCAGCAAGTTTGTGTCGGAACATTCATAATCTAGTCTACAGTTTCCATTGTCCGGTGATGAATTAAGATCAGATCTTTCACGCGGGGCACGATATTATTTTTTTAAAATTGTTTTGCTTATTTAGAACTAGCAGAGTTCCCAGCGTTGCCCGGTATGATCTAGATTGATTTGCACACACGGTGAATATTGAAGCTCATAAAAGTGGTAAGGTTTTGTTTGGGTATTCGACTATAACCGTGGCGTCGCATTTTGTTGATGGTACCCTATGTGACTCGATTAGTCAAATTCAAAGTATATATATATATATATATATATATATAATTGTATGTAACTTGGTGAGACAAATCGAAAATAAAGTATAAATGTTTTTGATATCTCGCTTAGTTCTCGAGATATTGCATCACTAAACCACTATATCTAACAGGTGAAAATGCACTATAGGTGTTTTATTTTCTCCCCAGTGGTTGTTGTTAGGTTGAAATACAGCGTGGACCAGAAGAAACGTCACCAAAAGCACAAGGAAGTATAACTGATTTTTGACATGCTAAATCTCGAAAACCAAGTGAAATATTAAAAAATGTTATTCTTTATTTTAGATTTTTTATCGCCGAGTTCTATAAGAATTCATCATCAGATTTTTGTGTACGATAATGTTAGAACTGCCAGTTTTTTTCACTTGTGAATTAAATTTCATGTCAGTAGATCCATTTTTCTATACGTATTTTTTTTTTAATTTAATTTAATTGCAATGGAGCACACGTTCCGGTGGCAATTTCCCTACACACCCAACTTCCTCCTATCCTACACTCACCTACATTTGCCTTCTACAAATTTTAACTTTAAATTCTTTTAACGTTTTCGGTAGATTATTCATCATTCCCCTTGGTAACTCATTCCAATCCCTGACACCCTTACCTAAAAAAGAAAATCTTCCCACACCCTTGTGCCTGTAATCGAGTGTCAGCTTATGGTCATGGTCATCTTTTCCCTTCCATGAACTACTTTTCATACCTACGGCAATATCTTTCTATGCCTCGTCGCCAATATACGCCCTGTACACTCCCATTATCCTACTCATCCTCCTCCTGTCTTGCAATGAATCCCATTCCAGCTCCTTTATCATATCTGTCAATGATTGCATTCTGCGATAATTTCCAGAAACAAATCTAACAGCCGTTCTTTGCACCTTCTCCAACTCCTGTATTTGATACTCAAAATGTGGGTCCCATACTACACTACCATATTCGAGCAATGGTCTTACCAAAGTTTTGTAACCCAATTCCTTTACTTCTCTCGTGCATCCTCTCATCACTCTCTCCAACAAGTGCAGAATTTTGAAGACTTTTCTTACCACCTGTGCAATGTCTCCTGCCCAGTTAAGCTTGTTATCAAATGTAATGCCAAGATATTTACATTTCAAGTTTTCAGCAAGCAATTCTTTCCCCACCTTATATTCATAATTAACCTTTTGTTTTTTATTTGTGTATCTAATTAGCTGACTCTTCTTTGCATTTATCTTCATCCCATGTTTACCAACCCAACTAGATATCCTGTCCAGATCACCCTGCAACTGTTTACAGTCCTCTATCGTTTAGATCCTTTTATAAAGCACTATGTCATCTGCAAACAATCTAATTTCAGATAGTTAACAATCAACATAACTATTCATTAGAATAATGAATAGCAATGGTCCCAATACGCTACCCTGCGGCACTCCCATTTTTACTTCCACTTCCTTTGATACCGCATTTCCCACCCTAACTTTCTGTTTTCTACCTTTTAAAAATTCTTCTACCCAGCAAATCACTTTCTCATCCACTCCAATAGTTTTTATCTTATTTACTACCATTTTGTGGCTTACTCTGTCAAACGCCTTTGAAAGATCTAGTGCTACACTATCAATTTGGCCTCCCTTGTCCATTTCATCTGAAATATCTTGCATATATCCCACTAACTGAGATTCGCATGAATATCCTTGCGTGAACCCATGTTGCCTACTTGAAAACCACTTACGTTCCTCACATACATTTCTGTTGTGGTTGCATATCAATCTTTCCATTAATTTACCTACCACTGAAGTCAAACTGATTGGCCTGTAATTTTCGACTCTATTTCTCACCCCTCCTTTATGTACCGGTACTACTAAACGGCTAATCACCTGTGTAGCAGAAAAGAGATGAGTTTGGGATTGATTTATTCCTGCAATATTTTTAGCCATATCAGGAACATGTGTACTATCTTTTATAATGATAACCACAGCAAGTCGTCCAGCAATAGAAACAATGATTTTTTTCGGAAAATGTGATAAAGACAGAATCGCTCATCAATAAATTACAAAAAAAATAACGCTGTGTCAACAGTAAAGGTTTTAAACAGTTCAATTTCATGTTAAATGCCATCAGTTGCGCATTACTTACGATTAACAGCAAGAATTTAATTCGCTTGCAAACATCAGATATTGTAGCTGTGCGGCCAAAGACCGTAATTCCAAAAAGCAACAATTTTCTCGGAAGGTTCTTCAGTAAACGTTTTAAAGAGTTCACTTTCATGTTCATAGGCCTACCTGTCAAATATACATTACTAAATATCAACGGCGAATATAATTTCACAACATCAGAGATTGTAGCAGCCTCAGATAGTAATTTCAAGAAACAAAGAGTATATCGAAAGATTTTTTCATTGTATTATTAAAATTAATTTAAATATTTTCCACTTTACGTAGTTTCCTCTTCGATATAACCATGTATATATAGGGGTTACCAAATGTTAATTCAAGGGATTCTGTTGCATGTGGCGAGTGGGAGACGACTTTGCCGAAGAAGAAGAGAAGAGGCCATTTTGAGGACACTTGCTGTCGGGACGAGCCACTGTGCAGACGTGTCAGCCGACACGCTCTCGTCCGGTGATCACTGACTGTTTCTGATCACACTCTCTTGCTCTGGGAAGCGAGAAGTTGTATGGCATGTCCGCCATGATCTGGAAGCTGTTGTGGTAACGTGGTCGTATCCGCTAACCTGGCTCTCGCAGCTGCAGTGGCACTGTGCGTGTCACACTTCATCACGACGATGCATTCATGGTAAAGTACCGGCGCATTCGGTCACGATTCATTGGGTTTTGACGAGACTTGTGAGCCCTTAAGCGGCACTGAGAAGACTCTGCTCCCGTCGTAAAATCACTGAGCTAGCTAATTTTCATGTTTAATTTCAAATTCCAAGCATCTTGTTAATTTGTGTAAATTCAAGACGATGCTTTTTAACTTTATATGGCGCCCCTGTGATACTCCTTTTTGTAGTAAATATTAACTTCAATTTGATGGCCTGTGTTGCCACTTTGATAATATGTTGATTTTGCTATTTGTTGAAATATTTAATTTAGTTTTATGATTGCTTTTCATCGGCGGATTGTAAAGGTCGGGGATTGCTTGTTTTTGTTGTCTTTGGAATATGTTTAACGTAAAGTTAACTATTACCCGGCCTTGTATAAGCCATAAGACTCAATAAATGGGATATTATTTTGTGTACAATATTCATGGTTCTAGTTCCATCTAGTTCACCATTTAATTTATTTTTATTTTCATATTCTAATAACTCACGTGTAAAGGTATGAAGGTAAGGCAGGTGTTGTTGGAGGTGATAAAATTATAACTATATTTTCACCCACGTCCCCCTTTTTAATAAACCATGTATATGGTTTAAAGACTAAAAACCAAAATTTAAGAAAGTAAACGTTACATGCGATAGCATGGCTATTATTGTTTTACGATGTATGACATAAGCATTGTATTTCATTTTTTGTTTGTTTCAGGCTGTGGGCTCAGATTTTGATTTACCACTCCGGCGTTATGTTATGTTGGAGCATAAAACTTACCAAACACTTCAATTAAGATTCTAATCTTTAAAACGGTGAAAACCCCATCGAAATCTGCTCTGTAGTTTCCGAGTTTTTATACTTCAAATATATCCGGTCTTCATTTTATAGATATAGATTTTCATTTTGTAGATATAGATTCAATTAGTTTTCAAGCTAAAAATCACGAGTATCTTGAAGTATTTTTGGTGGTTCGTAATTTTGAATTTATTATCCTATTGATTGGTGTAATTATAGAAAGACTCTAAACTAGAGTACTTTTAGAGTTATCCGATTTACATTCTTTTATAATCGCTGACAAGGTAAGAGTACCTGCCTGTTGTGACGGTTTACCTACAGTAAGATATGAAATTGTTTGATGTTCGAATTTAATCAAATACGATGACTCAGAAAATCACCTTTATTGTCAAGTTTCAAGTCAATCCGAACAGATCAGTGTTCGGTGATGGTGTCGTCTGTCGTTGGTGAACAGTTTTTGTAAAGAATGAGCTTTTTAACTTAGTCGGAAGTGAAATCGTAAAAATGTAGCTGATGTAATGAATTTACCATTTACGTTGTTATTGTACATCATGTGGTGTTTTTATCTATTTTGTTATGAAATTGTTTGTCTGTGAATTGAAAACTTTCCACATCCCACAGAACCAGTCTCTTTTAAAGGGATCTATGGAAAATTTATTGTATTGTATAGCACTTTTCCTCTCCTCTGGTAAGCGAAAAGTCTCCAGACTCAATCTAAATAATATTTAATTGTAAATAAGGAATGATAGGGGATGCAAATCCACTACTCGTCACAGATGAAGGAGGGGCGCCACGACATACACAAAAACAAACTTTATAATATTTCAGTATAATCCTTAATCATGACTAGAGGAGGACATGTGAAAAGGGAATCAAATGTGTACTCACTAAGACTCGTCGCTTGACACTAATAATTTAACATATAATACAATGTAATATTCCCTTATGCATAATACATTTGCCCCCTTCTCAGTATTCTCAGAAGCCATTTCAATTTGTTCCTTTCTTATGTCTGCTCGCTTCTACCTATGAGGAGATGATTCCCTTCCGATTTTCCCACTCCAATTGCTGAATGTTAGCCCCTAATGATCTCATTAAATCAGATGATTAAATATCTCTGCTTTTTTCATATCCTCTGTAATTTCTTCTCCTTTATTATCTACAACTGTCTGTATGCCATTGATTTTCCTCAATGTATATCATAGAAATTTCTAGGTGAATTCTCTCTTCCTTCCCTGTTTGCAGTTATTAATGCCCTACTTAATTGTGTTTTCTACCGCTTTGCTGTATATTAGTCTTGCTATGTTCTGTTCTTAACTACCCTTTTAACCTTTCGTCCTTCCTATTAGCGTATGTTGATTCTACAGGGCTAGTCAAAATGATTGCAGTGATTTCATAAAATTACTACAGATTTATTATTTGACATATACTTACAAGATTACACAGATGTATAAACAAACTGTGAAAGTTTTTTTGGGTGTCTACAGATGCTCAATATGTGCACCTTTAGTGACTCTGCGCACATCAAGTCTATAACCGAGTTCTTCCCATACCCGATGCAGCATGTCTGTCAGAGAGCAAATGCACTGATGATGCGAATCCGCAGGTCTGGCAGATCAACTGGTACTGGTGGCCAGGGCCGGCGTTAGGGAGGGGTAAGCGGGGTAAAAGTACCAGGGCCCGAGCCCCCAAAGAGGGCCCTCCGGCGATGGTGCCTAGCTAAATAGAAACCAAACAAAAAAAAACATTCTAAAAAGGTGTTAATTTTATGATTAAAATTTTCTGCCTGTATCCAAAAACTCAAAGTTTAAAGTAAGGTAAAAAAAAAAAAAAAAAAATCGGGGTTTGGGGGGAGGGGGCGAGAACACTTATCTGGGGCCCGAGAATCCTAGCGCCGGCCCTGCTGGTGGCACGAACACTGTGTCTTTTACGAAACCCCAAACAAAGAAGTCGCAGTGGGTTTAGGTCAGGGGAACGAGGAGGCCATGACATCAGCAACCCCAGCACGACCAATCCATCTGTTTGGAATCCTGGTGTTTAGGAAATTATGGACAAGTAGAGAAAAATGGGGTGGAGCGCCGTCCTGCTGGAAAATGAAATCATCACTGTCAGCTTCCAGAAGTGGCATGAGCCAATTCTGCAACATTTGCAGATTTTCCTTGTGATCGTCACCTCATTAAAGAAAAAAGGCCCATAAAGTTTCTTTGGTGAGATCGCGCTAAACACGTTCACTTTGGGAGAGTCATGAACGTGCTGCACAAAAGCATGGGGGTTTTCGGTCCCCCAAATGCTCACATTGTGCCTGTTGACTTTTCCGCTCACATGAAAAGTGGCCTCATCATTAAACACAAGTTTTTCTGCGAATATTTCGTCTTGTTCTAGATATTGGGCATAGAATTGAAAACGACGCACTTCATCGTTGTGCGACAGTGATTGTAGCAACTGTAACCTGTAAGGCTTCACAAGCAGTCGCTTCTCCAAACGGTCTTCTGTGGAATTCTTAATTCCCTGATCGCTCGAGAAGCAGACTTCTGTGGGCTACGAACGTAACTGGCGCGCACACTTCTTATTATTTCTTCAGACACAGGAGAGCGACCCGTTGTTTTACTATTACAAGGGCATCCCGTGGCTTTACCAACGCCGAATGATGTTAGCATGAGGAGGATCCTTGCCGAACTT
Source organism: Vandiemenella viatica (assembly GCA_031002005.1). Classification (NCBI taxonomy): domain Eukaryota; kingdom Metazoa; phylum Arthropoda; class Insecta; order Orthoptera; family Morabidae; genus Vandiemenella; species Vandiemenella viatica. Next base: position 368,700,429 of record CM061920.1, on the reverse strand, counting down.
GGTTCTAAAATGTCGCTGAAGAGTTACCACAGACCAAGTCGAATGAAATTCGAGAACAATGTGCGCTTTCTCACTTTCGGCCATTGGCCATCTTGCCCTCTAGCGGCCACCGCATGAAGCTTGCATTTAGTGCAAGTGGAACTTGGAGAGCCACTTGTCTTATAACCAGTGGCGTAGCTAGGTCAACAAGGGCCCCGGTGCAAAAAAATTTATTTTGGGCCTTCAGGCCAGATGGGCGACCTTTTTTTGCTTTGTGTTGAGCAGTGAGGGCCCTTCCTGTGTCTCCACGGCCCCCTTAGTTTAATGTTTGAAGGGGCGGCAATCTCAAATTCTTTTGACCCGGTTCGGAAAATTCCTAGATCCACCACTGGCTGTAGTTAGATAGGGAGCGGCATAATCGGTATTGCACGCGGGCGCTCAAACAGCTAGCGGCGGGCCTGGGTGCGCGTGGGGGCTCCTTGAGATATGCTTTTGGGCCCCCTGAGGGTAGGGGCCCCGGTGCACTGCACTGCCTAGCACCATAGTAGCTACGCCCCTGCTTATAACGGCAAACCACATCATCGTACCTATAATAGTACAGCCAAAAAAAATTGAGAAATCGCTGCAAACATTTTGACTAGCCCTGTATACCATGAATCATTACTTTGTTTTGCCAAAAACACTTCTCATTCTCACTATCTCCTTGAACACTTACTTCCATCTCCTCTCAATATACTAAATCTGTCTGGAAATATTACTTTAATCCTGAAATATGTGCCTTATTTTTGTAATTGTACCCATAATCATACTCTAATCATCAGGAAATATTAGTAATATATCCACCATCCTTATGTCATTGTGTTCTGCTCTACAATATGTGTAAAGCCTCCGTCCCTCAATTAACTTTTTGTAAATATCTGATCTCCTGTGGTATTATTCTTATTTTCTTGATAAATTTAGGTCCTCACCAATAATGACCAACCTTTGTTCAGCTCTGGATATGAATTTAATTTCTCCCTTAGGTCCTCAGTTTGGTCATTCACTCCAGTAAGGCAAGCAGCCAAGACCCTTATTTTTCTCTTTTGCATCTCCTCAGCAATCTACCATCATCAAATTTTTCCTATTCCTGAAGCCTGAAATCAATTGCCAGCTTGTAGTCATAGTCATCTTACTTTCCATGCACTATTTCTAATTCTACTTCCAATATCCATCAAATTCTCATCACTAATAAACACCTTGTACACTTACAGCTCTCCTCAGGTCTACCAGCAACAAGTCCAGCTCCTACATCAAGTCAGTTGTATTTAGTAGTAATTTCCACTAACAAATATACCTGTCCTCCTATGTGAGGCCTTCAACTATTGTACCTGTGAAAGCAAAAAGTTAGGGTAGGAACTGTATGGAAAAAAAAGGAAGTGAAAAATGGAAGTGCCAGAGGGTATAGCAAAGATCCCAATACAATTTGGACCATTGCTATTTGTTATTAGAATTAATGACTGTGTTGATGGTTTACTGTCAGTAGTTTAGTTGTTTGCAGATGTTATAATGTTAAAAAATAGGATCACAATGGAAGAAGATGAACAGCTGCAGGGTGATCTTGACATGATAGCTACCTTGGTAGGTCAACATGGGGTAGAGATAAATGGAAAGAAAAGTCAGTTTATTAGATACTCAGAATATAAAAAACAACTAAAGATTGATTATGCTTGTAGGAGGGGGAAGAAATTGCTTGTTGAAGTGCTGAAGACTTGAAATGTAAATACCTGGGCATAACATTTGATAATAAACTGAACTGGACTGGACAGGATGCATTGTACAGGTGGTTTCTACCATCAAGGTTTCATAATCCTTCATTTATTGGAGAGAGTGAAGCGGGGATGTACCAGAGAATCGAGGAAATCGTGTTACAAAACTTTCTTTAGACCATTGCTTGAATTTGGTGGTTAGGGACTCACATTTCGAGTATCAAATGCAGGAGTTGGAGGGCTGCTAGATTTGTCTCTGGAAATTACTGCAGAACACAATCAGTAACTGATATGATGAAGGAGCTAAATTGGGATTCATTGGAAAATAGGATGAGAGTGAAGAGATTTCTGGAAGTGTACAAGGCGTATATTGGTAATGAGGTGTATAAAGATATTAAAGATATCGGTGAAAGAATTAAGAGAGTTGCATGTGAGGGAAAAGATGACCATGACCAGAAACTGGCACTTTATTTCAGGCATAAGTATGTGGGAAAATTTTCTTTCATAGATAAGGTCTGGGATCGGAATAAATTACTAGGTGGAATAATGGATAATTTACCAAAATCACAGAAATAATTTAAAATTAACATTCTTAGAAGGCAAAATTAGCCAAGTAAAAGGAAAATGTGTGTGCAAGGAATTTGTCACCAGGGTGCGTGCTCCATCACAATTAAATAAATTAAATTAAATTGTGCCACAACATTCAAGCAATGGTCTGACCAAAGTTCTGTAACAAATCCTCCTCCTTCTCTTCTATATGCCATCATCATTCTCTCCAATAAATTAAAGATTTTGAAATATCTTCCTACCACCCACCCACCCAAAGTATGCTGCCTAGTTAAGTTTGTTATCAGATGTTATACTAAGATATGTACACTTACGGACTTCAATAAGAAATTCCTTCCCCACCCAACAATAAAAAAAAACTTTCATTTTTTATATGCAAGCCTAATAAACTACTCTTCTTGGCATTTATCTTCATTCTGTATTGACCTACACAACTAGATATTTTGTCCAGTATACACTGCAGCTGTTCACAGTTGTCTAACATTTTGACCCTAGTATATTCCATTACATCATCTGCAAACAACCTAATTTCTTACTGCAAACCATTCACAATCTTTCATTATAATGAATAGCAATTTCTTACTGAAAACCATTCACAATCATTCATTATACTGAATAGCAATGGTCCAGTACACTATCCTTTTGACACCCCTCTTTTCACTTCCACCTCTTTTTTTTGCTGTCATCAGTCTTTTGACTGGTTTGATGCAATCTTCCATCTCTTCCTATCTAACCTCTTCATCTTTACATATCCCTTACAACCCATGTCCTCAATTGTCTGCTTCATATATTCTAATATCTGTCTTCCTCTATAGTTCTTACCTTCGACTGTTCCCTCCACTAACAAATTAACCAATCCAGCATGTCTCAAAATATGGCCTACCAGCCTGTCTCTTACGAGGTGCATTCAAGTTCTAAGGCCTCCGATTTTTTTTCTAACTAACTACTCACCCGAAAACTATGAAACTGGTGTTACTTCTTGACGTAATCTCCCTGCAGACCTACAAATTTTCACAACGTCGACGCCATGATTACATGGCCGTGGCGAAGGCTTCTTTATGAGTCTGTTTTGACTACTGGAAAATCGTTGAAGCAATAGAAGCACGGCTGGAGAATAGCGGCCACGGAGAGTGTCTTTCATTGTTGGAAACAGCCAAAAGTCACTAAGAGCCAGGTCAGGTGAGTAGGGAGCATGACAAATCACTTGAAAGTTGTTTTCACGAAGAAACTGTTGCGTAACGCTAGCCCGATGTGCGGGTGCGTTGTGGTCCGTCAGTATTCGTGGCACCCACCTGGAGGACACTTTTCGCATTTTCAGGTCGTCGTGCAGGATTGTGTATACAGAACCCACGGAAATGCTAACACTGGAGGCGATCTGTTCAACAGTCATTCGGCGATCCCCCAAAACAAGTCTCTCACTTGCTCGATCACGTCGTCAGACCGGCTCGTGCGAGGCCGAGGTTGTTTTTTGTCACATGATGTTCTGCCTTAATTAAACTGCCGCACTCACAAACGCACTTTTGACACATCCATAATTGGATCACCACATATCTCCTTCAACTGTCGATGAATTTCAGTTGGTGTCACACCACGCAAATTCAGAAAACGAATGATTGCACACTGTTCAAGTAAGGAAAATGTTGCCATTTTAAGTATCTAAAACAGTTCTCATTCTCGACGCTGCTGTTAGAGTTCCATCTGTCGTACAGTGCTGCCATCTCTGTCGCGTATTAACAACATGTGCAGACTCATTTTAAAACAATGCACATGTTTCTATTTCTTCCCAAAAAAAATCGGAGGCCTTAGAACTTGAATGCACCTCGTATTTCTGCAAGCTTCTTCCACAAACTTCTTTTCTCACCCATCATTTCCAAAACTCGTTCATTTTGTACTTTGTCTGTGCACTCAATTTTCAACATTCTTCTGTAGCACCACATTTCAAATGCTTCAATTTTCTTTCTTTCTGGTATTCCTAAAGTCCATGTTTTACTACCATAAAGTGCTGTGTTCCACACATAAAGTTTTAAAAAGTTCTTTCTAATTCCTAGATTAATGTTTGAAACTAAAAGATTTCTCTTTTTCATAAAGGCTCTCTTTGCTAGTGCTATTCAGCTTTTAACATCATTCCTGCTTCAGCCATCGGCAACAGTGGGGGTGGCAAATAATGTTCAGAGGGACAGCAATCTCTCAGTTTTTTGACCTGATTCAGAAAATTCCTAGATCCACCACTGGCTGTAGTGAGACTGGGGGAAGCATATTTGGCATTGCACACGGGCGTTCAAACAGCTAGCTGCAGGCCTGGTAGTAGTACAGTATAAGCTTTACATTTTCAATTACAAAATGGTTTCCAGTAGCAGAATATCAAATGATTCTTTTCATCACATAGGTGAACAGTTCAGTGAATCTGAAAAACAACAGAAGAAGTAAAATTATCACTTACCCAAGCTGATAATAGGAGGACTTCAACAACAAAAACACAATATTTTGGTTGTTTATTACCTGATTTAATATTGTTTCCTGTTACATAATTATTCTAACCAAATTTTGAATGTGTCATCAAACATTCTAGAAAAATATAAATTACAATAAAGATAAAAACAGCAGTGCAATTCAAATCATTAAATAGTTTGTAGAAATATTTGTTTGGTGGTTTGTTCAGTGTAATTAAGTGTAGAAATGCCATGTAATATAAGTTCCATAGCTTAAATAGCTCAAAAAGGTGTTGGTTCAAATAAACTTGAAGCACGTGTGTCTGTTTATGTTTTACTAACAATGGTTAAAGGGAATAAATCGTTTATCAGCGAAGGAAAAAACTTATTACTAACAGGTTTGGTATTTGAAACAACTTTGTTTGTCTGGTAACTGGTGAAAAACATATTCTGTGCAAATTATCCTACGTTAAATATCGATAGTTTGCTGGGATACTAATACTGCAGAACATTAGTATGAACTTAAATAAATCCAAGAGTGTGCTGTTCGTTACTAACCATGAAATAGGGTTAAGTATAGATTAAATATGTAATTGGAGAAAATTAGTGTGGAAATCACTGCTGTGGTGGTTGAGAGATGCATGTAAATCCTGAAATAATATTGTGTAGTAAAAGTATTGGTTCAAATTACGTAGGAGAGGCATTTGGGAAAGTTGACAAACGATGACTAACAGGTCTAACAAACAAATTTTCTGAAAACTGAGGGAAGTGGACATTGTGATAACTCACTAGCTTAACAAAAACAGATATTTATAGTTTAGCAGTAGAGTGCATGTTGGTATTTAGTGGATTTAGAGTTCTGTAGCAGAACAAGTGTGTAGAGGTTCTTATAATCAGTACAATAATTCCTAGAGATTGAGACAGCTATTGGATCTTAAGATAAATTGTGTCTATAGTCTTGGGCAGAGAGTAGGGAAATTGTTTATTTAATCTTTGATTAACTGATATGTAGCAGAGTTTAGTGGTACTATTCCAGTTCAGTGGTATACTGGTGCAGTTACAGCTATCAGGAATACAGTAGGAGTTGTGTGAGTAGTCTGGTTAAACTGTCCTAAATTAGAGTCTGGTAGTTTGAAAATCTACACCACTCAATAATAATCTACCAACAGAAATACCATAGTTTAATCCCTTATATAGTATAGTTCTTGGTAATTTAAAATTTGTTTGGAAGGTACTTCTAGTATTTGGCAAAAATCATCACAGGAACATGAAGAAAGGTGTGGGGTGCAGTGGTGTAAGAAGGAATTTCATTGGGCATGCAGTGGAGGGAACATGAGGGTCTCCCAGGGGTTTGTCCACTTTGCATTAGGGATGCATGGATCAGGGAGATGGGCATAAGAATCGGGGGGGGGGGGGGGGGAGGACAAAACGATCAGAAAGTTGCTCGAAAGAGTTGCGGCCCTTGAAGCTCAGCCCGTGGGGGCTTGGCCTATGGTGGCTAAACCTGTGGAGGCTCAGCCTATAATGGCAGAAAGTAGAGATGGTGGTTATGGAGAAGAGGGTGATAAGAATAGTTGGGAGTTGATAACAGGTTACAGGGGAAAAACAGTAAACAGGATGAAGATGTCAGACATTCCAGAAATTGTTGGGAAAAATAGGTTTGACCTGTTACCAGAGTCAGGAGGGGACGAGCCTCGTGTAGATGTAGGAGTAGGTATGGTGGAGTAGGCCTTTAAGAATAGGGGCATGCAAGGAAATAATAGGAAGAAAAGGGTTCTGCTCTTAGGAAGTAGTAATGAGAGAGGTGTATGCCCTCTTTTGCAGGATCATCTGGGCACAGGATACCAGGTCACAAGTTTTTTCAAATCTAGTGCAACTTTAAATCAGGTAATAGAGGATATAGTTTCACCGAAGAGGATAGGATTGTGGGAGGTGCGGGGAACAGTATTGATAGAAATGTTAATTATAATATATAGAGTGACCTAAAGTAAGTACTGAAGGAGGCACAACATACTAGGGTAGAGCTCACGCAAGTCACCATGACCAGCCACAATTGAACCAAGCTGTGAGGCGGGTAAATGTGGAAAGGGAGGGGCTTTTGGCGAGGAGTAATCTGGCGAGGAGTAATCAAAGGGATACTAAGCGTAGATTCCTAGTTAGAAAAATCACAAACACTAAAGAAATATAAGCTTTTGAAACAATAACAGAGGAGGGTAGATCTGGGAAAGCGAATGTTAGTGCTGAAAATATCACAAAGCCAGTGTTAAAAGTGTTACTGGTAAACTGTAGATGTATAATGAACAAAGTAATGGAGTTTGAAAACCTAATAAGAGATACATCAACCTCAAGTAGTTATAGGGGTAGAGTCCTGGTTAAGGAAGGAGTACTATACAATGAGGTTTTCCCCATGGTTACAGAGTGTATCACAGATTAGAGGAGCAACTGGGGAAGGAATATTCATACTGATTAGCAAAGACTACTACAGTTCACTGGTGTTCAGAAATCATGAACATGAGTTACTTGGGGTAGACTTCTGGGGAAATAAAAAAGAAAAATTCAGGGTGTTGGCTGCATACCATAGTGGAAGAATGAATGCAAAAATGATCTCTTGGGGAGAAACTAAATTCATATTCAGAGTTCAGAAGAGAGCTTAGAATGGTCATTATTGGAGGGGATTTGAACTTACCAGGTGTCAACTGTGTAGGAAATGGAATTAATAACACAAAGGAACAGAAATTTGCAAATACCTTGATAAGGAAACGAGGCTTTACACAAGTGGTTGAGCAGAAAACAAGGGGATCAAACATGTTAGATATCTTCCTAATAAAGCCTGGTGATAACCTTATCGGGTGTCAAGCAATTGAAGGAATAAGTGATCACAATGCAGTTATGATGGAGATAAGGGGATTCAGTATACCAGTGACAAAAATTGAAGGGGGAAATAGATACAATTATAAAAAGGCACCAATTTTGAAACTGAAAAGATATTTTAGGGTTAATTTTATTAAATGGGAAAATGGCACAAGTACAGTGGAGACAAAGTGGAAAGAGGTCAATAGTGCTAAATAAGGTAAAAACTATTGGAGTTGATAAAAAGGTGATTTTCTGAGTAGAAGAATTCCTAAAAGGTAGAAATCAAAAAGTTAGGGTAGGTAATGCGGTATCAAAAGAAGTAGAGTGAACATGGCAGTTCCACAGGGGAGTATATTGGGAAAATTGCTCTTTGTTATTCTAATGAATGATTGTGTTAATTGTTTACTGTCAAAAGTTAGATTGTTTGCAGATGACATAATGTTATATAAAAGGATCAAAACAATAGAAGACTAAACAACTGCAGGGTGATAGGATAACCAGCTGGGTGAGTCAACATGGGATGAAAATAAATGCAAAGAAAAGCCAACTTATTAGGTACACAGATAAAGGTAAAGGTTGGTTATGATTATAAAGAGGGGAAGGGGGAAGGAACTACTTATTGACTCGAAATGTAACTACCTCAAAATAATATTTGATAGCAAACTTAACTGGGCAGGACACATTGGACAGGTAGTAGAGAAAGGGTTCAAAATCCTTCACCTTTTGGAAAGAGTGATGAGGGGATGCAGTAGAGAAGAAAGGGAATTGGGGTAAAAAACATTCTCACACCACTACTGGAATATGGGGGTGTGGCTTGGGTATCAAATTCAGGAGCTGGAGAGGGTGCAGAGACGGGCTGCCAGATTTGTCTTTGGAAATTACCGCAAAACACAACTGGTAACTAATAAGATAAAAAGAGCTGGAATGGGATTCATTGGAGGATAGAAGGAGGGTGAAGAGAGTCATGGGAGAGTACAAGGCTTAGATAGGTGATGAATCGTGGAAATATATTGGTTGGAAAATCAAGAGAGGTGCTTGGAAGGATAAAGATGACCATGACCACAAGTTGGCACTTGATTTAAGGCATAAGGATGTGGGAAAATATTCTTTCAAAGGAAAGGGTGTAAGGGATTGAAATAAATTGGCAAGAGGGGTGATGAACAATTTACCAAAAACTCTGAAAGAATTTAAAGTAAAAATTAGTTGAGGGCAAAAGTAGGTTGGAAGAGGAAAGGAGAAAGACAGGTGTGTAGGGAGAATGCCACCGAAGCATGCGCTCCATCACATTATATATTCTATATTATATACATAATCACTTTCTGTTTACCATTTAAAAAACTGATCTTGTGTCTATTCCTTTGCTGGCAAAATATATTTTGGTATTTCAGAACTATTAATTGTTAAACATTCAAGAAATATATATTACAAGAAAAATAAAAACAGCAGTGTGAATCAAATAATAACTTTCTGTTTACCGTTTAAAATCCTGATCTCATGGCTACCCGGTTGCTGGTAAAATATGTTTTTGTATTTCAAAATTATTAATTTTGTAAATCTAGTCAACTGGATAATGACTATAATTTAGGATGAAAAGGAATTTTAGAATCAAAATTGAAAAATTAAAATAATTTAGAGAATCTTCACACAATGCAAAGAAGCAAAATTTCAAGTTTGGTGGCAAACTGAAATGAATGAGTGAGACGCAGATGATAGAAAGTTCAAAAGAAAAATTAGTGTATTAATCCCTTCATAATCTGAGATGATGTAATATGCAGCTTATTATAACAACATACCAACCACTTTCAAAATCGTGTAAATCAGCTCCCTGATGGATAACAACTGTATCACATCTTGATTAAGACTTCTGTTATTTCCTTTTTCTTCTTGATAAACCAGCAATTAAAATATATGTTACAGGAGGGAGTAAACAGAAATTCCCTGGTTTAATACAACATAGGAGACAAAACTGGATAAATGGGATGTATTGTAGGTAAATCTCAACTCTGGATATAAATTTTGAATTTAACAACTAGTATTACAAAGAGACATTTATTAATTATTCAATCATGTTTTAGCAATATAAACAACCAATAACTATTTACAATTTAATTTTACAAGTACTTTATCATTTATATTCTTATTTCTTTTAACATACAAACTAAATGGTGCAGGAAAACTCTTAAAAATGTATGTAGTCTGTAACTCTTTCTTTTTTTCTTTTTATACAAGCAGAAGATGTACATTCTAAATATCACATTAGTGTCAACTGTGTAATTGATTCATTTTGATTTACTCTCTCGCAAACTCTTTATGACGGATCAAACTTCGGAAGGGGTTGGTGCAAAATGGACTAGTGCTCTTCTTTTCATGAGATGTTTTAAATAGTTCTTTTCTAATTCCTAAAATTAATGCTTGGAGTCTTCTACATCTATTAGACCAACCCACCAATTCTGACATGAGATTGATGACATTCCTGTTGAGTAATAAAAAGAAAGCTTTACTGTTGTTACCGTTAATTGTATTTTCTCAGTTATACATGACGATTGTTCCTAAAAATGTTCACCTGGAGTCACATGATACAAATATATGTTCATCTATAAAGATAGTGTTGCTGGCTCTATTAATTTTTGTGTATGACAGTATAAGGCAGTTTAATTGATACCATAGTTCTTATTCATGCAGTTATGTATATTACTGTGATATTTATTTCACCGAGTTCAAAATATAATCACATTCAAATTATCATTAAATTTACAACAATAACAAGATTTACAATATATGCTAATGTTAACTAGCTCCTCTTTCAACTTCTTCAGTCTCACAAGATAAACTTAGCAAGCAACTTTTATAACAGAGCATGAAAAAAAAAAATCATCAACATGATTACTGTTTTTTAATGTACTCACACAACAGTACATAACTGCCCAATCTCTCAGAAGTGTCACCAAATCCATGTCATGTCAAGTAACACAGTTTACTCTACACTAAGTTTTACTTCAAGAAATCTGTCTAGCAATCATAACCATCCATACTACCCTCTGAACAACCAGGGGGATTGTCATGAATCAACACTAATGCACTGCAGATCACAGTTCAAATGCTTAGCTGCTAAGAGCAAAAATACTGCTACTAAAGGAAAGTTATTTGGCACATCAGAGATAAGAAACAACTAAAATATGTTATGCTGAATCTGATGATTAGTTTTGCAAAATGTACATTGCTTATGAGGTGGACATTTTTCAAAATAGAGAAATTGCAAATTTAATTTTAAGAAAATAGCTACATTACCAACAACAGCACACACATTTTCCAAGACCAAAAGTAAGCAAACAGTACAAGAATATCATAGGAATCAAAAAACCCTGTTCTTGAACATCAGAAATATTCATTTAGCAAGCAAAACTCTTCGTTTCTGGCAGTCAGTTCTGGTCAATATCATGATATAAATGTGCAGTTTCATTCGACTCAATTCACTTACATAGATCAAGAAATTTTATCCGTTTCTTATTGTAATTACATATAACTGTTGGCCCCTTATCATATACAGTTGCTAAAAATATGTGTAGAACAGAGTGGAACAGGAACATTTTATACTCTTTTTGACAAATTTGCTGTTCTTCAGATCTAAAAATTCATTTATCAGATCCTTTCCAACCAAAGCATTTTATGAAAGCAAATACATCAACAATACAATGAAAATTTTCAGCATTTGCCATATTTTTTTTTTTAAAAGCATATAATAAAACTTTTGAAAATATTTAATACAGCAAAAAATAATCAAGAAGAAATATTCATCTCCACCATATACTCCTAAACCAGTAATGATGAATGAAGTAAAAAATGCAAACTTATCACACTGAAAGTGGAAAAATTTCAGACAATAGGATTCCAATGGTAAGAAGGGTGAAGATGGTACAGAAACAAACATCTGGCACACTTGCCGTAGCCAGATATTATTTTCATAAACACCATGGTTTGAACAGTAACAACTTGATTTAAAATGAAAATGCTTTATCTTGCAAAAATGGCTTTAATAATTAGAATAACCATAACAATTGAGCACTCTGGAAGGAATGAATGTGCAGAGCTGTGCAAAGTTAATGGCAACAGATAAAAATCTGATTTTTCAATGAAAGCCATTATGAAGTAAGTTTTACTAAAGCACTTCTAATTTACTCCTTTTTATTTTTTGATTAAATTTTAAAACCTACTGATAGAGTCACTCACTGAGGAACTGCCATCTTTTATTATTAAAATGCAGGCTGCATAGAATTGCAATCGTACACGACTGGGTCTGATGTGTGAAGGTACATCACAGAAAATTTTCCCAACATACTGCCTTGCAATACATACAGCAAACACGTGTTGAGATCACATTTACTGACTCTCAGAAGAGGCAAGCACATGTGATTTGAGCAAGCAATGTTCACAATGTCTAAATCCAAACAGTTATTTTATAACAATCGTCCCTGAGGTTCTCCTTGAAATAAGAGAAAAATATTGATGGTGTTTAAGTCCAGTCATTTGAAGTCGTTGCTTATTTTATTACACTTCTCTTATAGCAAGGCAATTTATGGCCATAAAAAAACTTCAGGGTAATCTTCATTTACATTTCTCATGAAGGCGGAGAATACATTGCGAACTCCCATGAATCTCAGGTCTTCACAGAACATGAACGACCTTCAGGAAATAAGTATACCCCTTCAACACTGAATATTGAAGTTTCTGAAACAGAGAAATTTAGTGTCAAACTGGACAAATCATTAAGTCAAAGAAGATTCACAAAAAAGGTGTAAAATTAATTTATTTTTAGTACATGCCGATATAATCTGTGATACTTAATTTTATCCATGGGCGCCGGGAGGGGGATGCAAGGGGGTGCACTTGCACCCCCCTGCTATGAAAGAAAATACAGAGAAAAATATTAAGAAACAAAAATTTTATTATTAAATTAACTGTTTGAATAATAACTTAAGGCCCCTAGGTTGTTGTCCTAATTTGTTCAACAGCTTGTCAATAAATTCAGTATCCATAATAAGTAATAACTGTTATGCGAGTATATAATGTATAAAAAAGATACAGATGTACCACCCTTAAAGCAATCCTGCCGGCGCCCATGATTTTATCCATAATTCACTGTGTTGTATCCACCAAAATACAGAAAAATAACAAAACAATAACACAGTATAATACAGATAAAGAGAAGAAAATGTATATCAGCTTCCATATTTAGGTCCCTTATCACAAAAAATGCTAACTTATTTAAGAAATCCAACATAGAAATAACATTCTCCACTAATAATAAGCTAGGGCACATATTAGAACACGACATAAAAACAGAGAAACAGAAAATCAAGAACAGTGGAATATACAAAATATCATGCCTAAAATGTCAAATATATTACATTGGTAAAACTGGCAGAAGTTTCCAAACCCATTTCCAAGAACACATGAACGCTTTTAGATTAAACCACTTTGAAAAACTAGCCATTGCAGAACACGTGTATGACACAAAACATGTTATTAACGACATTCAAAATTTTTTAACAGTACTACATATGCAGTCCAATGCCAAGAAAATTGATCTGCTAGAACAGTTAGAAATATTTCTACACAAGGAAAAAGTCCAGAACACATGTTAAATGAACAAATAGACTCTACTAGCCACTATTACTTTAATAATTTTAAAGACTTATTCCAGTTTAGTGTTAAATGCTAGAGAAAAGAAAACATCACCAACACATATATACTCTGACAGCAAATAACAATTTTCATCTTTGAACTACTTGTAATATACATTATCTTTAAACTGTTTTGTTGTTTGAATTGTTTTGTTCGTATAAACATGTGCACCTTAAACGATATCGTGCCTTGTACAGTGCTCCGCTATAAATACATGCATAAAATTGATTACTCAGCTTCACATCAGTTCTGATAAGTTTCCACAATGTTTTTATATTTACTCCTTTTCTCTCATGATAATACGTGTTCACAACACTTTACTTCAAATCGTTTTTCAACACAGGAATAAACTTTGCTAAGCATAAATCTCACTTAAGGAAAGACTTAAAACCAATGTAAATGCAATAGACACCTGAAGATGGATCGACAGGGTCTGAAATGCATTGCACAATGCAATAAAATTTGCATTCAAGTGACTGAAGGCTGTTTTTTATTCTACCTTTTGTCTAATCTGTGATATTTTACCAATTAATTCTAGTGTTAAATTTGTGTGGCGTATATCACTAGACAATTGTATTACTACTACAAAATTCTGGTGGTAGGTCAGGATGGGTACATATTCTTCCCCCTCCCATACGTCATGAGTAAGATTCTCTAACCAAAATATTGTAAAAAGTGTGTGAGTGTGTTCATGTTTGTGTGGCCCTCCTGACTTCATGTGTGGTAAGGTGATAAGTGAAAGGTTATTTTTCTTATGCTATCTTATTTTTTATTACAAAATTTAGGTCAAGTACTACAAGAATCAGTATAATAGCACAGTGGGTGTGGTGAAACACACATTACATTGATGGCTGAGGACTCAGTGGTATTTGCTACCATAGATTGATATCACAAGCATCAGCATTGCTAGTAATTTTTGCATTATTTTCACACATGTTATAACAATTGTGTAGTTGCGATTTTGGAAAACTGGCAGTAAAAGATTGAAATATTATTAGATGCCTATGGTAAGTCTCTGCCTTACTGATTTTCAATTAAATACTGTTCCCCTAAAACTTATTCAAATTTATTTTGATGTATTAAATTTTATGTTATTATTATTATTAATTTAATTGCAATGGAGCACACACTCCAGTGGCAATTCCCTGTCATCCAATTACCACCTTTATTTTTTAATTATTTATATAATTTGAGTGTTCAATTCCTCCCCCACTTACTTTTGCTATTTAGTACAAATTTCAATTTTAAATTCCCTCAGTGTTTTTGGTAAATTATTCGTCACTTCACTTGGTAATTAGTTTCAATCCCTGACACCCTTTCCCAAAAAAGAAAATTTTCCCACTCCCTGATGCATGGTCATGGTCATCTTTCCCTTTCCATGCACTTTTCCTGATTTCAGTCTACAGCCATACAATTATGACAGATGTAATTACAAAGAAAATAGTTGATCACAGAACATGTGCTGATAGAATAGATACCAAAAAACATCTAAGTCATAAATGTAATTTACGGCACTTTCATTGGCTTGAGGAAGTCATTTAGACATTTCTCCATTTTATGGCCTTTTAAGATATGATATGATGAATTGTTCAGTTTCCTGCACCACACACAAAACTTTGGGGGCTCTTCCCAAACTGATAATGTACATGCATTTCCTCATGATTAGTACTTATTAAATTTATAGACATCCAAATCATGTGATGAAGCAGGAACCCTGTCAGTTTCTGATTGATACTAGGAAGACTATGGCTTTGAGCAGGTAATTGCTGTATCCATTCTTCCTTCCATATTTCATGTATATCTAAGCTTCCATGAAGCATGGACTGCACAGTTAATAGCAAAGGAAGTCTGGAAATCCTAGTGAATGGAAAAAGGATCACTTATCACTTTCTTGCACTTCCTCAAAGGGGCAAATTTCCTCTGGAGGTGTCATGAAGTTATATGACTTGGGACATATAGCCAGCAGGTAAGGGTGGATTTGATTGTTACAGGGGCTGGGCATATGGTTCTATTTATATAGTCTTTTTAACATACTTGCTATTTAGGCAAATGGGGGAGCAGTATTCTGCAATGGAGTATGTAAGCACCTTAGAATTTTGGTAAATTCTAGTTTTCTTGGCTATAGAGCATAAGGGAGGGAGTAAGATTTCTAGTAAACATAAAATTTTTCATTTTGCAACTACAGGATATGAGAGAAACGTTTCATGCAGAAGCCGATACTGTAACCTAACTCAGTAAATAAGCCGATTTGAAAACAGTAAAGTCACTCAACACACAATACAAGTTCTAAATAAACCATTTATAATAGAAAATAGCCTTTAAACTAACCTGGAACAGTGTAATCCATTATTATCCAATTAGTAAAGAGTCGATTTTAGTTACGGTATAATTTCACTAATTCTCAACAATTTTCGATGCAGTAAAGTAATTTTATAATAACAGTATTCAGATAAGAAGCTAGATTCACAAAAATTCAGTAGTTTCAGGAAGTGTAAATAGAGTAAATAAAATTTTAAACACTTCGTTAGACACACTTGCACTTTCAACATTTAATAACCACACATTTTCGATAATTTCCCGAGATAAAAAGCAAATTTCCTGAAAGAATCTAGTATAACGTATTAAAGTTTCAAAACATTCCATGCAGTAGAACGAAGATTAAATCAATTTTCAAGTTATTACGTCGTAAACCAAAAACGTGGTAGTTTTCAAAATTAAATTGCGATTAAACAAGAACAACTTTTAAAACACATAACTAAATGAAAGAAAAATTCAGCTAACAACACTTTTTCGATATAAACAGTACTTTAATAATTATTAAAAAAAGAAACAGGTTTTTCTTTTATGGCATCTAGGTAGTTTCAAACCTGGATCTTTGTAAAACAGATAACTTTGCTAATACATCACCGATAATAATAATAGTTACATTTTTGAAATCGGGAGCAAGCACTGAACACGTTGACACTAATTTAAACAGGATAATTTGTAATCCAGTGGTGACATCTAAAAATTGCACAAATTAAGAGATAAGTCGGGGGTTCAGTAACTGTTTTTAGGAAACTCATTACCATTGCGTCCGCATACTTAAATCATTTACAAGAAAACAAGATAATTTAGAATTATAGTCATAATACTTTTTATAAACCTTAAGGGCCAGGCTTCACTCTGTTAAACTTTGAACATTAACTATAATCACATTTTGTCAGACTATTTTTTGGTAAGCGGTAGGTCACCGTTAGCAAGCGGCTGAGGGTATAAATTAGGCTGCCCAGGCCGTCTGCTTTGCCTTTTGTTTCCAGCCACGGCGTAATCATGAGCTAGTGTGTTTCGTCGAGTAGTGTGTTTATCGGTCAGCCAGGACAACTTCCGGTCGGTTTGAACTTGAGTTACTCCATATGTTATCGGCCATATTAACTTTTTCTCACCAGTGATGAATGCTAGCATAGATTAGGGACCTATAAATTTTCTAATGGGGTTTAGCCGGGAACTTCTTCCTCTTCATGACTTGTGATTTTTGGAGACATTTAGTTCAATTGCATATTCGACTATATTAGCTATTTTTCAAATGTGACTGTGAAATAAATTCCAAATTTTTCATCAAGTGGACTTTTACATGCTTTCATAGTGAACATTAACCTTTCCTCACCTTCTGGTTTAAATAAGCTTTGTGGCGACCGATAGGCTTTACAGTTAAATTATCCAGGCTGATACATGATCATTCAAATTTATTAATGCAAACTTAGTGAAACTTTCAGCAAGTCAGGAAACGGTTCAGGTGACTAAACTGATACTTCACCCCGGTATACTGTTTTAGCCCCTTACAAGTACACCAGTCCAATTGCTGAACATTTTACAGTGGCAACTGAAGTTCCAATGTGTGCCACATTGTTGTTTGATTTTTAATGTAGTTTCATCATATGTTGTTTAAAGGAAAACATTCTGTTCAGTTTTATGTCCAGTTATTTTTTAGTACCGAGTGAAGCGGTGAGCAGTAACACTCTGGCCTCCTCATGGTACATTCTGATAGTCAAACAATCCTCGGATATCATGATTAGCAGATACATCATCACAAATGACCAATTAAAAAAGCAGTATGAGAACAGTACCCACTAATATGGTTCAGTGCATCAACGCACTGCACACTGGATTGCAGAGATAATGCAGGCCAGGATCAAGTCCTGGTCCCCATGTAGTGGCCGTCCAGATTGCATCTAGCAAGCCAGTAGTCTGACTGATAAATATGCTTGCAAAATAAGCAAAAGCCTCTGGAAAGAGGAAGTGCTCAGGTTGATCCACAAAAGTGGAAAAGTCTATAAAGAAGATGATAATATAGGGCTACAATGGGAATGAAATTTGTACATTATCTAGAAATTCGACAGAAGATGAAGTCTCAGATTGACTTTAAAACATTGCATCAAAATTGATGCGCTTCCCTGGGAGGTTTCAGAATGTTTTTATTTTTAATTTTATCTCTCACAAAAATTAATAAACAGACTAAAAGTACTATCCGATAGAATATTACTGTTTTGTAGATCAGAAGTATACATTCTAAAACATGCTACTGTTAAAGATATGACAATATTATCCAAACTAACTTCTTGAGTCTCCACAAAAAAATTAAAATAACTTGCTGATTTCTCTATGGCTTAAAGAATTAGAAACAGAAGTTTGAGTCATTATCGAATGATAAGTATTGTAATGTACTCACATATTTTTCAAGAAATAACATTCTTTGAAGTATGTTCATGACTGCAAAGGGTCACAATTTATTAAGGGGGTAGTAGGTTATTACAAATTTGCATTGCATGGAGTAGAGATAGCCAGTTTTCAAAAAGTGAAATCGTAAGGCTCAAGTAACTAACAACTGAGATTACTAATATGGGTTTAGAAAAATCACTAAAGCAGCCAGCTCATGTTTCGATCTTGTAGATACAAGAAACAAGCCATTTTCTTAAATATCATAAAATGTTTCTTGCAATACTGTAAATTTTCCTCTATCAAAAATGAAGAGTGTACCAAATTTCTGACACCTTCATGAACAGCTAGAGTTTTGTAGTTGGTGGTCTCAGCAGATACCAAAAGAACATTAATACTTCTGCCAACTTATGTATCATATTGACAGTTCTGAACTAACTTTCTCAATATATAAAAATGATCTATGGAGTAGTTTCAATAGATACATGGCTATATTTGAGAAATATTTTGTTATCTGTAATTATAATAAAACTGTAACCCCCAAAAAAGCTTTTTTTTTTTTTTTTAAATTAATCAAAAGTACTAATAATAAGCTACAGATGAGGTACCAATTTTTATTATCATTATTACTATTGTCGGTCTGTGTTTGGATGAATGGGACTCGCGCAAAAACTACTGAGTGGTCCCATAGGCAAAACAAGATAAACTGATAAATTTAAGATAATTTTTGTTTGAACGCAATTTGTGCTAAACTTCAGATCAGATGTTGATAGGGTTTTGGTTCATGTATATCATATTGTTTACCCTGTAAAATAGAGTATGTTTCAGTTTGATGTTGCATTGTGTAGTGATAAGTTTAACCTAATTCTACATCTACATCTATACTCTGCAATTCACAATTACTGTGGGTGGCAGAGGGTGCTAAGCACCAATCCTATTTTAGAGTATTCCAATCGCGAATAGAACGAGGAAAGAAAGAATACATAAATGTATCAGTACGGCATCTTATCTCTCGAATCTTATCCCTTCTGTCATTGCGACCTAAATAGGTTGGCGGAAGAAGTATTTCGTTGCACTCGTAAATTAGAGATTTTTGCATATTCTCCAACAAATTTAAACGAAAACGACGTCGTCTGTCCGCCAAACAATCCCAGCCTAACCCACGTATCAGCTCTGTGACACTTACATAAGGACTGTAACTAGTGGTCACGAATCGAGCGGCTCTCCTCTGTACTTTCTCTAACGTGTCAATCAATCCCTTGTGATACTGTTCCCAAACTGCACAACAGTATTCCAAATGCGGACGCACTAGTGTTTTGTACGCTATTTCCTTTGTATGAGAATTGCAGCTTCTCAAAATACGACCTATAAAACGTAGTTTGGAATTAGCTTTGCCTATGACGGAAGTTATGTGCAAGTCCCATTTCATGTTGCTTTGTACTATTACGCCTAAATACTTCAGGGAATCGATCGTGTCAACAACTGAATTGTAAACTTTGTACTCGTGAGCAAACGGGGTCTTTTTATTACATATTTGCATTGCCTTACACTTTTTACAGTTAAGTGTAAGCTGTCATTTATGGCACCATTCCGAAATAACATCCAGATCACGCTGTATTTCTAAGCAATCGTCAGAGCACCCCACTTCCCTATAAATAAGTGCATCATCAGCAAAAAATCGCATCCTGCAATTAACATTGTCACCGAGATCATTTATAAAAATTAAGAAAAGAAGTGGTCCTATTACACTTCCTTGAGGAACGCCCGAAGTAACATCTAGCTTTGAAGAGGCTTCCCCGTCAACAACGACATACTGCAACCGACCAGTTAGAAAATCGCGTATCCATTCGCAGATCTGATCAGATATACCGTACGCTCGAATCTTCGCCAAAAGGCGGTTATGTGGTACAGAGTCAAAAGCCTTCTGGAAATCCAAGAAAATAGCATCAACTTGCGATCCTGCATCGATAACCTTCATTACGTCATGCGAAAATAGAGCCAGTTGCATTTCACACGAACGGTTCTTACGAAATCCGTGCTGGTTTGCTGTAAGTAACTCGTTTTCATCCAGAAACTTCATAACGTTAGAGCATATGACATGCTCCAGAATTCTACTGCAGACAGATGTTAGAGATATGGGTCGATAATTCCTAGGATCTCTCCGATCACCTTTCTTGAAAACGGGAATCACCTGCGCTATTTTCCAGTCAGAAGGTACTTTTCTTTCTTCTAAAGATTTACGAAATATATCTGATAGAAATGGTTCTATTTCTTCCGCGTATCCCGAAAATAATGTTACTGGA
Organism: Vandiemenella viatica; assembly: GCA_031002005.1. Taxonomy (NCBI): domain Eukaryota; kingdom Metazoa; phylum Arthropoda; class Insecta; order Orthoptera; family Morabidae; genus Vandiemenella; species Vandiemenella viatica. The sequence continues at coordinate 368,680,176 of CM061920.1, read as the reverse complement.
ATACCATCAGGACCCGGCGCCTTCCCCCACTTCAGGAGCTTTAATTGCTTTATGATACCTACACTATCAATTTGAACTGGATCCATCTCAAATTCTACACGCCGTGCAAAAGCGGGAATGTTTTCCATGTTTTCGTCAGTGAAAGAATTTATTCGGTGTTAAATACGGTAGCCTTTTCGCGGCTGTCATCAACTTCCCGACCGTCTTGTAGTAGAACTGACATATTGTTGTCACTACCACTAACTTTTTTTACATACGACCAAAATTTCTTTGGGTTTTTGTTGAGACTCTTAGAAAGTGAGTTGCATCTAAAGTCGTTAAAAGCCTCGCGCATCGCATTTTTAATATGTTCTCTTGTCTCAGCTAACTTTTCTAAATCACATACATACATACATCCTATACATCGTCGTCCTTGAGCGTGCATGTATCTTCCTTTGTTTTTTAAGTAACCGTTTAATTTCACGTGTATACCACGGGGGATCGTTCCCATCCCTGATTGTCCTTTTCGGTATATGTAAGTCCATACCTTCCCTGACAATTTGCATGAACCGAAGCCACATCTCTTCAACCGAGCCTCTTCCTTCTATAAACGTAATGTAATTATCCCTCAAAAATGTTCTTAAACTCTCCTTTGGGGCCTTTTCAAACCTGTAAATGACCCTTTCTTTTTTCTTTTTGCGCGCGGCTATTAATTTTACTGTAGCAATTACAGCTTTATGATCACTTATTCCCATGGTGGTAGAAATGTCCGTGAATAACTCAGGCCTATTAATAACGAGAATATCTAAAATGTTTTCATTATCGTTGTGGCACCGCGTTGGTTCAGTGATGAGCTGCTCAAGATTAAGATCTGAGAAAAGGTCAAGAATAATTTCACAGGACGTTTTATCCCGGCGACCAGTAACGTGGACGTAATTATTCCAGTCGATATACGGAAAGTTGAAGTCACCTCCTAGTATTATTGCATGATCTGGAAACTGACGAGTTATATTACTTACATTAGTTCTTAAGGCCTCAGCAATAGATACATCTGCATCTGGTGGACGATAGAAAGACCCTAATACAAGTTTTGTCCTAGCTACTTTTAGTCTAATCCACAGGATTTCACAGACTGTATCGATATTTATTTCGCTACACGACAGGTGTTTACTAACAGCTATAAATACACCGCCTCCATTTGAGTTCAACCTATCCTTACGGAAAACATTCATTCTATCGTTAAATATTTCTGCTGAACTTATATCCGGTTTTCTTCACTGAACACAATTCACACAAAAACTACTGGTTGAATTGCTATGGGATTTCAATAAATTTACAGCCTGTGGTGATGCAGATAAAACAGGGTATGTTTTATATTGATGTGATGTTGGAAAACGAAATTTACCAAATTAGTATCATTTTTGTCTGAACATGATTCACAGACTGGACAGATTTTTATGAGGTTTAAGTTAATGTACTGCCCATTATCAAGCAGGTGAAACAGGATATGTTTCTTCTTGATGTAATGCCAAATATATAACTATATATATAGTAAACAACAAAATGAAAGGTACTAAGTAGTGAAAAGGAATAATACAATATATATATATTAATTTCGAATAATTTTTCCTTGAATGTGATTCATGGTAAACACTGCTTTGATTTTGACAGAGTTTCATTTAATGTGAGGTTCATGGTGACACAAGTAAAACAAGATACATTTCATTTTGATGTGATTTCAGGAAGCTGATAAATTTACTTCGAATTTCTTCACAGAACACTATTCATACAAAAACCACTGGTTGCATTTTGATGGGGTTTTGATTAATATGTAGCTCTCAGGTAAAATGGTATGTGTATTATTTGTATTTGATTTCAAAAAATGAAAAATTTAGAACAATTTTTCATTGAATGTGATTCAAGCAAAAACCACTGCACATATTTTGATTAATGTACAGCCTGTGATTCTGCAGATAAGATAGGGTATGTTTTTTTTTAAATGTTGATGTGTTTGTCGAAATGCTGTGGAATTAAAATAAAAAAGTACACAAATTAGTATCCATTCAAAGGCAAGTTACTTTTTGCAGTCAAAACATTTATCATTACTTCAGCATATGAAAGGCAGCTTATTATGAAGAGGAATGAGGTTACAGAGCATTGATGCAAAAAGATTTTGCATTCAGTGAATCACAAGGACCATGGATCATGTAGTTCTTGACTGTGTTAGTTTAAGAAAGTAGTGTGTACTATAGCAGTCCACACGAATGAAGTTGCGGGCAACTGTTAGTTTAAAATTACAATTTTTCATCAAAATTAATATTTTTGTTGCAGTAGGCTGGAAAATGAAAGAAAACTGAGGAAATTTGTACAAATTTGAAAAATCACATGTATTGCTATTCAGTATGGTGCACTCGTGGAAAAATTTGGCAGTAAATAAACTAAGCTACAAAGGTAATCAGATGCAGACTGTCCCGGCATGACACAAGTGTGAAGATTATATTTCAATAACAATGGTGCTATTGTTTCAATTATGTCTGTAACATATATTAAATCATGTGTCCAATTTTTAGGAAAAAAAATTTAGAAAATATTATTTTAAAATCAATGGTACTATTAGTTACTAACCATCAGGCAACTCGTACAATTTGCGAGGAAGTGAGGAGAAGTAACGGTGCCTAAGAGCTTCTTCTGCATCTATCCTTTTGTCTGGATTTAGCTAAACAACAAATAGTAAAGGTGTAAAGCTGATCTCATTATGCAAATTAAAATATTTATTTTACTATTACTAACATATTAAAGATGATGATATTATAAGTACTAACCCATTAAAACATGGAACCATTGTAACAGACAGGCAAAAAATGAAATTAATCTTTAAAAAATGTAAGCAAGGATTGTATGAACCAATGGAAAAAAAATCTAGTGTGTTTTATATATATATATATATATATATATATGTGTGTGTGTTTTTTCGTGTTTTGACGCCGCTGGAGCCCTCATCTTTGGTAAGCGGTGGTTTTTCTCCTATCCCAATGTCTAATATATATATATATATATATATCTCCAACAATAGAGGATCTAAGCAGTTTATTCTAGTTTCCAAACTATTTAATTAAATAATTAATTAATTATTTAATTAATGAATCATGGTGAGGCAAGAAAAATAATGGAATTACTGTAGAATCTACCAACCATGTTTTGAGATTAAGGCACTTCACTCTATATTGTGTGGTGACTGTGCTATGTCATCTTATCCCTGATTAAATCTACCCTTATCTGACATTCTGCTAGTGAAATAATTTGAAACATTTCCCCAATGTTCAATCTGCTAACAAACAAGATCTCAAATTCCCACTACCTCCTAACAATCCTTCCAGCAGCTAAGCAAGAAATGGGAGATCGAACTATAGTGACATGATGTAACATGTCAACTATGAATAATATAATGATGTCTCTCACCATTTGGTAGCAGCCATTTGAAAATGACAACAGATTATATGACCACTAAAATGTCATGTTTTTTCACTAGCTTCATGAAATAAATATTTAAAAAAAAAAAACCTTGAGTCAAATAAAACACTGGTAAAAACTTCATACTTAAATTATTATCATGACTGTTGAAAAAATTATCAGTTTTGCTTTATAGTAATAAAAAGTTTACTAAAGCAAGGGAACTACACAAAATGATACAAGTGACTTAGCAAAATGATATCTTTTAACTTTGTTCAAACAAGAGAAACTATTTTTTTGTTGCTATGTTGCCCGCCCCTTCCCTCCTCCTTATTCCATCAACATCACTTTACAATTTACTATTTTGGAGAAAGCACATTACTATTTCAGAGAATTTGTAGCTCAAACTGTAATTTGGCCAGCCACAAACTTTCAAATACTATGGCATGCTTAAGACTGTTTAAGCTTCCTGGATTAAATTACAATTTTAAATTACTCATCATAAAAATGAGATATGTCAAAATGCTTGTGACTACTAACCTGGAGCAAAGCAAAGGCCATATTCTCTCCTTCCACAATATCATATAATCTCGGGAAGGTCAAGCCCAACTTCTGACCACGATAGAAGCCAAGCTTGTAAGGTTTGTAGCCTGGCAAACGTGTAACACCTTCCCAAGTTTCTTCTGTTGGTGTGCCCAAAACCTGCAGATTGACGCAGTATTAATAGTAAAATATCTCGTATAAAAATCTTATAGCAATTTCAGATTAAGAAAATAAATATATTTTTCTTATTGTGAAGTATGAATATTAAAATAGAAGCTTGCACACATTCTGCTTTTTTCAAATATTAATATGAAATATTTAAATACCCAACAAAAGAGCCTTTATTTTTTTCATTACAACGAAATGTGTCTGGTGAAAAACATTCATAAAACAGTTGTTAATAGATAGTGTTTAACTTTATATGCAACAATTGTGGAACATGGCCAACAACAACTTTGACATTTCTGACTGATTACTATACAATAAAAATTCAGTTAACCAAGTAAAAGAAAACAATTCAAAAATCATTAATAATGATCAAGCAACATTACTTTTTATTCCAATGGAAAAAAATGATTCTCTTCTTCAAGGAGTCAAGGTCCAAAAAACTTGAATAATTACAGCATAGTTATCTAAACTAATCAATTATAAACCTCTCAAAGTGAAAGTAATTTTTAAATTATTAATTATGTTATTCTACTAGCCAAATATATCTATTTTATTACATATAAAATGAACCCACATCTGGGAATAATATTTCCACATAGTTAGTGATCATCTACAGGCTAATCTACTTAGTATTCCCATTAAAAACTGCCACTACCCCCATGCTGTCCACCAGGGCTAAGACTTCTTTCACATAGTGAGTCATAGTGGGTACACATAAGATGCCCCTCATCACGTGTCTAGTCTATTTACATGAATGAGGTATTGTAAAATGTATTTGTCTTTTGCATTCATTGCTGCCCTCTTGTCTTCATTGTTAGTAATGTTAGGTTTACTTTACCTATCCTCCTTTATTTTCACATCTTTCACTTCATTAGTAATACTGTACCCTTAAAAAAAAAAAAAAAAAATGCTGAAACAACACTGAGGAGCCAATTTATTACTCTTTTTTATAAAAGAAAAACTGGTTATTACAGCTTTTGCCGGACAGCTTTTTATTCAGGAATGAAGGAAATTCTAAAAAGAACATTTCAGTAACTTAATATGAATTTGAAGTCATTCCTCACAAATGGGGTTTAGCAAACAAAGTACATTGTGTAATAAATGTGTTTTAATATTTAATGAAATTACTAATAAAGTGATATATTCCTTGCTGGGTAGAAGAATTCCTAAAAGGTAGAAAGCAAAAAGTTAGGGTAGGATATCCAATATGAAAAGAAGTAGCAGTGAACATGGGAGTTCCACAGGGTAGTGTATAGGGACCATTACTATTCGTTATTCTAATTAATTATTCTGTTAATGGTTTACTGTCAGAAATTAGATTGTTTGCAGATGGCATAATGTAATACAAAATAATCAAAATAATAGAAGACTGTAAACAGCTGCAGGGTGATCTAGATAGGATAACCAGCTGGGTGAGTCAACATGAAATGAAAACAAATGCAAAGAAGAGCCAGCTTACTAGGTACACAGATAAAAAGCTAAAGAGGTTGGTTATGATTATGAAGTGGTGAAGGAACTACTTATTGAAGATTCGAAATGTAAATACCTCGGCATAACATTTGATAGCAAACTTAACTGGGCAGGACACATTGGACAGGTAGTAGGGAAATGGTTCAAAATCCTTCACCTTTTGGAAAGAGTGATGAGGGGATTCAGTAGCGAAGAAAGGGAAATGGGATACAAAACATTGGTCAGACCACTACTGGAATATGGTGGTGTAATTTGGGATCCACATTTTGGGAGTTGGGGAGGATGCAGATTTGTTTTTGGAAATTACCTCAAAACACAATCAGTAACTAATATGAAAAAAGAGCTGGAATATGATTCATTTGAGGATACAAGGAGGGTGAAGAGAGTCATGAGAGTGTACAAGGCCTATACTGGTGATGAAGCATGGAAAGATATTGGTGGGAAAATTAAGAGAGGTGCTTGGAAGGATAAAGATGACCATGACCACAAGTTGGCACTTGATTTCAGGCATAAGGGTTTGGGAAAATTTTCTTTCATAGCAAGGGATTGGAATAAATTGCCAAGAGGGGTTATGAATATATCAAAAACTCTGAAAGAATTTTAAGTAAAAATTAGTTCAGGCCAAAAGTAGGTTGGAAGAGGAAAGGAGAAAGATGGGTGTCTACAGAGATTGTCACCGGAGCAAGTGCTCCATCACAATTTTATCACTTATAATTAAATTATGATACCACATTGTTTCAATTATGAACATGGAGCAAAAGAGAATCGTTTATTTAAGTGAATCTTAAAGTTACATATGAGGGAGTTGCGAATGTTATGTTATTTTGCAACAATCTAGGCTATTAAGAGATACACCCAAATCATTTAACTTCTAATACATTTGTGGATGCGTTTTATTCCTTCAGCTTCCAGCAAGAATAGTGTGGAAGCTCTGTGATAAAGTCCATAATCTGATCCCTGTCTTGCCTGCAGTTTTTACAAGCATTTAACATTTGGTTCGTGGGCCTTGTAAGACCCAAGGCTGATACTGGGGCTGTAGTATAGCCTTAGTGCCTCAACTAACAGTTTGTGGTTGACTCAAAGTTCTGTAGAAAATTTATGAAATGATTTTGATTTGACCATGTAGCCCGACAACTCAAACTAAATGCTTGAGGTTGCCACAATATTTGTTAAACCAAAAATAGAGAAAAGGTTGTAAGCTATCTACTGAAGAACACAAGTTCACCTCTAGAAAATCCAAAGTTTTATTTTTCAAAGTCACAATTTCAAATATGTATTTTACAGTTGAGCAGGCAAATCGAACACTCTTTTCCACAAGTTGCAAGTTGTGGAGAGAAATTTTAACCGACCGAACCCCTTTTGGTGAATTTATAAGTTCTTAACAGTCATTAGAGTTGCTATTTAACACGACACCACACATGGTCGAAAACAGTTCACTGACCAGCAGTGGCGTAGCTAGGTCAACAAGGGCCCCGGTGCAAAAAATTTATTTTGGGCCCTCAGGCCAGACGGGCGACGTATTTTTGCTTTGTGTGCAGGTAGGGGTCCCCTGAACTGAGGATGGGGGCCCTTGAATTGTTCTTTTGGGGCCCCCGAGCAGTGGTTGGGCTCCCCCCCCCCTGAGCAGCGAGGGCCCTTAGTGAGGGGCTCCTGTGATCTCAGGGGCCCCTTAGACGACGGTAGAGCTAAAAAAAAAAAAGGTCGCCAGTTTGCCGTGAAGGCTCGTGGACCCTCTAAACTGCGCTTGAGGGCCCCTAGAGGTGCGCTTAGGGGCCCCTTGAGATATGCTTGGGGGGCCCCTGAGCGTGAGGGCCCCGGTACACTGCACCGCCTAGCCCCATAGTAGCTACGCCCCTGCTGACCAGCATAGCAAGTTACGACCCGCGACAAAACCGACGTAATGTTACTTCACATATTGTTCCCGAAGTACCAGACGAAACCGAAAGCAAGAAAAGACAGACTACATTTGACTAAGTTCCCATTTTAAACTGATAAAGTCACGCGCGGAGTTGCTCGATCACTTCCCGGCGTAAGAATGAGACAACGTGTTTTTTTTGTTTTTTTTTCTATTCCCCCTGGGTGAAGCCCAGGGGGCGGGCTGGTGTAGGGCCGGACGGGCCCTTTTCAGCCAATGGGTAACATAATATTATACAGAAAATAATGTTTTTTATTAAAGAAAAAGGAATAGGGTGCTTAAATTTGGTTGGTCATAGGGGGAAAACGGCTTGCTCATTTACAGCTGCTGGTTTGCTCACCGCACGAACTATTATAGCCCTGGGCGCGCCTATGACCTTGACAAATCTTTCTTTAGTTAATATCTTCAAAAGTATACGATAGTTTAATCTGAGATTTTTACAGGGACTTTCTATCATCCTGTTCTATCTATTTTAATTTAATTTACCATTCCAAAAGGTTTCTATCTTCTTAAAACTAAATTCATCACGTGACCGGACTTGGCGGACTTTCCCGAACTTCTACCCGACAATCAGCAATAATCTATTTTCAAAAACTTGATTACCAGACAAATACTAAAACTTTCTATGGAAACTCATATATGTACGAAATCGTCTCTATTAGGGCTATTTACTGATGTAAATTTTAAATTAATATCTCTTTTAATAAAAAGCTTATTATTTTCTCTTAATTAAAATCGCTAATTAAACTTTGCCGAATTACTTAATTTTATGCCAAAATATCGGGGATAGTGCTGACTACAGCTGGTGATAAAAGTTCGGTTGTAGCTTTACTCGATTTAAAGATATTTCGAATCTTAGAATTTCTACTTTTCCGATCGCGTGTTTTAAAACGTGAACAAACTGGAATATCTCCTAAAATAAACATTTCGTGATATAATAAATACACTTTAAAATGATTTTTATGGTGGATTGTAACTATGGGGAAGATTACAGGGAAATTACTTAAAGTTAATAACTATTCTTCTCAAAATTTCTAAGTCCCGCCTAAGCAAAACTAGAATTTGCCAAAATTCTAAGGTGCTTACAGCCTGCAACACATTGTAAGTATTTAATAGTTCAGATTCCATGCCTAGCTGTTAGTCACACCATGAAATAGGTATGAAGCATGGCAACTTAAAACTGTCACCTGGTCATTAATGTCATATGCACTTATTAATAACCCCACCATTACGTTGGTGAAGTAGTTTTTCAAAGCTGTTCACATTAGACACAACACAAGCAAAAGGAACTGATTTTTATAAAACGTTGTTTTTAATTTACAACACTAACAAAAATCTAAAAAAAAAAACCAACCTTAAATATTTTGTCAAGCTGATCATAGGTGTCACGAACACCTGGAAATGTAGGGACACCTGTTATCATCTCAACAAAAATGCAGCCGACTCCCCACATGTCGAGAGACGTGGAGTATTCTGTGCTGCCAAGCAGCACATCTGGTGGGCGGTACCAAAGTGTCACCACCTCGTGTGAGTAAGTGTGTGATGGCACTGACTTTGCCCTGGCAAGACCTATATGGGTAGAACCAGAATGCACACTACAAAATTGAACTCATCAATAAATGTAATAGAAACAAATTTTATTTCTATACAGCTATGAAATAGAACAAACATTTCTGATTTTTTTTTTTTAAATCAACAATACATAAAATTTTCCACTTTTCAAGAAAGGCTAGTATCATTGTTTCTTGTTAAATGACCTTTTAGAGTATATGTATAATATTAAATATATACACCAAAAATAAAATGAGACATTTTTACCTCATTTTTTTTAGATTTCTTTGAAAAATCTACTTAAAAACAGAATAACTACTGCAATTCTATTTGATTTAAGAGTTGACATACCAAAATCGGCAAGTTTGAGCTCGCCCATCTCACTGATGAGCAGATTCTGGGGCTTTACATCACGGTGCAGAACTCTACGCCTATGGCAGTATGCAAGGCCACGAAGTAGCTGGAACAGGAAGAGCCGAACATTGCGTGGCTCCAACCCTCCACTATGCTTCTCCATGTACTGCGATAAGTCAGTGTGCTGAAAAAAGATGAACAAATGAACGAATTAAAATAAGATTTTGCACAATTCAACACTTTTCTCAAATACAGTGCCAATTGTTTGACGAAAGCACAGCGCTGGCTGCAAGTCTTGATAAACAATATCTTCCACACCCCATTTTACATGATAAATAATATACAATACAGTATCTTTATAAACCTATAGCCAAGAAATTGAGTTACTCTTTTCAGAGCTCTATGAAACAATTATATCCTCCTCTGTAGAAATAAATGTATAAAAATACCAAAAGGCTATATACATGTAGTCACTAACGGAGTACATGTTTTGAGCAAGTTTTATGTGCTATGTAAGTAAATAATAAATTACTAAAGTTTCAATCAACTAAACTATGTAGATACTTAAGTCATTCAGTGACTGCAATGAAAGGGAAAATACTTTAAGGCAAAGTGAAAACAAAAAAGGATAAAAAGATGACACATTATTGGCATATTCAGCTGCATGCGAGAGAAGTAAAATCAAGCAAACACTTGTTAAAATTAACTATGTGATTGGGTTTAGTGTGCAAGCACTCATCAGCTGTGCTAGATGTTTCCTTTCCTCTCTCAGAGATGAGGAATCAATAAAAATATTGTGTTTATCTAGTTGGCCTTGTTTTTGTGTCCACATTTCTTTTTGTAAGTTGTGTTTTAACTTATCACTGTGTAATTAGTATTTTATGTAATGCATTTACACACTACTGTTTTCTTTTGCCTATAACTTCAAACAATAACTACTTTTACAGCCATATCACTTACCACATATTCAAAAACAAAGGTGAGAGTTTCGCGCGTGTGGACAATATCATGCAAGGTGACTATGTTGCAGTGCTTAAGTTCCTTGAGCAAAGATGCCTCACGAATTGCTGTAAAGGGGGCACCTTCCTGTTCTTGTAGTCTTATCTCCTTTAAGGCCACCACTTGGTTAGTCAGGCTGTAGCAAAGCATAAAAGAAGTTTCTTAGCAAATCAAAAGAGCATAGTTACTGTATATATTTTAAACAGGATGACAGTAAACATCACGAGTAGAAATAAGAAATCATGAACAAAATATTTAATTCAAAAAGCATTTGTAATAAGTAGAATGATAGTGCTATGAGTATTTTATGAATTCTCATTCCAATTACACAGATTCAACAAAATTTAATACAATACAGTCACAATATTATCCAATATGAATTTCACTGTAAGTCTGTGTATATTAAAGATAGATACTTTTTAACTTACTTGCTATACCCTTTGAAGACTGTTGCGTACGACCCTTCACCAAGTTGTTCTAGCTTGATGTAGGCCTCAGATTTGCCAAATGGCGAGTCCCCCTACGAAAAAGACATATTTATACAATTACTAACATTTGTTATACATGTATCTGGCAACCAAATCAGAAAAATACAATTCCACATGCTTGATAAGACAGATTGATGTAACTATTAGCTTGATATAAATTTCACTTGTTTGTGTTTGAGGTGGGGTGTGAGAATCCCAAAGCCTATTAAGTCAAAACCATTTCTAAACTATCATAGTATAGGAGTTGGTCTTGCGAGTATCTGCAATTGTGACGTTGCCGCTTTATACAGTGCTGTTCAATCAGTCTGATGACAGTTTCTACATGTGACACACAAAAGTTTGGATGGGTGTCGCATAACCCATCTTGCACAGGTCGTCACTTAAATGGTAGGTTTTAATGATCAAATTTTATATACCTATACATTTTGGCATTTTTATGTAACAATTGTTATTTTCTGTATCAGTTATGAAACCATGCCCCAGCAGTTGAAATAAAAAACAAGAGATCTTTTTGGAATGATAAGATGATTTAGTTTTAGATGAAAAATTGTCTTGGAGACAGCCATAGTGATGCCTATAAATCTATAAAATCATAAACAATAAGAGCAGAAATCAAGCCACATTTTGAACTACTATTTATTTCTGACTTTGTTTGCTTTGGTCAAAAAAAAAATTTGCAAATGCTATGTTAATATTGAAACTAATTATATCAATTAAAATTTCACTTATAGCATTGGCTTTATGTTACGTTACAAACATAAGATTAGCTTCTCCTATAACCAAATAAATACGAAGGCTAAATTTGCCAGTGAAAAATAGGCCGAAAAACAAATGATCTTCTTAATTACAGAAAGTGTGTTTTGTTTAATTTTTTAATAAAGTTTATTAATGTGAACTTACTGTTCTCTTTTAACTCAGATAGCTTTCTTATGCAACAAACAATTTTTATTCAGAACACAAACTATGAAAATGAAATACGGTATGGTCATTTTGGTAACTCATTTCCCTCCGTGTTTTTCAGCTAAATCAAGCAGTAATAATATTATTTGAAACTCTGGGGGAAAAAAAGGTCTGATAAATAATTGTGGTAAGTTGTAACAATTGTTGCTCATAATTGCACAACATTACATTCAGAATTCTAGATGCCATTTTCTGTGACCATGGAAGATGGATGAACAGTATGAAAATGAAGACATATAAATTAGTGAATTTTAGATTCTTGAATTTAACACAACTAGTTTATCCATTGTTTATGCACCGTATCATTTCATTTACACAGAAATACATTTATTTTACCCTCTTAAGATTGTTAGTAGGACTCAATTGTTTGAATGAAGCAATCAGCAATGACATTTACAAATTCCATGTTATATTACCTCTTCTGGCAATTTTTGAGCTTACGTCCTTAAACAATGAAAGAAATTAACAACCCATTTTGCTGCTGTTTCTATTTATGCTAATCGCAACTAAACAAACAGGGTAAATATGCAACATTCAATTTCAAAGCAACAGTAAATAATTCTGTAACTATTATAGACAGACTGTGGTAATACATGTAGTGACCACAAACATTCGAAATTTAAGTTCTTATGTGTATATCGGAAGAGAGTTCTGTTATTTGTAATTAGGTTCTAAAATCCATTATTACTATTATTCTTATTATTAATTTAACTGTGAAGGAGCCAACATCCCGGTGGCAATTTCCCCAGTCATTTAACTACCCCTTATATATATATTAATTTTCTTTAGTAATTTGAATGTTAAATTTAAATATTCGCAAGACATTATTTTCATAATAGGCCTAAAACACAATTTTTGCGAGATCTGGCAACAGCCTACGACATTGAAGGTAGATAAAGTAGGAAGACCAAGTAATCGTGGATCTGGGTGGTTTGTTACTGGGTAACGCCAACCACTCTCGGATTTTAATTGCCACGCTCAAGCGCCGACCATCGATTGGACGGCCGCGCGTGACGTCAAAGAAGGAATACCCGGAGGGCTCGTTGCATATGCGGTCCGCGGCAGCTCCGCCAACAGCCGACAGGATACTTGTCAGCAAGGCTGTTTGTGCATCTCAGATAGAAAATCTTGAAAGCGGCTATAAATTTCTTCTCCTATAGTTATATCAAGCTACTCGAACACACCAACATCTTCCGTTGCTGGGATCAGTGTCGACAATAGTAGATTGCGGCTTATATGTTCAGCTCATCTTAAGTCCGGTATCAGAAACTCAGACAAATCATTAACAGCACAAGACCTAACCATATTATAAACCTGACAAATTAAATGGTTTCACTTGTAGACACTTTCTCTGGAGATTCACTTATCAGTCGATTACCCCATTTCCCTCCGATTGTATCATTTATTTTTAATTATTTATCAATTAATTGCGACCCAATGGAAATCTTACTGTAGATCAACGAATTTTTGCATTTCACAGATTTTTATTTTAAATTATTTCAGTCCTTTAGGCAAATTGTTCGGCTAACCCCTTCGTAATTAATTATCTATAAAACTTAGTTATCTATAAAACAAATTTCCCCCACTCCCGAAATTTATTTCTAGTTTATTCTCAAGATTATTTATTCCCTTTCAGGCACTACATCTAAATCTTCTACCAATGTCCATCTAAACCTCAGCCCCAATACATGCCTTAAAAACTCCCCAGCACCCGTCGAATATTTTTGACTCGTTCTCAATACAGATCCTATATCATATAATTTACTGATTGTGGTAATATCTACAAACGTATTTAGCTACCCTGCTTTGTACCACTTCCTGCATTTTTCGCATAATGTACGTACTATACAATCCCACAATACTCGAGCAACGGTCTGACCAGGGTCTTGTATCCCAGCTACCTCACTTCCCTGATGCATCACCTTTTCCAATAAATTAAGAACTTATAAACCTCTCTTTGCCTCCTACCTAACTGAGTTTGTTATCTTTTTTTTTTTACAGTTTAACGTCCCTTTTTAACAACGTGGTCTTTAGAGACGGGAAAGGATGGGGGCAAGGAATGGGAAGGAATTCGGCCATGGCCTTTTGAAGGAAGCATCCCGGCATTCACCTGGAGTGATTTGGGGAAATCATGGAAAACCCAAATCTGGATGCCCGGACGGGGATTCGAACCGCCGTCCTCCCGAATGCGAGGCCAGAACGCTATGTTATCAAGTGATATTACAAGATATATACACTTCATGCCTTCAACAAGCAATTTACAAATAGAATGCAGTGAAACGTTCTGAAAAAATAAGTGCCACATTTCACGAAATATTATGGTCTACATCACGCATGACTGTAAATGTACATAAATATAGAAATGTGGTTGATTATGTATATTATAATTTGTAAAATCATATATTAAAGGCATTTTTGGGAGCATCTTTGGTAGCAAAGAATATTCATGCGCAGAATCGAGACCCAGGAGAATATGTACATAATTATTAATGGAGAGGGATAGGAATGAATAAGATGATACTTTTTTTTGCTTATTGCTTTGCGCCTCGTCGACGTCGAGGTCATTAGAGGAGGAAAAGGATTGGGAGGGGGAAGGAATTCGGTCATGGCCCTTTAGAAGAACCATCACGGCATTCGTCTGGGGTGATTTGGGGAAACCATGGAAAGCCCAAATTAAGATGACATGTAAGCAGCTAGAAGGAAGATGCTAAAGTTATGATAATAGTTGGACACTGAACAAAAGATACGTGCTTAAGTTGTGTTGCGTAATTTGTACCGAGCGTGGTGGGTGAGCGGTTAACGCTCTGGTCTCGCATTCGGGAGGATGCGGGTTCGAATCGCCGTCCGGGCATCCAGATTTGTGTTTTCCATGGTTTCCCCCAATCACTCCAAGCGAATGCCGGGATGCTTCCTTCGAAAAGGTCATGGCCGTATTCCTTCCCGTTCCTTGTCTCCAGACCCATCCCGCCTCCAATGACCTCGACGTCGACGAGGCGTAAAGCCATAAGTAAAGAGTAATTTGTAATATCTTAGAAGCTGCGGAATGAAAGTGTGTTGAAGTTAAAGTTGTAAAGTGTAGTTGCGGTCATATAACAGATGGTAATCTTGAAGTAAAGGTAACGAGAAATAAAGCGCGGTAGAGTATCCATTTTAATTCAGATAAAGAAAGTAAAATGGAGGAGAGATTGACGATATTATAACTACGGGAGCTGTTCTTAAAAGCCATTTATGTTCAAAGAATACAAAGAATGTTTTTCATCCTGGGAGCAAGCTCCTAAAGAAGATGTAAAAAGGTAAAAGTAAATAATTTTGAATTGTTTAAGACGCGGTTAACAGTAGTAAACTGTTAGCAGCTAGATTTTAAAAAACTAAAAAAAAACTGCGTATTGTTGTAGCTTCCGAGAAGGTTACAAACCTCTCACTGTATATAATTAAATTCCTGGTGCTCGCAAAACAATATGTGATTTATAAGAAGTTCGTGCATTTGCAAGTCTAGTTACTCTACCCTATCATTCTCCTTAAGCCGTAGTTACACTTCAGACAACTTTATCCGCAAATTTTCATATATACAGATGCTATGGTAAAGTAAACAGATCTAGCGGCAACCAAGTTTACAAAATACTTCATTTACGGTCATTGGTCATAAGCCAAGCTGGATATCACCACAATGGGATCAAGCGATCAAAGTTCATGGCACGTCAACGTCGAGGGCATTATAGCCGGATGACGATGGACGCAAGAACAGGTCATAGCTTTTTGAAGGAACCTGAATATTAAGGAAAACCTTTATCTGGATGGCCGGAGACGCTCAAGTCCCATCGAATGCCAGGTCGCAAAATGTTTAGAAGGTGTGTGGGGCGCTTAACCATATGTTTCAAATTTTAGTTTCGTACCTGATTCATTAACATCTGCGATTTATTCATAACACAAACAACATTTCGCAAGAAATAAATTGTCAAGACTATCTACATTTATTATCTATTCAATTTGTGCGCAGGTATGAAGTTGAAACTTTTTACCGATGGCAGAGAGAGAAAGTTGAAACAATGTAAGTTAGAGAAAAATGGGACACCCTGATCACAGAACCGCGACTTAGTCTGGTAGTGAGCGGTAACGCATGAGCCTGGCGTTCCGAACGACGTGGTTTCATATCCCCGACCACTCATCTACATTTCTATTTTCCATGGTTTCCCGAAATCACTCCAGATGAACGCCGGACTAATTCCTTCAAAATGGCCAAGGCCGAGTTGTTTATCTACAGTCCTCACCCCGAAACAAAAAACAATTTCGCGTACTGTATTTCGGACGGTTCTTGGTATCTACCAAAACATAAACTGTACTAACAGGTGGTGATAACACAGGCAGTTGTTCATTCTAATTCTTTACCTGAAGATGGTAGTCATTCCAGTTATACCATTTACCTTTTGGTTTTAACCGCATGACACAAAGTAATGAGACAGTATATTAGAACCACATTTCGAGCGATGATAAAAACGGCCAAACAATTTCCAGCTGTCAAACGTTTTAGTTTTTACTAATGACGTCTCTTTCTCCACATCTGAAAGTTTTTTTTATGTGCGATAGCTTGTTCAAAACCGCGACCTGGTTCTGTGCACGGTAGAAACCCGTCTAAGGCAACATAGTAGTAAGGTTCTTCCGCCCTTCCTTCCAAACGTTCTACTAAAAAAAAGTTATCTTTCGTGACGTCACACGTAGGCGTAGCATATGATGTATACGTCATTCGCTAAATAACACCTTCCCGGACGCATAGTTTCAATGCTGGCAACTTTCCAGATACGGACAATGCGGTCTAGTAAAAACAGACCTACTTAAATGCGCTGCTGTTCTGCGCCCTAAACGAAATACCTAAAAAGAACAAATATAGAGAACTTCCTCTTAACCGACAAGCAACCACCTCCGAGTTTGAGAAATTATATGAACAGCACAAGGCAAAATAATTTAAAGGAATTATTCCTACACCCGATCGTTGTTCATATCTCCGGACCCTCCAGGGTTAATCAAAGATGAGACAACTTTACTGTTGCAATAACTCTAATTTTCAGACTTTGTAATGTATTATTTGTATGTCTCGCAACAAAAATCAATCAATGAATATGATTCAAAATCATTGTAACTACTTTATTTTTTTCTTCCTTTCTAAATGTAGCTATTTTCTCTTAGCTTATTTCCATAGTTTGTATCCAATTTTTTTAAGCATATAATCTGCAATAATGCACTATTCAAAAAGCAACGTTCATAAATGTCTTCTCCACAGTAACGATATAAAGGATGCCGCAGTTTGAAATTAACTTTCACCGTAAACACGTACCAGCATAATTCCCTAATAATCCCAAGCCTTATCGCTCTTTTTCAGAGGGGTGGGGGAAGATGAAAATTTTCTTTCTGAATGGTTGTCACAAGTGACGCGATGGTGGAAGTTTCTTGCCCATGGAATTACCTGATGAAAAATGTCGGAAGTGTTTTTAGCTGTGCGAGCTCGTGCCGTCGTGTCCTCGGACAGTAAAAGTTTAGTGTGTCGGTTGGCCGTGTGGTGGGCCGTTTCGTTATTCATGTGGGTTACGACCTACAGGAGAAAGAGGCGGCTGCCGGTGTAACGGCATCAATTTCTAAAAGTCGTCGATATGCCAGTAAAACCGGCTCGTTCATCAACTCGGTACAAGTAATTCTGAATCAATAGTCAGGTTTCCTCATCTTTTTCCTCTCAAAAACTAAGATGTAGTTCCTGTTACACAAATAGCAAAATACATTTACAGTTAGTTTACTGATTATTCAGATGCAGTTTGCAGATTTTAAAAACACTATTATGCACCAGCTCACGCAACTAAGATTGTGCAATTCAACAGTTCTGAACAAGTTGTAGCATACACAACTGATGAGATAAATTTCTTTGAAAGTGGAAAGAATATATAACTCGTTTTCGTACGTGATAACATAGAAATCTTGAATAGTACGAACTACAGTTCAACTGAAACCCGAACCAGAGATTGCACACTCCAATAAGCCTAATACTTCTTAACATTCTTCAAGTTTTTGTGCTACTATTCCATGTTTATGTTTTGAATGAGCAAAATTATGTGTACCAAGATTGTTATAGTTTCATAGTCCGGCAGTAATGCACAGGCAAAGAAATTAATATTTTCAGACAAACATATAAGTCCGACTGTGGTGATAGAAAATTTTCAACTCAAAATTACAAATTTGACAAAGATAACAATATAAAACACTGTAGTGAAAAATTTAGACCGTTCGCGGACAGATAGGGGGCGCCACTTCACTAAATTACATATTTAGCGAGTCTGGTTATTGCTGTTCTTTCTTTACTCCTGCAACATGAGACACATGAAAGAATGTTCAGCAAAGAATTAGCATTAGTAAGTAGCAGGAAAATTTGTTTTTGTTTGCTGCCTGGGGTTAATAAGGCGGGCAAAGTTCTAAAGAACACATAAATAAAAAGTATTGCATGTTAGAAAGATATATTACAAACCAATTCTACAAAATTTGCACATTCCATCTGTACGGAATGTCAGTTGTCATTCTGACCAGGCTGTATTGCAACCTACCCACATCCTCCGCTAATATTGCTGCTTGAAAATGCAACCGTCTGCAATATATATATTTATTGTGTCTCAATCAAAAGTTGACTACCATAACCATAACACGCAGTTCTCGGATTTTTTCTACTATTCATTGTACTCTTTTAAGTGCAAAAAATCTATTCTATGAATAACTCCTCCTATCATCGTGTGGGACCCCATTTTCCAAGGTGACGAGCAGCAACCCGACGTGGTGTTGACTCTTACTAGTCGTCGAAAGTGCCCTGAAGGAATATTAAACCATGCTTCTGGCCTTTCGACTGGATACATATCTGGAGATCAAGATGGCAAAATCAATCGCTGGAACTGTCCAGAATGTCCTTAAAACGATCTTGGCCCGGCGACATGGCGAATTGTCGTCCTGTAAAATTCTATGAAGGCCATGAATGGCTGCAAATGACCTCCAAGTAAATTATAACCATTTCCAGTCTATGGTTGGTTCAGTGAACACAACGCATACCAGGATCGAACCGCCAGCAGCTTGCACCTTTCACACTGCCTAATGGACACCAGCGTTTATGGCCTCGTGGAGTATGCGCCTCACTCGATCCCTACAATCAGTTCTTAATAATTAATCGTGACTCACCTGACCATGCAAAGAGTTAGCAGAGGTACTTGTGTCTGTTTTCTGTAGCCACATCCCATCAATGCTAAATTCGTCTGGCGTCCGTCCCAAAGTCAGTGTTGTTTTTTTGACGCAGTGTAGCCTGATACCATGACGTAGACGTTGCTGGTCTCGGGTATTAAGACGTGGTCGACCACTCCGTTTTCCATGGCCGGTGATAATACGGAAAATTATATATTCACGGCACACGCTTGATATTGTGGGTCGAGGAATGTTGAATTGTCGACCAATATCCTAAATGGGATGTCCCATGCCTCTAGAGCCAAGTACGATACCGCGTTCAAAGCCTGTTAATTCATGTTTAGTAGCCATAAACACGTCAGAAAAGCTTTCACACTACTCAAGATAGTATGAATGAAACCCCCGACACTTCACTGCACATTTATAAGTTTTTTCCGCGATGTTGCCGCCATCTGGTTATTTGCATTTTCTTATTCCATTACTTTTGGCTCTTCAGTGCATGTAGCGTTACAAACTTGTAGTTACAAAAAATTCACCAGGTTGAACTTTGGCTTTTCGTAGTAACGGATATTCAATTTGGAGTGGTTTTCTTAATACTGTTGTTAATTTCATTTCCCTTGTATTGCTTTGGCTAAATTTCAGGTAATTTTCTGTAACTTTATTTAGATAGCAGTAACGTAGCAAAGCTGACGGGTTTGCGGACATTTTTAAGACAAAATTTGTAGCTGGTCGCACCATGTTTTGCAACAGTAGTAGCAAGTACTGTAAATAGGAAATTACGTATAAAAATATCTTTCTTCTCTGTTGATTCCTTGCATAGTTCATATGAAATGTTAATAAATTAATTATTATAATTTATAAATACACGAGAAGATAACCGACAGCTTCTGGGGTCTACATAGACTAAATAATTTCATCAAAAGCAGCGAGATTGGCGGTACCAACTTTACAGCATGATCTGGTTTCAAAAACATTATTATATTATTTTTTACACACCAAGATCGACCGTGCCGTTTGCAGCTGAAAGCTTTGTTTGTTAAAAAAAAATCAAAAGTGGTACTCGAAGAAGTTTAACATAACGACTGTAACGTATGAAATCATGATAAAAGGTTTAAACGTCAAGTAGGGTCCGATAAGACTAATCACAAGGAGCTTACGCTTACTATCACATATTTTATGAACGGATTTCAATCTCCTGGACACATGTTGAAGGGTACACACCCTATATGATGTCTGTGGTACAGTCGTTTCTTCAAACGTGCCCTGCTTTTTGAGATATATGTGTAAAAAAAAATCACATTGCTTATAACAGAGAAAAAAAAATACAATTTCGGCCGACATATCAACAAATATTTCGTAATATGCCACAGCCATTAAAATTTGTTCAGGAGGCGAATCTGTTAGTAAACTCAAATCTGAAAGAAACATTTTGCAAAATTTTATAAGCGCTTGTCGCTTGTCCTTTCGTTTCCTCATTGAGCATCATTTTATCCTTTTTTTTTTTCGTCACGGACATTATTTTATTTTCAACCATTTACACGCCACCACTACACGGAATTAAATATATCAATTGTATAAAAAAGAAAAGAATGATTTTCTCGATGCGACGTATTTATTTTAAACGTATATGCAGGAAACTGAATACCTGTTGTTAACTTGTCTGATGGTCTCCAAGCTAGATTTCACCTTTGAAGCCGTAATGCGCATAGGGAGCGTGCACAAACTACGTGGTTCGATCCGGGGGGGGGGGGGGCTTGCTAGAAGGCTACGCTGAGCTACGTGGGGGTAGGGGGTTTACGAGCCAGACCACGTAGCTTTATTTTCATAACTTTTTCACAGTTAAAATGGGGAACAGAACTCACAACAGCGTGTGAATATTTATTTCCCTCAATTATCTCTGTATGTAATTTACAATAGTCTGACTGGAGAAAACAGTACAAAATGTCTTCTGGAATCAAAATGGGGAAAAAAGCTACGCGCTACGAAGGGGGGGGGGGAGGAGTAGAGGCAAAAGCTACGTAGGGCTACGTAGGGGTTCACAGGAGGCCAAAATGGAGCTACGTGGTTTATGGACGCTCCGATAGAACTAAACACGTTTGGGAACAGTGCAAGATAACCGTCGCATCAGTCTGTAAGCCGCAAGCAACTTGTTTGTACGATTTTATTTTTCCCTTACATCACAATGACAAATAGAAAAGTCTGTTTTATTGCTTAGGGTTTCATTCTTTGTCGATTTCGAGGGGGAGAGTATTGAGGGGCAAGGAACGGGAAGAAATTCATCCATGTCGTTTTGAGAGAAGCATCGCCTGGAGTGGTTTCTAGAAATCTGGATGACCGTACGAGGATCTGAGCCCACATTCTGGACCGGGTGTTAGCGCTCACCTAATGGACAAAGTGTCAGGAAACGAACGCCGTCATCAGACAGAAGTACTTTATCCATACTAAATCAAAGAGGCACAGCTAGGACGGCTAATTTGTTTCTTTATGGAATCTAGACCACGGAGCCATCACAGTGTACGCAAAGCAAAGTTTGATGGCGGTAAATTTTCGACCTATACCGCGAATCAAGTCGAGGATCTTTGGTTTACAGGCAGCCATCTCACCATGGGTCCATTCTAAAAACGTGCCCATAAGCGGATTCATTTCTTAGTACTGTTGACTACATGGCATTTTCTGCCAAGTCCCCGTTGGGTGTTTTATAAGCCACTGTTCCATGATCTGTATAGTCTTCAAGCAGTAGGTTGGTTGGATTTCCTGGTAGGAGGCGTACGAGGCCTTGTTAAAAAAGAAAGACAGCCAGATTTGTATGTAGTTTTCTGTTGTTAATAGTAGTCTGTTGGGTTGGTTTAGATGAAGAAAGCGAGAGAGTGAAAGCAGTTCCGGTTCACCCAATGCTACTCTTCCGAAAGACATCTAATGGGTTACAAAGTTCATCGTCGCCATACGACGGACGAATCACAACGTATCAACAGTGTCGTGCTCTAAATCCACGCACAATATGGAAATGTTTGGGACTTAACCCTGGAATTTAGTCCATAATTTGGTGATCAGGAAACGTGAATCACCACCTGTTCTACTCTACTGTCGTAGTCCCTATTAGTCGAAATGTAAAGTGTAATGATACCCTATTTAAACTGAAGTGAAATTTAGACAAAGAATATTCTGTCAACTTCCAGCATTACTCCTATGTTTGCAGTTGGAAACTAATGTGAAATTCTTTGGTCAGCAATGGCTCGCCAATTAGAAGAAAAGTATTAGTTATAATAAATAGTAAACGGTACGCTAATGTAACATCGGAAAATCGTAGACCAAAACAATCCTACTTGTGCTGTTAGCTCAATCTCAGAGATGTGCCGCTTCCCTGCTCTACCTTGCTCGCCATTTTATAGGATTTCATGAACAATCAGACATGGTGAAAATCTGTCGCCTTATTTTATTTATTTTTTTGTTTCTTTAAATAAGGCATTGCTTTACTTTCTTCACTGAAATGATTTTAGAGACTAAACTTTTTATCCATGGCCACCAGTTACTTAGTCTATTCGATCAGCGAAGATATGACACAAAATTGTATAGTATCACACTGTTGGCAGGAACAGCTGTAACGGACAGCGGTGATTGTCTTTCCTGAAGTCTTCCTCAGAATTATTTTTTTCAACTTATGCCGCGTTTACACGGTGCGAGTTGACTGAAACGAGTGTACTATCTTGCTGCGCGCGCAGCACTGGATAGTCCACTCTCCTCGTGTCAACAGGTACAAGACGGTCAGTCGGCTGAGGATAGTGGACTCGGTTCACGACCGACTTTTGGCGTGCGAGTTCAACAAACAGGATGGCGACAACTAACAAGTCGCGTAAGCTGAGTGAAGCAGAGGCATTAAAATCTTTAGAACTGCATGAAAGTGAGAAAATTTCGTGGAATTTTAAGAATAAAAATTATAAGAACAAGGATTTTAGAGACTCTACTACCAAAAAATTGCTTCATAACGGTGTCATCTTTTATGTATCGGAAAAAATATTTCGCAATAGCTCTTCAAATTGAAATAAAGTTAGTCACAAATGATGTAACTCTACATTTTCACTTCCAACGTTATATTATTATATATGTTTTAAAAAAAAATAGACGCAGTCATTTAAAGCATTTCTTTTTAATATCCACTCTTTTAACCATTTTCTACGTTTTTTTTATTTTTTTATCCTTCATACCATTCAACATTATAATCAACAATTAGCTACGATGTTAATTCCTTCCTATAATATGGACATACTATTTTCAACAAGATCACAATGTAGTAGTAGAGAACTCTCCTGACAGTGTACTGTCTTCAAATTATTACTAGCATGCTAGTCCACTCTTACCACCCCTACCACCGACGGTTCGGCCAACTGTCGTCCAGACAACTCGCATCGTGAAACCTTTTGACCTTCCGCCTGTCAACCTATCAAGAAAAGAGTTGATTAATTGTAATCATACTGTATTTGCACTACCTGCCAAGTGTTGAATTACACACACCCTTCCGTTCGCCTATGTAACGTTTGTATGCGCAGTGTCTCCAATGTGAAGGCCCCTTTTACAGCCTCTAGTTGTAGCTCCTTTCAAACTCACAGTTCACATGAGCGGAATCTCTACGCAACGACGACCAAACGGCTTCCGCGCCGTCCACTGTGGCCCATTGACTTATAAATAAATGTTTACCTTTGTGCACTCTTACATCGACCCTAGCGGAACGGAGACAGTGACCCGACCACAACACCATATGGCATCAGTCAGTGCTCCCAGATGCTTTTCATTGAGGTACGCAGATAACGATGTTTGTGTGTTTATGATGAAGATTGGGGGAAAACTATAGGTTTATGTAAATTATTTTTTTGTACACATACGAACAAGCTGGTAGTCATTCTCTGTCATAAAGGTACTATTTATTATCATCCTGAAGCAAAACTAATGTTTTATAAGGGGAAAAAACATCGTGTATGCTTTCTGTTCAGTTTATGTTACACGAATTTATTTTTCGTCTTCATTTGGTAACAAGGAAAACAGCAAGCGTTTTCGGAACTTAATTTTAATATTGCTGTCATGACTGGCAAAGTAAGAAGTAGAACAGTCATCTATCATCTTCTCATTTGAACAATGCTGTAAAGACGATAAAGATAACACAGACTCTTATTAACAGTTCCAATCGGTAACGAAGATTTGCCATAATTTTTCCTCAGATACTGTTTCCCGGGCATATTGTATTTCAAATTAAATGTTTAATTCGACATACACTACTCTTCCTCCTTTCTTCTTGAATGACGACCAGAAACTGGTTAACGTATCTTTTGATGTATTTTTCGTAATATGCTCACGCTGGAAATTGCAGCAACATCTACCGCTTAGCAAAGACTCCCTGAACAATAAAGTACTAAATTACTGCATAGTGACAACGGCCACGATGAATTAAAAAATTTCTTTCTCAACATCTCCCTTATGCGGATCTTCTGTGTAATGTCCACGGACTCCTTGCGGCTTACACGTGAACCCTACCGATTTTTTCGGTAAGCAATACATTTTATATAGACTACAAAGCAATACAGTCATTACACATCCATTTATATTTGTTATTAATGAAGCAGGAAAGCATATTTGATTAAGATGTCCAAAATCCGGTTTTTCAATTAAGGTTCGCACGATCCAATTTCGTTCAGGTAATTTTTTTCTGCGTGCGTTCCTTTTTTTTTTTGCTTCTATTCAAAGTTTGCATGATTAAAAATTTTAATCAGATTAAAGTTTTGGTTTTAATGGAACCGGACTTTCGATTTTACTTTTTGGAGAGATTTTGAAATAGAATTCTACTAACATTGATTTTGGGTATTTGCTCTTTGTATTGGTTTAGATAATTTACTTGTATTATTACAGTAATTTGATTATTTATGTCTTCAGTTCTTTGAAATAAATACTTTAAAATACACAGATAACGTAAATCAAACATATGAAAGAGCAGTACGAATCCTTCACAAAAGAAAGAAGGTTAAACCAAGGAAATTTCTGGATTTCATTTTTTTCTGCTAGGGTTAAACAATAAGGGTAAAAGGTAGTATGTATATTACATATACATACTGCAATTAAAATGTAACTTCTAAAAAATACTGTTGGAAAAACTAGACTGTAAAAGTCAAAATGATAGTAAATGAAGTTTGGATACAAAACATTACCCAGGGGATTGTGGACTCTGTACTGAAGAGATACAGTCCAAGATGCAAACCTGGAAACATAGAAAAAGTCAAAGTTTCCAGAAGGTCCAACTAGTCGTTGGAAATTCCCACTGTACGATTAATTAAAACGGCAGTAATTTCTTTTTATTAAGCATTTTATGGTAATACTTTTGGAAAAACTGCGAAGAAAGAAGTATGAAATCTTGGTATCAAATCTGAATGAAGTAATAAAATAAATAAGTTGAACAGGTCACTGGTAGACTGAAACACGACTAAATGTGAAAAAGTTAATTATTCTAATGCGCTTTGCAGTGCAAAAGCAACAGAGAGGATTCGGGGTCTGTAAACAACTGGTTCGAATCTCAGTACCAGACATACTGATATTAATTTTTCTTTACTTGACAAATTAACTGAGGCGAATATTAGAGTACTCCTGCCATATAAGCTATGGTCAATTTTATTCATACTCTTTGTAACTATTTTACACATATATAAAAATAAAAGAGGGAAAAAACCAACATAATTGAGGTTTCCACTGATGCTAATCCCTCTCTTGTTTGGCTTGTAATTTCACACCTCTCGCCTCGATGGTTTTGGCACACTTTTAAAGATATTTCAGGGCACGCCCAGCTGTTAGACAGTGGAAGAGGCAAAATTCGTATCTGGCGACAAGTTGCCAGCCAGTGGCTGTGTTCCTTTGTTTGATGCAGGTAAACCGAGCGCCCCCAGAGGGGTACTAGCGGAGAGAGGCTGCACGGGGAACACTTCTGGGTTGATACCAGGAAAGTACACGCGCACACACACATACACAGAGAGTGTGTGTAAGTGTTGGTTCGTGAAGAAGACAGAGGGTCGAGAGTGCAGTCTCAGAACGAAAATGTTAAGTGACATATTTTCTTTGAGCCTTTTTCGTCCAGTTTTTATACACTGTTGAACAATAGAAAACTAAACTAATAAAAAAGTAACTTAGTCCACAACCCGAAGGTTGGTTGGATCCTCCCGAAGGAGGCATACTAAGCCATTGTGTCAGAGGTAGGACGGCCAGTTCCTTTCCTCTGGGACCTACAGTTTAACGTGGAATCCGAACCACGGAGCGTCCTGGCATAGCTCATATGATCAAACACAACTCTCAAAATTCCTGCGCCTGCCTGGATTCGAACCCGGGACCGGGGCAGCGAATGTTTTGAAAGCTAGCTAGCTCCTTAGCCACTGAGCTACCAGAACGCTAACAGAAAACTAGTGGACAATAAAAAAGAATTAGTCTCTCATTCCGATGCTAGCCGGGAATGTTTTTAAACATTGGTACCATTTCGTTTATTGGCAGAGTTCATTTTTTGTAATGCTAAATAAATAAAGTTTTCCACGATTCGTTTATTCTACCACTATAACATGTAATTTTTCTCAGTTATGTATTTTTATAAATTGGTTTTTATTCTGTATTCGAGTTGTTTCAGTAATTATTTTTGTAATTAGTGTGTTTAAACTGAATTTACACCTTCCCATGCGATCTAAAATATTCATTTAAACCATCAAACCTTGCATCTCATGCAGAAATGAGCCTGAATGTTTTTGGTAATTTGGGCGAGTATAAATTCGTAATGAACCAAGACATCTCAGGCCTTAATAATAGAAGTTTTTGGAATCAGGATCCAAGCACCGTATGTGAATTTCAGACACTAAGTTAATGTTCTGAGAAATAATTCTCTATAAGTCGGACAACTTTCAGGGACTATACTATGTTAACTTCATACAACACTCTCTACACTCTGCTCGCAGCCCTACTCCCATATCGGTGACCTACTGAAGAATAGAATTCTCATTAAAATATCGTCCACAGTGTCGTACCTTCCACGACTTACACAAATGTGCCTATAAATACACGTGTGAATAATACAGACGTGTATTAAAATTCAGTTCGTAATTCTTACGGAATTTAAGCATGATACCGCATTGACAGAGATAGGACGCCGGTTTGTCAAGTAAAGGAGAATGCAAAGCACTGCATTACAATGCGCATACTAAATTCTTCCAGCTCTTTGCAAGAGCAGAAAACTGCGACATCAGGGTTTACACGATATTCACTCTGTTTTAATGATGTTTGTCTATTTCAGCCGTTCGTTTTAGGAAACACACTGCTCACAACATTACACAGCAAATTAAACCGCCAGAATGTGGTATGAAACGTAAATTGTTTCTTAAGAAGTTATGTATATGGAGGGTTGCGGCAGATGTCCATTGCTTTCAAACAAAATATTGGGATTAGAAATCGGCGACGATTTTTGGCGCTATTTTTAATATCATGTCGTAGGTTTATTTACACGATGACAGAGAATCTGCAAAATAATTCAACCTTCCACTGCAAATTTTGCTGTTAATAAAAATCCGAACTCTCAGCTTACTTGAGGGCGCCGGAAAGCCAAGAATGCATCTAACTGAACAGGACCACAGCTGGGCAAAAAACCGTTAATCCGTTAATCGTTAATTAACGAAGTTAAGAAAATTGCAAAAATGTAACTTTTAAGTTAATCTAAAAAATCATTAACGTTCTTCTGAACTTCCGTTGAATTTAACTTCGGTTAACTTTAGTCCGTTACATTGGTAGTTACCATCATTTGTTTCAATTGGTACGTTCGGCGAGTAGAAAAGCGAAAGCATTAGGTAGGTAACACCAGCACGAGTGTGATGCATATATAACTGTTATGCTAGGTATGGCTCGGATGTGAGTAGGAAAGCTAGAATTGTGGAGTGTTTGTATTTTACGTCTGCAAACCGGCGCTCATTACTCGTTTCAAATTCGATATAATGTGTGTTGGTTTGGAGTTTGTTAATGAAATAAATTAAACTGACATTCGTTACATGATTACATCATAGAAACTGAAGACCTAGAACCTGCTTGTGAAAGCAGCAACGCTAACAATAGCAACGAGAAGATTAAAAATCATTGGTCACATTTATGCGATTACGTTGCATTTAAATCAAGGTTGGGAGAACAGTTAATTTGTGAATTCAAACTGTGTTTGCCTAAACTTTCTACATTCAAGACTCATGTTTCTTGCTTTAATAATCTTAAACAACATATAAGAGGATGCATACATCTAAATATTTTCAGTTTGAAGAAAAAGTAAAAATCGTGGGGGAAAAATAACAATTCAAAGCCTTCCTTAAGTACTGTGGAGTCTTCTGATGTAGATAGCAGCAGAAGTGTTTTATATTTTTTTATCACCATCTGCATTGTAGTAACCGACGGCGGCATATCTCAGGCTGGTGTGGACCAATGCATTGTAAACTACTTCGTTGCTGACATGATTCCACTACATCTTGCAGAATCCAATAGCTTGAGCAGCTGATTAAAACGTTGACCCCCAGTAAGAACTCAATTTCCAGAGTGACATTGGGTAGACGTATTGTTGATGGTTAACTTTTAACGAATAACTGTAACGCGTTAAAATATCATAAATGTAACGCTTTAACGATTATCTAAGTGAAAAAAAAATGAAGGAAACGTCAGGAGCTGCTTTGCTCTAAAAAGTAAAAATCTTATATGATGTCGTCAGAGGAACCTGCTACACCGGCATTACACTGTCAATGATCTTTGATGAAAGATATTTTATAAAATATTTTACAGTGTAAATGGGCATATTTTATAAAAAGAAGGAAATGTTTTACAGTCAGAAACATGTAGACTATAAGGATACGAATAAAAATATTGGGAAGTTAATTTGTTCTATGGATTAACAAGCTAGTACTTAACAGGTTTCTGGAATAATAGCAGAGGGAAACCTGGGCGTATCCAGGGAGGGGGGAAGAAAAATCAAGTTGCCTTCAGTACGCTTCGACGAGCGAAGAAGTGGCTCAGGAGCACTATGGGAGAGGAGAGAATGCCTGATGAGTGTATATCGAAATTTCGTTACACCGCGAGATATTGAAAAAGTTATTGAAAATTTTTCTGAGAATACGAGACGGTTAATGTTTACATAAATAACTATAATTGAGTAACGATCTTGATTAACTGCATAGTAGGTCCTTGGATTACTATGTTAATCAATAATAAAAATAGTTTCCTCAATAGGTTTGAGTTTTGCAAGAAATCGTCATGTTTCAGTCCCCTACCCCCCCCCCTCCCCAACCCACTTCGTCGAAAAAAATATTAATTGCCAACTCCCCCCCCCCCCCCCCCCCTAGTTCTGATCCTGGATACGCCCTTGGAGGGAAATGCGCTGAACAATAAAATATTGCGGTAAGAATTTATTGGAGTTATACTGCAGCTTCGACCATAATTATAATATGTCAAGGCCGCACATTGCAGCTTTTTCACTAAACTTTGATGAATTCCTTTCACATCAAGTCTTGGATTCCACGATCTAACCCAAACATGTTTACTTCTATTCTTTTTCTTCAATAAAATACATATTGTGACATCTGCAGTTACCGCGGCTGCACAAGCGTATAAGTTTCCTTCATTCATTTTAAAGATTATGAAAAATTTTATGTAGGACGATGGGCCTGATAAAATATCATAAAATACCTTTGATAAAATTAATATGACAAAATCTTTTATAAAAGATCTTTGACAAAAATCTTTTCCAACGTAGTGCCTGCCTTAGAAGAAAATAAGTTTTGCTTCCCGGCAGAGAGCAGTACTGTAGCTTTCACCTCCAACCGCCAATTATTGATGAGATTTTAATTCAGGTTATTGCTGTCTTAATATTGCACTGGAGTATTTAGTCTCCAAACTCTTACACTTCGAGCCTTCATTATTGCAGTTAAAAAGGCAAGTTTTGGCTTTATTTTGTCAGATAATTCATTATGAAAAATATTCTGTTTAAACAATTTGAAAACAATGATGAAATTAATTTGTTCCACGTTGTGGGGAGTTTGCTCCACACGTTTTACACACGTTTCGTCGATGAAGTCAATTGATAAAACACCAGATTCTTACATCATAGTGAAGTATGACGATACCCTACGGCCAAGTGTCATCTGCGAGAGTGACGATGAGACAACTTAAGTAGTAACAATGAAAAAGTGTGTAAAGTCATTGAAATGATCTGAACCTACCCGGATCATAAAACTAAGAGTTTAATGGTCATATTCTACTCTTGATTATGAGTGGGGATGTGATTGGAGGAATTGGCGAGCCTATACTCTTGTCATAAACCAGAACTCTTAATAGAGTTCAAGGATTGGTCGGTTTTCAGTGATTGGATTAAGACATTTGTTTTGTTTACTGACTGATTTTTTTTATCTTAATTTCTTACTTAGTGTTTACTTTTAAAATTAGTTAAACCTGTGAAACATACTGCAAACATTGTGGAAGTTCGACGATACAATGCAAGTTTTTTGTTTAATGATTGATTTTTGAAAAAAAATATTTTTTTGGGCCTTATATATTGTTCTACGAGTACTTTCACCCTGGAGCTGGTTACAGTCATGTGTTTTAATGGAAAATCAAGGTATTTTTCAATGTGGAGCAAAATCTGAAGCACATATGGATAACTCTGCTCCACTTTAAAAAAAAAAATTAAAAAAAAATAACCAAATCATAAAAATAAACTCTAGTGGTCATATTCTACTCTTAAAAAGCCTATTTAAATCACTTGTTAAAATCGATATCTTTTCATTAATATTAAAATAGTAAATGTAGTTTTCTAAAAAAAAACTCTAAAAATGTGGTGCAAAGTAACCCCCACTCACGGTAAGATCTCTTCTGGTGTCCAGCAGAAAATATATTCGAAGCAAAAAATACGTTTACTGCGTGTGTCGATTATATGAAAATTTCTACATGCTTAAAATGTAAATTCAGTGATCGGCATTCGTTATAGCAATCATGCATAAAATATACTTCGCTTTAAATGTTACTTTAATACTTTATATATCCAAAATCATAAGCCAGTTTGGACACGCGCGTCAAACACCGTTATATAAGAAATAAGTTGCTTCGTACAATATAGTCAGTTGCAAAAGATTGTTACAAGGTACATTGGGATATGATTCAAATCTTAGTCTGGTGAACCCAGCGTCCTGACTTCGGTTTTTAGTTGACAAATGCTGGAATGATATCTCTGTTTCCACCTTAAGACAGACAATGATGCTGGTGTAACAATTCAACTTCGTATCTTTGAAATTAAGAGTATCTGGACTCATAACTAAAGACGGGTTTACACGGTTCACTTTTCGCAATCACTCAGCACGAATCACTCGCAGTGAAAGTGAAGGTGAATTCACTTTCGTTTACATGTATCATTACAAATGAACCATTCAATTCACTTCAAGATAGCAACAAACAAACTTGTACGTGTTGGCGTGGATTTAATTTTCAGAAACTTCACCTAAGGAATTAAAAGTTACATCGTACAGAAAGTTACCGTAGTAATTGAAAAAAAAGAAGTTGGGAGGCTAGAAATTGGAGCCTTCGGCGTGGTACAATGGGTATTGGAAGACAAAATGGCATTTAAAAACCATCTTCCAATGTGTGAATCACAAAGATTTGCTATCAAAAATCTTACCGCTATTTACAAGACAGGACACTAATGAGAAAATGTCTTTCGTTTAAACTGGAGTTAAACTACCAAAAATGATATATATAAAGAAATAAATTTTGAAAATATTGATGCACAAATAATGTATTTTTTTTAATACATTGGTTTTCACTACTCATAAAATAAATATATTTTGTAAAAGTGTGATGAATCTCGCGGGCCAGAAAAATATTCAAGGCGGGTCGCGGGTTGGCCACCCCTACTCTAAGATGATTCATCCGAGTGAAACACCAAATGTGAACGAAAAGTTGAACCCGAGCCAACTTGTTTCATCCGTCATCTTGGATGATCCTCTGTTTATACAGTTCACTTTCCTTTCACTGCGAGTGATTCATCCGGAGTGATTGCGAAAAGTGAACCGTGTAAACCCGCCTTAAGACGCCACATCACTGAATGACTGAATTTGGCTAATGTTCTAGTTTCAGGATTATTTCTAAAATGAACATTGCTATTCGGAAAATATTAGATCTTAATTTTGCTAGTGGAAACCAATTGCTGGCAGGTGCAGATGATACTCTACAACACATGTGAATTATTTGCTTGCCAATAGATAGCGTTAATCAACTACTGTCAGCTTTTGATTCAATGAACAGCTGGAAAAAGACTATGACTGCCCATTTTTCGCATCTGATTCAGACTTTAATGGTTAAACACAACATTCGTCATTCCCCTTCGTACCCGACTGATTTCTAAGCTCAAATAACACGAGGTAAAACACAACAGAACGTGATGGCATGCCGAGATAAGTGGGAGAAGTTCCCTATCAGATCATATTTCAGATATGCAGGTAATTACTCTAATCATGTAAAAACGTCTGATCCCTTCTAAACAAACTTCCGTGATCGCAGACTAGTTGCCACCCGACACTACACAAAGCAAATCGAATTAGTTTACCAAGAAACACAAGAGTTAAACTTACCTTAGTATTTGTTTTTGTCCTACCCATAGGAAAGGCCAAGTAATCACTACCAGCGGATTACGGCAAACTCAGGAAGATCACTCTCATGTCCCTTTCATCCAGTGCGGAGCCAAATCCCCGTAGATAAGACCTTCTACAGCCATACACTTCGTACTCTCAGTTTGAAACGACAGAATTTCTCTGCGCTGCTCCAATTCCCGACAAATTCACAGAAATGAAACTTTTATACAGAATCTCTTGCGAGATGAATCCCAGCGCAAAATGAGAACAGAACGAAACAACTGAATCATTATAAAGTGCCGATATCAGCGCTTTATGTTCCGATAAATCAGTAATCACAGATACTTTACACACACTTCGAGATAGCCTGGTACGTGAGATGTGTGAAAAAGTAATGAAGGATATCGAAAAGTCTTGCAAACCATTTTCTGTTTTCGCTGCGAAACAGAACGAGAACTTTTATACCTCTTGTGACTCTCAAATGCGGTATCTTAGATAAGCAATACTTTAGAGACAGAATGAAATGGAATTTGTAATGACAACAATCCAGTACATTCATTAGAATAGCTGGCGGACGACATACAATAGCGGAGTTATGTCACACCTTAACAGAGAGTGCCACGAGAAGAAAGAATGTAGCACAGTGATACGGTAAGGTATCTCCTAATTTTTTATTGCCTAAATTAACCAATCATCGCGTAACACAACAGTCTATCATGTAATTAGCAATAAATGACTATCCATTTCAAGGTTCAAATTCGGAATTATTTGTTAAATTACATTTCTTAATGTTGTGTACAACGTGGTTTTGAGGAGCGTGTTTCATAAATGACTTTAGCGATATCTGACGGCAAGCGTTTGCATAGCGTAGGTTTATCAGGTTGTAAGAGAATACCCTTTTTCTTCCATCAGAACGAAGGCAATACAAACATTTCAAAAATATCTTTATACCTGGTGTGAAATACCGTGGTGTATAGACCCCATTTTAATTTCGTTCTCACTGCTTTTTCGACTGAGATCAAGTGTTCATTGCTCATGGAACACTGCGAATTAACATTGCTCATTCTTTGCTAAATATTCGTTCAGGTCTTACATTTCTCAGATGTATAGAAAAAAAACACAATAACAAATGACACGAAAATTATAATTTAGCGGAGAAGCTTCCGTTACCTGTCCGCGAACGGTGTAAATTTTTCACTGACGTGTTTTGTATTGCTCTCTTCGTCAAATGTGAAATATGAGGCGAAAATTTTCGACCACTGCACCCGAACGTAGATGTTAAGATCTGAAAACATTGTTTTGCCTGTACACTGTTACCAGAATTTGAAACTATAACATTCTTGTCCTTTAACTAATCAGCCACTTTTGTGCATTTTTTCAATGTGAATATATTTCAATCATGCCTCTTCAGCATGTTTAAGAACCGAAGAAATAAACAAAGTTACGTAAAAGTACGTATAAATTAGACAAACCAATATAAAGATCAAATAGTAATCAGTACGTTATCTCAAAAAACACTCACCTTAAAATAAATTTGTAATGCCGAACACATCGAATAGCAGCTCAAAAAACTTGAATAATGTGTTTTTCTTAGATGGCGTGTGCAATCTCTGACTGGGATTGTATGAAGTATTTTTAGGGTGTATCTTTCGCGGTTAAAACATATAATCATTTCCTGCCGTGGCAACCGGTCATGTAAGAGTCATAAGACATCCTGCAGATATTAAGTAAGATTTTAAGCTTTCAAATCACCAAAACACCATCAAAAATTTGTAAAACTGACCTGCTACAGATTATTTATATATATGTAAGATATGAACCCTTTTTTCATTCGCCTCCTGGATTCAGCTACAGCTCTGAAGTTACCAATAGTTTCCATACAATTTCTAGAGATAAACTTTGCTGTTTACTTTCCGTCCTTTCCAATTTCTGTATTTGATAGCCACAATGAGTGTCCGTTATCACCCTATTAGCTTCTCGGAAAGAACTGACAACGTTTCATAACCTAATTTCCTCGTTTCCTCGTAAGCGCTCTCAATGGCCTAACAGACGCCGAACTCTGAAATACATTTCCCAACGCCTCTTTTTAAGTGACTTGGAACACTTAGCTCGACGAAATCCGTGCCCAAGCGGTTACGGACGCGCGCTAAACGGGCAGCGTGATGCGCAAGACATGCGGATACCTGCCATATAGCAATATGCTCACTTGTTCCACGCGATACTGTTCTTGTGGAGGTCAATACTAATTTAATCCTTGTTCCTTTTTTATATACATATTTTTATACGTCATCTCAATCAATACATAAAAATATTAGTACTATAAATCCTGCATAATAGACAAAAAATAATAGTTTCAAAACTGATTTATACACGAACAATGCTTTAATAGAAATTATAATCTTCCTGGGCGGCTTCAGGTATGACTTCTTCAGAAGGAATGTAATAATGCGACGCCTAAATGTAAATATTGTTAAATAAATGCTCCCCTTGCACTAATATCTAATAGGTAAATACTAAGAACTCTAAAAATTAGTAGTCCTGCATGCTATTGGTCCGCACTTAGTTCTACGAGTCTCGCTCGTGATGTTTACGTTTAGCCCGCATTTGTTTCCACGAGTCTGACTCGTGATATCCATGTTTGGTCCAAAATTGTTATCACGATGTAACGGTACAATCGATAGATCGATATCGATCCTTACCACGGAGAGCGGAGTATCAGTAGTGGAAGGGAAGATGGCGCGAGATTGTATGGTAAGCGCGCGGACTAATAACTGGTTGTTCGATGAACTAATAAACTGTAAGTCAGCTACAGAAACTTTATTAAGAGTGACTACAGACTTAATGGCAGTGATAATTTCAGTGCAAAGTGGTAATCAGTAGGAACTGTGAGCAGTAAAGTGCGTTGTCGTTGCATGTGTGTTAGTTGTGGCGATAATAATGTCTTGTTCATTGCTTAAACGAACCTGACAATCTTCAGATTTACGAAGTCCGATTAGCATTATTCATTTGGTGGTTTCTACGGTTTGTTTGAGAACATTTACTTAATAAATAAGTGTGAACTGTATTCGGGAGTGATGTTTTATTTGCATGCTAGCAGCTCCGTTGAATGACTTTATTTCGGGTAATTTGCCCGTGGCGACTGTGGTCAACACCGAATCCGCAGTAGTTTTAGAGCTGCTCAGAACTGAATGCAACTGTTTGTTTAGTAAATCGATCTGAACAGACTTTTATATATATATATATATATATATATATATTGTAACTGCTTTACGTCTCTTTTTAACATCGAGGTCTTTAGAGACGGGAAAGGATGGGGGGAAAGGATGGGGGCAAGGAATGGGAAGGAATTCGGCCATGGCCTTTTGAAGGAAGCATCCCGGCATTTGCCTGGAGTGATTTGGGGAAACCATGGAAAACCCAAATCTGGATGCCCGGACGGGGATTCGAACCGCCGTCCTCCCGAATGCGAGGCGAGAACGTTAACCGTTACACCGCCCCGCTCGGTAACAGACTTATAAATTTATTTATCAATATATACGCTAACAGCCATAAAACATTTACATGGCATATAAGCGTTACAACGAGTCAGACTCGTCAAAGTACGGCAAGGGGTTAATTTTGCGTGCCGTCTTTGATGACCTGCTTGTCCGTTCTCGTGTGATTGCTGAGTACTTACCCCGAAGGCGGAGTACCGCTTGGTACGGCGCTGCCCTTCCTTGTTGAGGAAGACCTCCGACTTGGGTCTGGGCGGTTTTTTGGGTCGCAGGATGACGCGGGCCTCCTCTCGGATGTCCTCGTCCAGAAGCTTGGAGTCGCTCGACACCGACAGTTGCCGCGTCACCCGCTCTCGGTCTCCCAGACCGTCCCAGTCTGGAAACGAACACAACATCTAATCTCGGATGCCTAGTGTACGGTTGTTATGGTTTATCATTAAAACACTTGGCTATTTGTGATATCGCCTCTTAAATATAGGTACTTGCTACTACAGACGCTTTGAGCACTGCCAAGAGTACCTGGAGCCACTGGAGGAGAAGGCTGTCCTAACCTGCAAACGTTAAATTCAGACGCAGTCGGGTGTAAGTTTGCCGCTGTCTTGGCAGAGTTATGTTCGCCGGGCCGACTCACGGAAAATTGCCTCGATCCGGAGCCGACAGCGGAGAGCTGAGTTATGAGGCGAACCGCCGTGTTTTTAATCGCTGCTTCCGACAGACAGCGGACTGAAAAACGGGCCAGGCGGCTGCGGCAAGCCAAGGAATCGGCGATATTTCTTATACTTGGCATATAAACGACGTTTATAAGGGGATTCTGAATGAGGTAGAAAATTTTCGTCGCCTCTGTCAGTCGGCGTTTGTTGTCAACAGTACCGTCAGTAAATCACGGCACAACATTCTACGGGAGGAGGGACAGAACTGCAAACAACTCAAACTGAAATCTAGAAATGATAATACAGAAAAATGAGTTTCTTCGGTAACTTAGATTTGTGAAAGTTTCAAATGATTCCGAAAATACAAGAAAAGAAGTTAGTATAGAGGTGATAGGTTATTGAAATCAGCACGGTATGTTTATACTGAAAACTTATCGCAAATGTCAGTAGGTATGGACTGAAGCTAATGGCTGGTCCTACGATTAGACATCACTTCTTGTTCTAAAGAAGTAAGTTTGTTACGCTAATGAGCGTGATCAAACTGATATTTCACCGTCAGCCCGCCATCTGGAAGCAGCGATTTTTAAAAGCAGGATACGAATCCGGATCGACGTGAAGTCATCGCTAACGCACGGGGTATAGATGCCGGCCGATGTTGATTATTAGCAGTACAATGACTCTGACAATGAAACTGACAACATTTAAACTTAAGAGTGTCTCCCCTTGTTGATACAACGGCTATCTGTGGCCGGGTTATCCATGATCTAGCCGGAAAAAAGGCTGTGTAACAGTGGAAGCTTATCATTTTTTCTAAGGTGAATCAAGGAAAGAGAGAATGCCAGGATTAGGTGGCAAACTCATCAGTAGGGTTCGGATCTTTAGGAAAAGTCATATTTTTTTTCTGCCTTCTTTTTGACCTGAAATGCAGAAATAAACACTGATTCGACGTTTCTGATTGTATTTAAATGTATTTTATATAGCCTACAAATGCATATTTGGGCCATTTTCCTAATTATGGTCATATTTAAGCAATTTTTATTGTCATATGGTCATATTTTGAGAAAAAAACTGGTAATTTTTGATAGAAGTTGTAGATGAAAAGAAATTAAGATAATTATTC
The DNA here is from genome assembly GCA_031002005.1 of Vandiemenella viatica. Classification (NCBI taxonomy): domain Eukaryota; kingdom Metazoa; phylum Arthropoda; class Insecta; order Orthoptera; family Morabidae; genus Vandiemenella; species Vandiemenella viatica. Next base: position 368,642,186 of record CM061920.1, on the reverse strand, counting down.
AGAGAAATATATTCCTGTTATACATTGGAGAAAGAAACGAAACTAATTGTAACTAAATTGTTCAGAATTCACCAGCCAAGAATTAAAGTTATAAATTATTCTCACTCTCTAAACGTTAATGTTCCGCCCGCTTTTTAAATTCGACTATGCAGCAGCAGCATGCCTGTGTCGAGCCGCGTCAATCAATGTCTCACTTCCGACGGTATCGCGGGAATGGAGTCCACTGCAGTGACCCACCGATGAGTTGAGAGGAATCAATTGTCTTCCTATGATTCAGTACGGCGAAACTGCTGCTTAACGGGAAACCCGTCCCTACCTGGGTCAGGTATTCCCCACATACCAGACTCTCCGCGTCGAAACAAACACAAAGCCTTCAGCCACTCACGCACTGTCACCAATGCTTTTGAAAATAATCCTGAACCGGTGTTAAATCTGCAGTGGATCAGTGAGTACCACCATGCCGAAAACAAAACTTTCTGAAAGTGTAAAGTTACGGAGTTACGTAAAGGAATTTGGAGAGGAGTATTTTAGCACAGATGAAAAGAGTTCTTTTCTGTAAATTATGTGAAACTAAAGTGAATGCAACAAAGCGATTTCATGTGCAGCAGCACTGAAATACATCAAGACACAAAAATAACGTAATACGACATTCAACACGGCAAAGCAAACAGCGACTTTTCTTGGATACATCTACAGCTTCGTCGTCTTCCAAATTATCAATTTTTTCTAAAGAACTCTGTGAAATGATGGTATCAACCAACGTCCCACTTAATAAAGTGAACAATGAGCATTTCAAATCGTTCTTGGAGAAATACACAACACAGACGATTCCAACCGAATCAACATTGAGGAAGAACTATTTACCGTCTTGTTATGAAAATGTATTGCAGGCAATCAGAACTAAGATAGGCACCAATAAGATCTGGGCATCAATGGATGAAAGTACTGATGCTTGTGGGAGATACGTTGTAAATGTTATCGTTGGAACCCTACTTTCTGACAGACCGGGTGATATATTTTTACTGGACTGTGAAGCTCTTGAATCAGTAAACCATTCAACAATTGCCGTCCGTTTCGACAACGCTATGAAACTGTTATGGAGCGGTGAAGTTAAGCGAGAACATGTCTTACTATTTGTGACCGACGCTGCGCCGTACATGGTAAAGGCTGGGAAATGTCTGAAGATGTTGTATCCTTCGATGGTGCATTTAACCTGTCTCGCTCATGGATTACATAGAGTTGCCGAGGAAGTAAGACTAAATTTCCCTGATGTTGATAGGTTAATATCAAATGTAAAAAAGATTTTTGTTAAAGCTCCAATGAGAGTGGCAAAATTTAAAGAAGACGCACCTTCCATCACAACCAGTACTTACTCGTTGGGGCACATGGCTCGATGCAGTTAGCTATTACTGTGAATATTATGAAAACATACGGAAAATAGTTTCTAATTTTGATAGCAGTGAAGCATCTTCCATAAAAATTGTCCAAGAACTCTTTTCCAGTAATTTGTTCAGAAATTTGGCGTACATAAAGTCAAGTTTTTCAGGTATCACAACTGCGATTTCGCGTCTTGAAAAAATTGGTCTAGAACTGAATGAAAGTTTGGCGGTCGTTAAAAGTGTGGAAACCGAAATAGGACAAGCAGGGGGCAGTGTGGCTAGTTTGCTGAAAAACAAATTCGATAAAGTGTTGTGTGGGAATAAAGGATATAAAACAATTTGTAAAATTAGTGAAATTTTACATGGTGGCGAATCTGTTTTGACTGAAGACGACCCACTGTTAAATTGCAGTGACCTGACTCTGTTTAAGTACGCTCCCGTCACATCTTGCGATGTCGAACGAAGCTTCTCACACTACAAGACAGTTTTACGTGACAACCGGAGAAAATTCCTCTTCGAGAACTTGAAGATGCATGTGGTGATATACTGCAATGCTGGAATCAAACAAGAATAAAAAATGGTATGTACACTAATTCGCAACAAATGTATAGTAAATTTCCATTTTTAAAAGTAAAATTCTAGTAATCCATTCTTTTACAGGAACAAGAAAATAACTTTCAATAAAATTAATTTGCCAATCGTACAGTGAGTGCATAGAAGCAAATTATGCTGTCTACTTGAAAGCGACACAGCTACATAAAATAAATTATGTACATTTGAGCATTTTTAATGAATAAAAAATTTAATGTTTGGTCATGTTTTGTCTCTTTTTAGGTCATATTTACCCATTTTTAAGGTCATATTTGCCTGCATATTTCGCGATTTTTTGGGTCCTAAAGATCCGAACCCTACTCATCAGCATTGCTTGGTAGAAAAGTCGCAATAATTGTGGTCGCACTGTTACTGGTCACTATATTTTTTTTTTCTGGCAGTACCGCTTGTCGATGTAGAGGTCATTAGAAAAAGGAGAGGATGGGGGAGGGAGGGCAAGGAACGGGAAGGAATTCGGCCATGGCGTTTTGTAGGAACGATTCTGAAATTCGCATGTAATGACTTTGAGAAATCATGGAATTAGAGGATTGGAGGACGGAGATTTGAACCCACGTCCCTAGCGTCAGCACTCGCACACGAGGCTATGATGTCGAGTATGAGTGCACACGTGAAAAGAACGAAATGGGTGAGAATGTGGAAGAAGGAACGGTTGAAATAACTTTCCAGACTGCAACTCATCTGTCGGTTCTGCCAGATTTCTCTCAGTTCCCAAAAGTTATATCCTCTGGAATTAAAGGAATTAACGAAAAAGCAGGTGACAGCTGCGCTGAAGTCCAAATGAAGCATTCCTGGAATGTTCCCTCAAACGGCTAAACGCTCGATTCGGTACAGATTCTAAGGGGACTCTGACGTATCTTCTGCATAGGTAAAAAAGAAAAACTATCTTAACTTAACGAACCCTTGCAGTAGACAGCATAGAGATCTAGTATTTTATATAATGCTTTTCTGATTTGTATCTTGAAGATGACCGTCATAATGTAGACTACTCAAAGGCACAAATGATATCGCTGTCCCGGACGAACAACGGCAGAACTGTAAAATTTGACATTTCGTGTTGATGTGCATACTAAGTATACTATGACCCTTTTCATTCGGTGTAACAATGAAAAAATTGATATTCATTTTTTTATTATTATTTTGAAGATAGAGGGAAGTTGCGTCATTGTTGAAAATAGGCTTGGAACAGCCTGTCGGAAGAACAATAGCGCAAGTGTCACTGTCAGTTGAGATCAAGACTGTGTGCATTATACATTGTCTCCGGTGTCAAGAATTGCTTATTACACCAAAATACAAGTGACGTGAGTGTAGTTTATGACACTATCACCACCAATTTTCAGTTAGTTTTATGCGGTAACTGTGCTTTTGGTCGTAGTTTTCTTAAATATAATAATCCATTGCGATGATATAATTGCTCTTTCAGTCATTACAGATCAACTTCTCAATGTGTAAACGTATCCAGAAGATTATGCAGCTTGCGCTTTCTTATCGGGAACCTAAATGGTTCTTATTTAATGAACTATGGAGAAAATTTTGCGATCTGAAAATTTCCTTATTGATTCAATGAGAATGCGTGCTGTGACAGCGGTAAAAGGGCTTGGGAATAGAATTATTCCAGAAGAGAGGTAAACATCAGAGCCATAGAAAGACAAATGAAGAAGTTTTGGACTCTATTCGTTATTATATTAATTCTATTAAGAGAATTCAGAGCCACTATTTGATACACGATAACTCGATAGTATGATGAAGCAAGTTTTCAATGGTCGAAAAACATTGATAAAGATGAATTCGAGATAAAAGAAGTAAGATTACTGCATTTTGAAAATGGATTAAATACATTTCAATTCAAAACCAGCTTTCACCAAACAGAATGGAATAGTAAAAAAAATTTATCTAACAGAATGCATTTTTCTGAGAGTAAACCTATTACATGTGTCAACTTAAAATCCGCTTATACTAAAAAACATACAACCTTCCATTACATAAATGAACATCTTGATGAGTTTAATTGATAGTAATATTGTACCTCGATTCTATAGGAACTTTTATGATTCATTATATTAATTTATATAAGTGAAACAATGTAGTATAGAAATGTATTTATTTATTAGTAATAAAATAAGTTCTTTTGTGTACTTTTTGACATAAATAAATGAATCATATAAATGTATTTGAAGGTAATAATGACTTAATTGTAGTATTGGGTTGATTTCATGCTGGACTTCTCTAGCACTTACTTTCTACGTACCATTATCACCCGAATCTGCAAGATATACAATAAATATGGTGCTCCCAATCCAATTGCTCAATTATTCTTTGGTTGATAGGTTATTTAGTAATAAAAGGTCCGTTTTCTTGCTTTCCTGAAAATTACGTATTTTGCCGTTCTGCCGTTGATCTTCCTAGAGTTATTTGTAACGGAATATTCAGCAGAATTTTAGGACATGATGAGGAACTACGTACGACAGATAGAAGGTTGAGCGATCTCACAGCTGCACGAGAGGGGACTAACATCAAGTTACTGAGCGTTTTAATATAGCATGGACATCCACAATAAAACATGCCACCTTCCAAGTACTTAGAGCAATAAAGAGTAGCAACTGAAGTTACTTCACGGACTAAGATATGAAAAAAATGCAGCCTGGAAAAACGGGTGGAGGAGGGATATCAAACCGAGGAAAGGTGTTTTCTTGCGAGGTAAAGTTATTGGCTCTTTACTTGGGACGACGACGAGCGGATACTAGTTGGCGGGCGACCGCCCGGTTTCAATAACACAGGGGCTTAAGGCGAATATCTGGGGACTTGCGCCCGTGCACCTGCTAACTGTGAAAAAACACCAATACACGGACGCGTTTTCATGTCTCCGCATCCGTTCACTATATAGTATCAGAACATTGAGACGTCAAATATTATCGTTTAACACTGATTTATTGCGATACGATAACTGGTGCAACCATCCATGTTTTGGTTTCACCCATTTTTCTGAAACACTACATAAGAAGGCCATGAAGACTTCTTCATAAATGCTATGGCTTATTTCTCGCTCATAGCCCCAAAAAAGAAATACAATGTCAGCTAACTTCTAAACTACAATTTTTTTTATTAAGTCATCGTCAAATAAAATCACTTTTCATCAAAATGTTATACATTTGCTGAAAATGTCATTTAATTATTTCTTCTGTTTCCAAAACAAATGAACAGCTTTAAAAACAAAAACAAAAATCAGTTCATTAAGAAACATAATAGATTATTGGAAGCTTAACTTTAATAACTTTACACAGAGTGGATCGTTATAAACTGGCGTGCTTTGATGTGTACTTAGCAGCCGTCATATATAGCCGCCGGAAGCGTAGTAGGGGGGGGGGGGGGAGGGGGGGGGGGAGGGGAGGCAATGGGTTATGAATCGTCAAGATCAGTTTAAAGGCAAAGCTTACAGAAGTTGTCACTAAGGTGGTTTTGTTATTGTTCGCAAAACACCAAGACAATTGCATCGTTTATCATCCTAAAGCATTTTCTTTATCCCGGTGGCTGTTTTTGCGCTAAGCTGCCATAATTGTTATAGAATCATTGGGAAGTGGAAAAGGATGAACGAAAACCTTAAAATAAACATAACAATGAACAAGGGTACTTTTTTTTTTTTTTAACTAAGGCAAAAGATCATAATTTTGCTGTAGTTGATACATTGCATAAATTCAAAGTCAAACATTAGGCAAAATCTCCTTTTGTTAAAATGCAAAAAAAAACTATGAAACATATCAAACTGGTAGGCTGTTGAGTACTGTAAGAAAAAGGTATCAAGAACTAGATGAGTTTTTAAGGATGTTGCGTGTTCCTTTAAGGCAGAGGATATGCTGTAAATGGTTTGATGAAGGACATACCATACAAGGAACAGTTCACGGACGGCCTGCACAGCCTGATGTAGATGTAATGGTCGTAATGCAAGGATGTCGGGGTAGAACTATTTCGTCACCGGAATGATTAAGATAACGAAATAAAAACAAGATCTGTCCAATCAGAATTTGTACTTTCTGGGGCATAAGAATGAACACAGAATTTTCGAGATTCAGCTAAGTTCCTTGATGTTGTCTTCACTTGAGGTTGGCAACGAAAACTACAAATGAAACTGCCCAATCTCATGCGCAAAGATTACAGGCTTGCGGGCCTGTTGTAACTACCAAACTGAAAAGGTGAGCAACATGAAGAAGAGACTGTCAAATATTACATATATTTACAATAAAAACGACGAATTAAATTCTGAAGCCCGTAGGACTTTCACTCTTCCAATGTGGGACCAAAATTTGGCTTTGTAATTTCAAATCTTATGTATACACAAGTAATATGTGGATACGGGACTGGAGAGATGAGAATAGTTCCTGACTCAATCACAAATAGCGATTCTGATTGTTTTAGATTGTAAATATAAATTACAGTAATTTAAAGAATCTCGTATGAAACTTGTATTTAGTTCTGTAATGTGATGACCAACGGAAGTTGACGAAATTAAATTTTAATAGCATTGCCATTTACAAAAAAAAAAAATCAGATTGCTTTACCTGGTGACTCCGCAGGTGCTCCTTAGATCTGACGAAATTGAAAACATTGCTGTAATAACATCTTTTTTAAAATTTGCTTTAACCCAAAACAAATTTCATTTCAAGATCATATTAACTTTGGGCTGATCTTCCACTTCATTTTGCCATCCAAAGAAACGCTTCTCACAACAACTCGAGCACTTGCGGAGTCACCAAGGCAGGCAAGAGTTCAGCTGTGGCATGAAAGAAATGACTAGTGTCAAATGAAGAACTTCCCTGCACATACGGAGAAATGGAACTTCTGGATATCATCTAACAGGTCTGTGTTGTTGGGTCTCCAGCGAAGTCTCATGTGCGAGTGAGGATCCACGCCAACTTCGAATCATCTACTGGAATGTAGTAAATATCCAGCTACACTGAAAGACCTGGTTAATTAGACACTGAAATCAATTGTCGTTGCTAATTTTTGGTCTACCATGATTTATTTGGAATTTTTTTTTGCCATTAATAATGTAAAATATACGCTACTTCTCATTTCGCTTGTTTCCGATACGATAATATAAATACTAATAAAAGGCTAATTTTTTCAACATGTCCTTAACACTGACGTCAGGCGCCGTGACTTCTTTAGACGGTTAGCATCGGCGAGAGATTTCACTGCGCAATCGAGATTATGAGCGTTATTTAATGACAATTCTATTTAGTTAGCTAATGCGAAGAATTGCCGAAATATTGCTTGCTGAAGACTAGAAATGTCAATATCTTGGCAATACATTTGATAACAAGCTTAACTGGGCAAGACACATTGGACAGGTGGTAGGAAAAGTTTTCAAAATTCTGCACTTGTTGGAGAGAGTGATGAGGGGATGTACGAGGGAAGAAAAGGAATTGGGTTACAAAACTTTGGTCAGACCATTGCTAGAGTATGGTAATCTAGTTTGGGACCCACATTTTGAGGATCAAATACAGGAGTTGGAGAGGGAGCAAAATAGGGCTGCTAGATTTGTTTCTGGAAATTATCACAGAATGCAATCAGTAACAGATATGATAAAAGAGCTGGATAGGGATTCATTGCAAGACAGGAGGAGGGTGATGAGAGTCATGGGAGTGTACAAGGCTTATACTGGTGATGACGCATGGAAAGATATTGGCGTAGGTATGAAAAGTAGTGCATGAAAAGGAAAAGATGACCATGACCACAAGCTGGCACTGGATTTCCGGTACAAGGATGTGACAAGATTCTCTTTTTTTAGGTAAGGGTGTCAGGGATTGGCATAAGTTACCAAGGGAAATGATGAATAATTTAACAAAAACGTTGAAAGAATTTAAAGTTAAAATTTCTAGAGGGCAAATGTAGGTGAGTGCAGGAAAAGGGGAAGATGGGAGTTTAGGGAAATTGCCACCGGAGCCTGTGCTCCATTGCAATTTAATTAAATTTAATAAAATTAAATTAAATATTGACAGAAAATTACGTATTCACTGTAAATCGACAAATTTTGTTTATTTACATTCGTTCCATGTAGATGTTTTCGTTATATTCTGTCCATAGATATGTAATTTAAAAGCTTTTATTTTCGAACAGAAATATCAGCGGAGGTTTTGATAGTTTGAGATTTAGCCTGGGCCAGAATGACATCTGGCAATCGCTGTTACAACAGAGAAAATGAGTAATTTACATTTTTTTTAATAATTTAAATTGCTTTCATGAGTGTCATATTACTGAAATCATTACTTCTGACGGTTGAAAGTAGTTCACATTTATCGCGATCTATGCGGCCTAGATCAGAATTAAAACTACTCGTAATATTATGCCTACAAACAAAGTTGCTAAGATTTATTTTTAATTTGCATTGCTTTCACTGACGTCATGTAACTGAAGTCATATAAGCAATTTAAACTGCATCAGCCAATCAAACTTTTTGATATGGATCTGAATGATGGGTATTGAAAAGAAAGATACAAGAAACCGTAAAGATTTTTAATTTCCTTTGCTTTTAAACATTTACATCCTATAAAAGTTTGCTTATTTTCTTCATCTTACAAAACTATACTATAGGTGCGTATTTTTCATTTGAATATAGGATATGGTCGATATTGAAAAGAAATTAAAGTTCCCATGTAATCGCGTTTATTTTTTCTTTACACATACAGTAACAAAAAAATTGCTTATGTCTTTATTTTCATGTGGAAAAATATCAATTCCCTTAACGAGCTCTAAATATCTACATCTCACACGCTTGGATTAAAAAATAAAAAAAATAAAAAAAAAAAAAAATTAAAAGATAATTGTACAAAATTTGAAATACGGTATTCATCTTTCCGTCAATCAAATACACAAAACGTGTACATTTGAAGTCTCTAATTATTGTAGCCCTGTGACAGATAACCAAAAAAACATAGCGACAGCAACAGTGGTCCTTTTCCATCAGGGAACGGAACAAAGAAGAAGAAAAAAAAAGAACATGTCAAAACAGGAGATGTTAACCGGAATAAAAGTATTTTACTTCTTTTTGCAACTTTAGATGCTATCACAAACACCGGAAACAATAGAAAGAGATTGCTTTTAAAGGATGCAGGAGAGACAAAGTCGGTGTCACCAAGAGAGAACTACACTTGCCGACAAAAAACTGAAGCACCCAGAAGACGTGGTCGGATTTCATCGTAAGTTCACACCATCTACAAGCACGTAAAGGATTAGAGTTGCAATTTTCTGTGACAGGGAAAACTGCTACCAGAGTGCATTACTGCTGTTTCTGTTTAGTGAAGGTCTGGTGGGGTATACGAAAGATGTGAACATTACCCTTTTGACTCACGTAAAGATCGCTGTAAGAACACGGAAATGCCGCGTACTCTTATGAGACAGCTTTATCGAGACAGAGTATGAAAGGGGCCTCTTTGTGGATCTCAATTTGGCCGGCTGGTTGAATCGTGCAATATCCAGACTTGTGGGACTTCGGATAGTGACTGCACTGGAAACTTTGGGATCGTCGTCAAAGTTCCGGTCGAACACGTCTGACCCCCAAAAGGGAGGATCACCATACTGTGCACCAAGCATATCGTAACCCCTTCTAATAAGCGCCTGACATTATTATTATTACTCTGCGATTCACTAAAAGTGTGTGGCGGAGAGTGCATTGCACCTATCGAAAAGGGTTATGGTTTGGAAGGATTATAAGGGATATGGCAGGAGGCGCCCATGGGCTATTGTGTGGAACCATTCGCGTGGAGTGATCTGGGAAAACCATGGAAAACCCAGATCAGGATGGCATCAGAGAACATGTAATGCAACATTAGCCGGAGACTAGTAGCAACCGTACAGGGGAACTATCGTCCCATGTGTAGGCTGCTGTTAACACCCAACACAAACAGCTGCGTTTGGAGTGGTGCCGTGAATGGCAACGCATTGTGTTTAGAGAACGTCTATAAACCTCGTAGTTCCATTTTGGCCTCCTCCCCCTCACGTTGCCCGACGTGGCTTTTGTTTCTATCCCTCTACCCTCCCGCCACATAGCACGTAGCTTTTTGCCCTTTTGATTCCAGAAGAGATTTTTTACAGTTTTCTCTTCTCAGACTATTTTAAATTACATAATTAAATGAAGGAAACGAATTTCAAATGCTGTTGTGTGTTCTGTACCTCATTTTAATTGTGAAAAATGATATGTGTGGAAAGCTATGCGGCCTCGTCAGACCACCTCCCTCCCCCCACGTAGCGCAGCGTAGCCTTCCAGCCAACCCCTCCCCCCCTCCTATACCGAGCCACATAGTTTATGCACGTTCCCTTATCGATTAATTGCGGTTCTGCACTACGTCTGATGACCATCGTAGGCGAGTATGGCGGCTACCTCGGGAGAGGTCCTATTCTTCCTACGTACTGTAGAGGCTCAGCGGTGTTACTCCTGGCGTCATTGTGTGGGAAGCCACCAGGTATGACTTCACGTCACGGACATCTTATGTTTCCATGCGTTACCTCTAACGCAATAGTGTCCTGGTGCCATTTTTCAACAGAACACTGCTCGTCCACAAACGGCACGTGTCTCTATGAACTGTCCATGGATCTGTTGCCGATAAAACACGCGTGGAACCAACTCGGTCGTCAACTCCATTTCAGTGCCAGTATCTAGTATATCAAGGACCACTAAGGGTCCACTAAGGGTCAGCCTGACTCAGGAGAGGATACAACCGCTTTATGAAAACCGTCCCAACCGAATCAATGCATGCACACAGGTCAGAGAGGTGCTACATCTTTCCGATAAGTGGGCTCATTCTACCAAGTTTATTTGTTGTAAATTTTACTCTATTTTATTATTGCTGAAATGACATCACGTACTGTATCAACCCGTGAAGTTTCATTTCTTTTCCTCCTCCCCTTTTGGGAGCTTCGCTTTTTTGTTTTACTCAAGTAGTGTGTATGAATCGATGTTTCAGCATGATAATGACATTGTTTTCATTGATTACTTTCAAAAGATTATACCAATAATCGGTAAATTAGTCAAAGCCCGTCAAAAATGATGGGTTTAACGGAGTGTTATGGTAATTTATTTCACTCCAGTTGCTTAATTAAATAGAATTGTTATAAAATAAAGCTCATTGTAATTTATGGTCCCTTGTACTGTAGCAAAAAGCTTCAGTCGTTAAATTGGTCCAGGTTGCATTTCAGCCTAACCAGAATCTCCGCAAGTATTGCCGCTAGAAAAGCAAAGCTTCAATCACAAACGAATTAATACATTCCCTGTATCGCCTGACAGTGTCATCATGCATCGCGATATAAACTTGATCCCAAATCTTCACAAGTTCTCACACCTTTCTTTCTTATTACTTGCGATGAAGATCAATATTTTAACGGCTGAGATAGCTTACCTCGGCTGAAATAATGATCCCAGTGAAAACGAAGGATGCTAAAAATAAATCTTAACAACTTACGCATTGCCACGTAATATTTAATTGTGGTTTACGCCACATATATCGCGATCAGTTTGGAACTACTTTCATTCAAACCATGTAATGATTTCAGAAAAAAAACCAACTGATAATGATAGTTAATATGCCAGTTTAAACGAAATACATACTTTTCTTTCAGTCTTCTGACGATTCATATCTTAGCAATTGCTTAACTAAATAGAATTGTTATATAATAAAATTCCTCGTGCCTTGCGCTGTAGCAAAAGGATTCCGTTTCCATTCGGGTCTAGGTTGAATTTCAACTTAACCACATACTATGCTAAACTTTCCGCCAGAAGAACAATACTTCAATCTCACGCATATTAATACATGTACATTATCGCATTTTAGGGGCAATAACGCATCGCGACATAAATTTGATCAAAAATCTTCACGGGTTTCTACACCTTTATTTTTTATTATCCGTGATTCAGACCAATATTACAACGTCTGAATGGCTGACACAGTTACATGTTGCTGAAATAACAGCCTCAGTAATATTGTTCAGAGAAAGCAAAGGAAAGGAAATTAAAATAAATCTTATAAACTTAAAATATGCCACCTAATATTGGTTTTAATTGTAGTGTAGGCTGCACAGATCGCGATCAGTGTGCAACTATTTCCATTCAAACGATTTAATAATTTCAGTAATAGGACACAGTATAAGTTATTTGAAAAAAAAAAGTAAGTTTTTATCTTACATTTCTATGGACAAAGAATTTAAGGAATACTTCTACACCGGTGTAGCAAAAGAATATTACATAAATATAAGCAACTAATGATTTATATGTCGATTTAAACGCAATAAATACTTTTATTTCAGTGTTCTGTCAGTTAATTTATTCGCGGATCCTTAGAAATCTTATTAAATAACATGCATAACCAAGAACAATAGCGTAAAGAGTGACGTCATTGCGCGACGACATAGAGAGACATCATGGCAGATGACGTCATAGATGATCAATTGCTTATTATAATATTAGATGGTACAGAACTGTGGAGAAAGACAAGGATTGGTATATTTCAAGCAGAGAAAGGAAACAGTTGTAATAGGTAGATGGTCGTGAAGAAATTAACACAGGACAAGAGTGATTGCATCAAATGAGCCATCAGACTGGTTTATAAAAGACCAGTCTCTTTATTGCGAATCTCAGTGTCCAACAGTTTTTTATTGCGGCACAGTGATAAGTCTGACAGATGGCTGCTACAGGTAATGGTATATGAATCATCTTCCGTTTAAGTTATTGCACGAAGTCAAGGTTAAAATAATATAGACTTATTTCCTGACCTGTAATAAACTAGGAAACCTATGAAATGTTTGCTGCGGTAGTCTGCTTCTACTGAAACCGAAACCGAAACCATGTTGGAAGGACCTGTCAGCAGTAGATGCAAAACTGGTACAATTGTTGAACTATTGACGAGCTACAAATAAACACTTCCCGTAAGTATTCCAAGAGCAGACTGACGTTTAACCTAGGTCGTAGATTCACTGTTTTTTGCCTGCTGCAGCAAAACTTCATACCTATTCTCAACGAAAAGAAAACGGAAATCTACTATTCGATGTTTGTGGTAGCAAAATTTTATTTATTTTTACAAAAAACTCATCAGATAATGAAATTTTGCTCTTTTGATTATTGTTGTTCTGATCTTTATGTTCTTTTTGATAATTTACTCGTACTGTTAGGTAATTTTGATTATTTATTTCTTCAGTTTCCTGAACATGCTGACGAGAGAGAATTCAAACGAATTCCCACTGTAACAACGCACAAAAGCAGCCGATGGGTGGAAACGGCAAAATTGTGTGTACGAAGATTGTTATAATCCTAGTTCTAATAATAGTGTACAGATATTAATGTATTCAGACCTAACATCACAGGTGTGGTGATCGATCTTCCCTCCGGAATTACACAATAAAAAACTAGTCAACGAAAATTTACAAAATTTCTCGGACAAATGGCGGTTGCCATTACACTAAATTGTGTCTGACTTGCCTGATTGTAGCGATTGTTCTCTCTTTTGTGGAATGTGATACCTGAACGGATATTAAGCAAAGAATTAGAAGTAGTAAGTCGCAGGGAACAATGAGCCATGAATACATAATCTCAGACGAAAAGAATCCTTTGATAGAGACTGGAATTAGTTCGTTATCGTAGGAAGTGTAGCGAACAACTAGCTTCTAAGCCCGTCAAAAACGCCGAGTCAAGCGTAGTGTTTTGGGAATTCATTTATTTTCAATTGGTTAACTAGACAGGATTGTTATTAAAAAAAGCTTATTATTTTGATTTTGCAATGAACAGATTTCGGTTGTACTTTACACCGCGGCACAACTGGAACTAACATGCGGCTGAAGCAACGACATCAATAATATGGCGTCAGTAAATGCAAAGGCAGTTCAAATATTCACGAGTTCTTACATTCTTTCTTTTCATTATCCATTATTCAAATCTATTTAAAAAAGTTTGAATAGCCGATACAGTTGGGACTACTTACATGCAGCTGAAATATTGACATCAGTAATAGCAAAGCAAACTACAAAATAATTCCTAACAACTTATGTCTCGTAATATTAAATCCTGGTTCAGGCCACACAAGATCGCGATAGTGTTTGACACTTTTATCTGTTTGAAGTTTTAACCTCATAACATCATGTCCTCTGTTGTAACGAGGAATATTAACAGTGCTGCTCAAAAATGAAAGCTTCTTTCGCAGGCGCATTAATACATTCTCTATATCGCAACATACATTTCATCCTACATTGCTTACGATACTATAATATCGTTCTCTGTGGACAGAGAATATAACGAAAATATCTACATCGAACTAATATAAATAAACAAAAGCAACCAATGATTAATAACCTGATTTAAACAAAATACATTCTTTTTCTAGTGTTCTGGCAATATTTTCTTCCCAGTTGCTCAACTAAATAGAATAGTTGTTAAATAAGGCTCATAACCATGATTCTATAGTAATGTTGTACATATTTCTCTCTACCTCGATCGAATATAAAGAAGCAAAATACAATTAATAATTAATATATAGGATTAAACGAAATACAGACTTTTCTTTCTGGCTGGTTTGTAATTTAAAACATACTTCACAATTACAGACATAATGACTTACTATGACAACATTGAAAACAAATACGGCCGTTGTCATATCGCCAATGAAGGTCGGGTGGTGAAGTCAGCGTGAGGGTTACGTGGTGCAAAGTATCATTTTATTTGCACTGATGATACTGTAGACAAATAGTCAATCAAATCTTTCACAGAACTACGTGACCAAACAAAAAGGGCTTCAGGGAAAAAGTATATTAGATGCAGTGATGCAACAGTGATCAGGAAGATTTTAAGCCATGTCAGGTGGATTGATTTCCTCGCAACCGCAAATGTACAGACGACAGTTTATTTTCCGTGACTGCACCCTGCCGCTATTACCATTAAGATATTATTAACTGGGCATGGTAGTGGATTAAAATAACAAAATTCACTTGATGGAATACCATGATTCTCCACAACACATAGAGGCAGGCTGAGTGAGAGCTGTTTAACGGCCGAGAGGCGTTCTCCCCCGCTGACGCTGGCCCGACGTCGAGCAGTCTTCATGGATCGTAGTAACCTGCGACAGTACACGCAAGATGCAGGATGCTGCCACAAGGAGCGAATGCCAGGCTGCCATGGATCAGTCTTATTGTGATAAAACGGCGAGTGGCGAACGTGCTCTGGTTTCTCACACAATGGCGACATATGCACCCAATCGACCTTGGACTATTTGTCGATGTATTAAATTGTAAGAGTGCCATTGGAATCTTCTCATACCTACAACTCTGGCGCAGTGAAACCAAGTATCGTTCGTGGTTAGGTTTTTTACTTTAAACTGGGAATAACATTCATGTATTAGATTTAGTCACGGACTAATCTGAATTACAGGCAAGTATAAAACTGACCCTTCGTCACGAAGGTTGCATGAAATTATTACTGTCCGTAATGTAAGCAGCAAGTATGTTTAGACGACCGACAGTGCTGGTTGGAATTCCGCTTCGTGGCCGAGATAGCTTTAGCACAATATTGTACCTCACAATCAAAGCGAGGTTAGCAGGGTCGAGCCCTGGCGATTGAAGAAATATTCACCATTACTTTGGCAACAGGGTAAGAGAAATGGCGGAGTATGATTTCTAATCATCAGGTGGGTGTAACAAAAGCCTTTGTTTAATTCCGAACCTATGGGAAGAGACCACTGAATACTGCCAATGATGAATAATCCATCAGATGTGGATATTAAACACGGTGGCACCCGTACTGGACTGAATGGACTGGGATTTGATTGCACTTTTTCTGTTCTTTTATCTCTCATGCGTAATGTCAACAATACGCAACAGTAAATAGACATCTAACACAATATCTTTCACACGTACAATAACATTCACCATACTGAGGAAGAAAACTGGGAAACTTTTTTCCGGGAAGTTAATAACGAGGGTTAATAGTGATGGTGCATGATCTCACTTTATTATTGCCATTTAATACGACGCTGGCCATTTACTCGATACGTTTACGGGTACATTGCTATATGCCATTTACCTTTGAGGTCAAACACTTTACAAACATTAAATAATAGGTTCGATTCGCCGGTGACAAAAGTTTTACCTCCTTCGCTCGCACATCTCCATAATATGGACAAATCCTTTATACAGCCTTCGCTTTTCTCCCGCCAGTCTCGAAGCCTGCTGGATAAGAGACCCCCAGGACCCCTTCATGTGACGTCCTTAGTGCCACACTCCATGCTGACTTGAAGAATTAAGACTATCGTGAGCTTGAGCTGTAATTTCGTGCCATGGATCAAATGGAGAGTGATTGCACAGTTTCTACGGCACTCTTCCTTTACTCATCTTCTTCAGTTTCCCACATCATCGATATTTAGATCATTTTGTTCTATCATGTACACGTTCCTCATTCACTAGTTACCTCATTTGCGCAAGTCGCAAGATGTCCAGTCTAGAAGCTTCTGATATTTAATCTTTCTTTCATAACCCATGCCTAGTCTAGAAGCTTCTGATATTTAATCTTTCTTTCATAACCCATGCCTAGTCTAGAAGCTTCTGATATTTAATCTTTCTTTCATAACCCATGCCTAGTCTAGAAGCTTCTGATATTTAATCTTTCTTTCATAACCCATGCCTAGTCTAGAAGCTTCTGATATTTAATCTTTCTTTCATAACCCATGCCTAGTCTAGAAGCTTCTGATATTTAATCTTTCTTTCATAACCCATGCCTAGTCTAGAAGCTTCTGATATTTAATCTTTCTTTCATAACCCATGCCTAGTCTAGAAGCTTCTGATATTTAATCTTTCTTTCATAACCCATGCCTAGTCTAGAAGCTTCTGATATTTAATCTTTCTTTCATAACCCATGCCTCGGAACCATACGCCAGCACCCGCCTATTCCTCGCCTAGTCTAGAAGCTTCTGATATTTAATCTTTCTTTCATAACCCATGCCTAGTCTAGAAGCTTCTGATATTTAATCTTTCTTTCATAACCCATGCCTCGGAACCATACGCCAGCACCCGCCTATTCCTCGCCTAGTCTAGAAGCTTCTGATATTTAATCTTTCTTTCATAACCCATGCCTAGTCTAGAAGCTTCTGATATTTAATCTTTCTTTCATAACCCATGCCTCGGAACCATACGCCAGCACCCGCCTATTCCTCATGTGGGGTGAATTACAGTGCGAAACCTGTTGTTCCCCCGGACCTGTGAGGAACCTACAGGAACCCAGCCCTGGTGAAGCTACGACAAGGCAAGCATGCCAACAGAGGGTGCTTTAGATAACAGAACGAGCCTTTGAATACGATAAATGGCGAACCTAATGCGCACACTTAATATCATGTTCTATTCTTTTGTAACTGTTCAGTGACGATATGCTCAAACCTATCGTTACGCGATTCAGTGCAGACTGTATTACTATTGTAAGGGACACCATTCACAATCTCGCTTCACTGACTGAATACCGTGCTTCACTGAATGCCGTGACGTGCACAACACGCAAGCGAAACAAGCAACAGGTCTTTCTGTTGCGGTAACGTAACGGTAGCTTCCACAGTGCTTATATCAAAGGCATGACGAAATGTGACCTTTAACTAACCACACACCATATGTGAATCTCTTTCAGTTCTTTTTAACAATAGAGCATGGAAAAATAAATTCTTAAAGTCGAGATACGACCCATTGAAGGTGACATTATACGGAAGGCCACAGGTATTTTGATTCATAATGTACATTTACGAAATGTTACAGACTTGGATAGGTTCGCGTTTGAGTGTCCCACGAGCATAATCATTTGATTCAGTGGGTTTCGAAACGTGTACACCATTTCTCTTGCAGACCATTAATCGGTTTACGTAGCCCATAGCAACACGACGGTTGTTTAAATTAAACCATTCCAATTGTTTATGGTTGCTCCTCCACATAATATAATGATAATTCCGTGTGGCCTCACATGACAAAGTGATAATTTCTGTAGCACAAGAAGCAATACGTTACTTTCGTAGTTGCCTAACCGAATCCGGTAACCTACAGTTTTGCGATAATGCAAGGATGCTACCTACCGTATTTTCACATAAACAAAGCAAGCTTTGGAAGAGATGACGGCGGGTTAAAGGCCTATAAAAGCTCCAATCGATTCGAACGAGGAGCCCTTCTTTGACCAGTAAGACACCAAGTTAGAGAACTCTCATCCTTTACAACTATAGTTAATTAAGAATTAAGGCATACGATGGTAAATTGACGAATCCCTCAAACTGAGATTCACCTGTTTCGCACGAAACATCCTTTTTGTAACTGACTCTCCATGAATGAGGTAAATTGGCAACTAGCACATCACTATCGGAAGCACCAATCCACTACAAAGAAATATTTGTGCTAGCAGCTTCACATATTACGTTTGGAGATAATGTGATGCGATTCAGACTAACTCGTTTTTTAAGTCAGTGTCTCGTGTCGTACTATCAGTGGTGACCTCGACGATGATGATCAATAAAGTCCTAACAAAAAAAAGACTAAATAAACGTTAATTAATATAATTAGTTTGAATAATTTCCTCCTTATCAATGTAACGAATAATTTGAAGGCATCAGCAATTATATTTTTGTAGAACGGACAGCAGCAATGAAAAAAATGTTTAATTTCAGTTGTGTTTGATATAGAGCTGTAGCAAACCGTCTGTACTCGTTACGGAGTAACGGGTTCGTTGCCTGACTCGAAGTACCGAATCGTTACTCACAACGATTCATTTCTTTACTAGCATTTATCGTATTGATGTCAGTTTGATTCGATAAACGAACGAAGACGACGTGTCATGCGTCATCTGGAACGGTTAGCCCAGCGATTGAATGAGCAGATGTTTGTTTTGAAATTAGTTAAGTGTGCTGCGAATGTGATATTAGGTATTATTCTGAAGTATCTAATATTCAGTGCAGTAAATCAAATGTACGAACAGTTTCCCTAAATTTGCTTTACTCAATGAACAATTTACTTTAACTTTACAAAGTACTAACGAAGTCATTCATGCGATGCTACATGCTAGTGTTCAATTGTATCAAAAATAATGTGACACAGCAATCAATGAATTTAAAGATTAAAAAAAAAAATTAAAGAACGATGACTGGGGAAATTGCTCTATCGCAACTAAAAAACATATTTTGAATGTGAACGAAAGAATGAAGTTTGAACATCGTTCGTCGTATACATATGCGTATATTTGTGGGAATTTTGATTTGAATTCGTTTCGTTACAAATAAAAATGTGAAGAAACAAATTGTGCTAGCATTATTTTAATGTAATATTATTTACAGTTAAGTTGATATTTTTAACGAGGTAACTAATTTTGACAACGCAAAGACTAATTTTGTAGTTTTTGTTTTGTTTAACATTAAAATGTATAGTGCATAAATTTTAAATAGAAAATTTGTATCGATAATTTAAGATAGTTACTGTTTTTTCATTGATCGTTCATTAGCGAGGTTTATTTATTTCAAATATTTATGAAATTTGTTTATTTTAAGATTTGTTACCTTCTATTTTGTTTTATAGTGTAATTTACAATATAAAAGAATAGTTTGTGATATAAATCTCTGCACATATGTTCCAGAATTCTATAAACATAGAACCAGGTAAGATGACTTTATTCCTTTTGCCAGGTGTTAGTTATTGTATTATTACCGTAGGATCCATGATTGTGATCAATGCGGTACTGGCTGTGACGTTGAATGTTTGTTGTAACCGCGACCCAACAACAATTACGAATCTAATCACAAAAAGATGAAGAATTTACGAAAATAAATGAAAACAGTAAAAGAAGACAGTGGTGAAACCTCCTATTAAAAATACTTTGATGAGATTATAATATTACAATATTTGTTAAATACATGTCCCATTATCATAACAGGCCTGGAGAATACGCAAAGGTGATGAGCGGATACTAACGGTGGCTGAGATGCGCTTCATGAGGAGAACAGCTGGCTACACAT
The DNA here is from genome assembly GCA_031002005.1 of Vandiemenella viatica. Classification (NCBI taxonomy): domain Eukaryota; kingdom Metazoa; phylum Arthropoda; class Insecta; order Orthoptera; family Morabidae; genus Vandiemenella; species Vandiemenella viatica. The sequence goes on along the minus strand of CM061920.1, from coordinate 368,622,205 downwards.
TGCGAGACGATGAAATCCTTAAAGAACTCCAAACTGTGTAAACCTACAGAACATCTTGGACTAAGGATGAAAACGGACCGGATCCCACGAAAAATTCTCAAATACTATCCCAGAGGCAGGAAAGATGTAGGAAGACCACCAAGCAGATGGATTGAGACCGTAACAGGCCACCACCAGGCCTAACATTGGATGGGAAGAAGAAGAAGGAGATTATCATATCAGGGTTTCGAGTAGGCTACTTTAAAAAATAACCGCCATTAGTTATTGTCACAGTCAGGTGAAAGGTCAGGTCTGTGTTTTGAAATTAGATTATTCTTTCGTATATAATATTCATTACAGTAAATCAAGTGTACAATCAGAGTTTTTTCCCGTAAGATCCATGCACTAATTACTTTACTTTTAAGTTTCATCCAAACTAACAAACTTATTTTAGTAAATAAACAATTTACTTAAACTTTACCAAATATGCGATGCGATGCGATGCTTCATGCTAGTGTTCGATTGTATCAAAAGTAACGATCAACGATTCGAAAGTAACGGGCACTGAATGGTTTAGTAACGAATACATACGGTACAGAATTTCTGGTTACTCTACAGCTCTAGTTTGGTAGCTGTAGCCTCGCGTGCTCGTGTGTGTAATGAGGCGGCGGCATTCTACTCACGCCGACGGCCAGGTACTCGAGTCGCGGTCCTTCCTTTCGCGGACGTCTTCCGGTATTGACACATGATGGCATGGCGGTTCCAATATGGCAACCAAGTTTAAACCTAACACCAATCATGTTTCTATCTTTATTTTAGGGAAGTTTCTCTAACCATCTTTGTGTCTCAAAGCTCTATGCTGCACTTCCTCCACGTTGTCTAACTTGCCTTTTGAACTATTATCTGTGGATTTTTTTTACTTGCCTGTAATTGCATTTTCTTTTATCCAGTTCGTCATATCAATTTTACCCGAATGATTACCTTTGTTACACTATCTCTTAGTGTTTTGCGTATTGTTATTCTTAATTAAAGTTTTCATAAAGTTGTCTTTTGTTGTTGCAGAATATGGTCTTCTTTCAATCACAAATCTAAGTAAAGATATCTCAGTATATTTAAACGCTTCTGCTTTACTTCCAATGTCAGAAATTTATTCCAGATGATATCTTTAATGAATTTTAACATATGGTTTGGCAGTTTCTTTTCCCATCGATCGGCACTTTTTTATCCTTATACGGCTAATTTGCTTTATTTGCTCCATTATTTCGGCATCTATTGCTAATTTATCTGTCTATCGTGATGCAACGAAGAATGATTACTATATTACTCCAATTAAACTCCTCTACTAATACCGGTCCGGGGCAATGGTATTGGTACGTCTATTGAATGAAGACTCGTACAGTGGTATAACTGGAACTAAGACTTCACTTTAGTGAATATACATTGCTCCAGTTACTGCCATTGTAATAAAAAGATCTGTCGACGGTCAAAAGTTCCACATTAGAGGATGGCGCGACAACCACCAGAACTGACACTCTCTTCACCTCCTGTGCTCATTATTCAGCGAAGAATGGATACTGCCATCAGGTGGCGGTCGTCTATGCTATGTGTAGATAGATAGAACACAAACTATTGAAGTAGACTCTCCAAGAAGAGGAAAGCAATCCATAAATACAAATCTGATGATGCACTTTTCACAACACTCGCAACTTTTGAAACGAAACTAATGACGAGAAATAAATATGCTAATAACACGACCTCCATGGCAGCCTAGCCTAGTCTAGTCTAGTGTATCTCACCTCTTGTGTACCGTACGCACCTGTTAACACGCCGAGCGCTCTGTCGCTACTGACTTGACACCTCACGCCATCAGCGTCTCGCGACGACACACTTGTCTTGAATGGCGACAATATCAAGACCTTATACATCCACCAACGTGCCTCTACAATGAATTTCTTTCCAGACTGACACTGTATGACAAACGCGTAATACCATCCCAGCATCCAAAGTATTTATGAAACTAACGATAAATCCGAATGTTTATGCCCAATTTAGGACGTTGCACCATCCCAAATTTGCTACTTTCCAAGTGATTCCCCTTACAGCATGAAAATATTTGCTGCTAAACGATTACACCTCTCGCCGTATCCAGAATTTTACTATGACAATATTTGGCTGCTGCGGGTTATTTCTGGTACTCGTCTGTTAAAACTAAAAATTATTATTCGACCAAAGGCCAACGTAACATTTCACTTCTCGTTATCACCAGCGATCGAAATTTTACTCAAAAGCTGTATAATTTCACGCTGAGCCATATAATAGAGGAAGTTTTTGAGGAGAAACTTTAACGAATCCACTAACAAAAATGACAGTTAGACAACAAAAATAACTTAGTTAGACAACGAAAAGGTTGTTTGCATCTCGCCGCATGTGGGGCACCAATCCATTGCATCACAGATGAATGATGCTCGTCATATCCGGTGGCCAGCATCGGCACCGTCCCGGAAAGAGTTACTCCTCTAATGCAGTCTTTTCCGATATATAATTTAATCCCCGTCCCTTCCCCAATGACGGAAGTATATCTCAGTTGTGTGAATGGTTGTTCAGTGTAGTATGTTTGCGTTGTGAGTGAATCAGATAGTAGTTTACGATCGTCAATTAATATTTTCCGTGACCGAAGTTCAACTCGGTACCCCAGTACGGGTCAGTGAACTGAGGCGCCGCACACTGGATCGGAGAGGTTCAACAGAACCGGCTTCGAGCACAGGACTCGGTGTACCTCACCTTCCTGACTGCGGCATTCAGGCGGTTTTCCGACCAAAGGGAATTCCAAAACGTTCCACAATCTCCATCTCACAAAATACACTCAATACATCAGGACATAGTTACACATTTCGTAGACAGATAGCAGCACTTCCTCCACTAGTAAATAGTACGACCTGCTAGTAGGTATAAAAAGCTTAGCGCCAGCAAAGGCATGCTGCAGTAAGACCAAAGATCCAAATCTGACTACGCCAGTGATGAGTAAAATTCACCAGAGCCAGCCGACCCCAAATGTTTGGAAAAGCTGATAAAGAAGAAGAATAGTTCTACTTGGAATCCAAACAATGAAGAAATTACAGTCTACTAATCAAATAAAAGGCATTTTTGGAAGTGAAATTCAGTTAAGAAATTCAAGATCATAGCTCGAGGATTGATTGGATGCTCAATAAGGAGGCATACTAAGGGGGCGTCCGTTAATGAAGTGACGTGTTCTTCCAGAATTCAGGATTTCCCCCCCCCCTTTTTCTGGTGAGATTTTTTTTTAAGCTCTTTTGCCTCCGAGGGCGGTTATACCCCCCTAAAATAGGTATCCGCGTCGTTTCCTTACCCCCTTATTGCTGACATCCGTGTATTTTGTTGACCTTTTTTTAGCTCTACTGTCCTTTCTAGAATTTCAAAACTTCACGTGAGATTTCCGTCGATCCCCCGCCCCCCTCCCCCTTGGTGAGATTTCGACGGACCCCCTCTCCCTATTTCACCTCACGTAATTAATGGACGCCCCCTAATTCGGCGTATAAGAGACAGAATGGCCAGCTCTTTTCCCCTCAGGATCTGTACTTTAACGTGGAACCAGAATCTCAGAGCGATCACAGTATATTTCACATCAAAAAGGCAAGCTTTTCTTGAGGTAAAGGACAAGATGGATTGCTTTACAAATTCCTTCAATTACCGGGAAACGAATCGGGGACCTTGACTTTGAAAGCAGTAGCTCCACCACTTAGTTAGAGAGCCACTCAAATTCTAGTTGACTATTTTAAAACATCCAATTTTAACTTAGCTTATCGGTGATCGACAGGTTAGCTGTTAGAATCCAAGATTTACTATCAGTATAGCTAAACAAAGATTCAGATTGCCGACTGTGCGTGTGATTGTGAGTGTGTGCCTACTGTCCGCGAACATAAGTCTAGACCAAAAGAACACTAAGACAGGACAGAGGCAAGTAAGAAAAACGTTTTGGAATTGCAAGTTCACAGCAACTGTAAACAAAGCGCAAGTGAATCACAGTGGAAGAAATTAGTCTGAAGATCAATGTAACACAAATAAGAGAGGGAGATAATTAAAACGGCTAAAAAAGGAAGGACGTACGGAAATAAACGGGGGAAAACCCCACATTTCAAAGAGGATGCTCACAAAAATAAATCAGACGACAAAAAACTAAAATTAAAAAGATGAATAAAGAGACAATACTAATTATATGAACGGGAAATGCTACGAAGTTAAAGGAAAAATGATCCAAGATAAGGGTGAAAACGTAGATAATTAAATCGTTACACGTAAATGACAGCATATCACAATATGATTTTATGTTTTTAAAAACCCGAAGGAATTAATTTATGAGTTGTAAGGGTAGATTATTTAGGTGTGCAGATCAATTACTCATAGAAAATCTGTAGATAGGGTTAAAAACGCGATCAACATTAAAAAACAAAAATCCTTAACTTTCGGTCCGTAAGATCAAAAATCCAACTATTATTTACCTCTTCATCTGCTAATAAACCAACTCTTCCACACTCATTAATTATTACACGAGATTGATTGTCCCTAAAGATTTAATTGGTTTGAACGGATACTGAATTCATCTATTCGACAATACTGATTGAAACTAATTTACTATCGACGCCCAAGGTAGATAAACCACAATCACGATATTCCGCAAGTAAATACATTTATTCCTTCAAATTCTTCATTGGGGCCCGATTGGTGACTATTGAAATATATTCACCTGTCCCATTAATGACCACAACAACTAGGCAGTTTTTACAGACCGTTGCTCTCTCCGTATTTCAAGGTGTTCAGTCTGAAAAAAAGTTTTGAAAGCATAAATGTATACGTATTTTTTATAATTGATTATCATTTTGATTTATAAATACTGCAATATTTTTCTGTAACGGTTGTTTTAGATTTATCAGCTGTAGTGAGAAACCTTTACTCGTTTGGTATATTTCTTGCATGCGAAGAAAATGAGATCTGTTACAACTCTTGGTGTTCCATGAGAGCCACAATGGGGCTACTTTTTGTATGGAGTTGGTATAACCTTATGCATATTAGAAATTACAATTCGGCTAGGTGCTTTGACAGATGTGAACAAAGTCCTGGTAGGTATTAACTATTGTATCTGGCCGTAGTATTTATCTTTAACAATTTCATACAATTCTTTTTTTATATATTATTGGTGCATTCGTTCTCTTCGAATTCTGTATAAATTTGCTATCGGCAGTAAGACGAGGTAAAATCTCACAATACTATGAAAGCTTTTAAACTGCAGGACTAGCGTATTCTAGGCCTACAGGAACAAAGTAAATGGGCGATACACTAGGCATGTTAGTGAATAGGGATACAAAAGAAGATGTTCAAGTCTCTTACCTACAGAGGGGAGGGGGGGGGGAGAATATTTACCGAGAACTCTGAAAATTTAATTCTTCTGCAAACTGTCCACTCCAGGATACAGTCATTGTTTGAAGCATTTCTGGAAGGAATCATCGAGATTGCTAAGCATGACCACGAAATTCTCATGAAACAACAAACACAGGAATGATATTTAAACGAAAAGGAATATCGTGAAAACAGTAAGTGTATTTAGCACGTTGACCGAGCCTGGTGGATATGTTCGGCCCCGGTATTCGGGAGGACGCGGGTTCAGCAGATATCAGTTTCCTAAAATCAGTCCAAGATGACTTCTCCAAAGGCCATAGCCAAATTTCTTCCCTATCCTTGTCTACCATCTTTTCCCGGATCGACGTCGTAAACCTTAAATGAATTTAAATAATAATAATAACATTAGTACGTTCATTCATTCATAGGATCTCTGCAGCCGCATATATCATATACAAATATGTACACATTCAGAGTCTCATTTACTTTCACCAGAGGAAACTTGATGGTCCTTATGAAAATTTTTTAAGGCCAGACAGGCATAAAAAAAGAGAATGTACCTGGACGCAGTGATCGAGACAGAGAGAAGAGAATGGAGATGGAATGTGAGGAGAAGATAGAGATAAGAGCTGTCAACAAGCAACACTTGATAGCTGGTATCCGCTTCCGGTGGTGGAATCAAGCTCTACACACATGGGTTACTGACAACGTTTGTTTACATGATTGAGTCATTCAACCTCGAGGCAGTCAGGGAAATATTGTACATTAATCTACAGGCACCTCGAAGTACTTTGCACCTTAAGCAACCGCTATTAAAAAAACCAATTAACTTATTTGAAACTAGATTTAAGCTTCAATACTAAATACCAACGACTCTTCAGTTCATTTGTCTAGGAAACAATATTCCACAAGCGGATTAGAGAAAAAGCAACATTGAAACCTACCGGAGTGATTACATGAGGCGCACCTGTCACCATAGGGCCACCACAGCCGCTATTCTGAAGACCCTTCACAGTTTTCTGTGTACAGCACGAAACTTTGCAACTTTAGTTTAAGCCCACAGTAATCACCAATCTATATTTCTACGAACAATAATTACCGGTACTGAAACGAGAAAATAAAAACCACAGTCGATTTTTAACAAATAATTCTTGTGCAGGTTGCAATTCAACACATCCGCAGCCTCCATTTATATAACTGCTTGAAACTCCAAACATCTACCGAACCGCACGCGTACAACTAGGTACACGAGGGCGAAACTGCGGAAAAATGCTAGATTATTATTTTTTTTCGACACAACCACTGGGTGCTACTTAGAAAACAACTACCTGTTTGCACAGATAACTAGTGTGAACCAAGAGGGGGCAGGCCGAAGGCTCCACCATAGTTATAACCAGATTTCATAAATCTCGAGCGTTTATTCTAAGGGTGGGATATTCATGTTTCAACCTGTCTGTGAAACGCATAACTTTTGTTCAGTATGATAAGTGTATTTTTGTTTGTGATACATATGTGTAGTTCATGAGGCGGAGATTGAGGGCCGTCCAAAATAGTGATTTATTTTATAAGTAAAGATGACTATAACTGTCAGAGCATCAGTTGAAAACAACCACGAGAAAGGTAAGAAGTATGAAAGAAAAAGAAACAGCTGTGAGAGCAGCAACCAGAAACAACCACGACAGAGGTAAGTAGTATGAACGAGAAATAACGATTTAATTAAAAAAATTATTTTAATAAAAATATCATCTTCACACTTCCAAAGAAAGCACAAGCCGACAAATGTGAGAATTGTCGCACCATTAGTCTAACATCACATGCTTTCAAAATTACTGACCAGAATAATATACAGAAGGATGGAAAGGGTAGTAGAACAGATAGTAGGTGAAGATCAGTTTGGGTTTAGGAAAAATCGCGGTACAAGGGAAGCAATTCTGTCTTTAAGATTAATACTTGAAGGGCGGATCAAGAAAAACAAAGATACTTTTATGGCATATTGTTGATTTAGAAAAAGCTTTTGATAATGTTAGGTGGGACAAGATGTTCAAAATTTTAAAGAAGTCAGGTCTAAAGTATCAAGATAGAAGAATACTCTATAAACTATATAAGAATCAAGTGGCTATAATAAAAGTAGAGAATCACGAGAGACATGCATCAGTTAAAAAGGGTGTGAGACAAGGTTGTAGTCCTATCCCCGTTAATATTCAACTTGTATGTAGAAGAAGCAATGAAGAAAGCCAAAGAAAAATTTCCAATTGGCATAAATTTTCAGGGAGAAAAAATCAGTATGCTACGATTTGCTGACTGACATTGTCTTATTAGCAGAGAGGGCTGAGGATATTGAGAAATTATTGAATAGCATGAACAAAATACTGAAGGAAGATTTTGGACTGAATATAAATCAAAGCAAGACAAAAGTGATGAAATGTATCAGAAATGATACCAATACTAGTAGATTAAATATAAAAATAGGATCGGATGCAATAGGAGAAGTAAGTGAGTTCTGTTACTTGGGAAGCAAAATTACAACCGATGGCCGAAGCAGGAATGATGTTAAAAGCAGAATAGCACTAGCAAAACGAGCCTTCATGAAAAGAGAAACCTTTTAGTATCAAATATTGATTTAGGAATTAGAAAGAACTTTTTAAAACTCTTTGTGTGGAGCACAGCACTTTATGGTAGCGAAACATGGACTTTAGGAATACCGGAAATAAAGAAACTTGAAGCATTTGAAATGTGGTGTTACAGAAGAATGCTGAAAATTAAGTGGAACTGACAAAGTAAGAAATTGAACGAGTTTTGGAAATGATGGGTGAGGAAAGAAGTTTGTGGAAGAAGCTACAGAAAGAAGAGACAGGCTGGTAGGTCATATTTTGAGACATGCTGGATTGGTTAATTTGTTAGTGGAGGGAACAGTTCGAAGGTAAGAACTGTAGAGGAAGACAGAGATTAGGAATATATGAAGCAGATAATTGAGGACGTGGGTTGTAATGGGTAGTAGAAAGAGAGGTAGCACAGGATAGGAAGGAATGGAGGATTGAAGTCAGACCAGGCTGACGACAGCAAAAAATTATTTGATACTTGGGGAGTCTGGATAGTGACTTGGAAACTTCTCAGCTTTATATCACTAACTGCACTAAACGTGGAATATAATCCACAAAGTTCCTGAATGTTTGCAACACGCACAATATATGACCAGAATCTAAAATTACTTATTGTGGTGATAAATATCTACAAAGGACAACACAGCACCCAATCAAATTTTGCAAATGAGGTTCTGGTAAAAGAGAGATGTTTTTATTTAATATGTGAACACAGGAAGTAATAAGATATCGACGATATCTTATTACCGAGGGTTGTTACCGTTTAATGAGAGCCTCAGTTTTTATCTACAGAAGCAACAGTACGCCTCAGACAGGAAGTATTCTCATACAGTGTCCTTGGCCACAAAGCCCCCCTTTGAGATATTATGAAATGACGTGAAGGGAGGCAGTTACGGAGCAGTCCAATCTGCGTGAACTGCAGGAAGTGCAGTTTTACGTGCGGCCGTAATTACACACAATTTGCAGTAACACTCCATCAATAGAGCCGCAAATGTCCGATGTTAGTGATCGTCTCGAAGTAGCGATGCTGGGTTCCCAACATCCCGAGGAGGCGACACTAAATTTGTGTTAAGAAGAGTTAGTATTAGCCAAGTTTGTCAGCAAATACAGGTGACAACCAATGAAACTGTTAAACGGCGAGTGACAAATTTACATTCTTTTATTCCACTCTCCTCTTGTGGTTATAAAATAAGGAATGCAAACGTGTGCTCGTCATACTAATAGCACCATTTAATACAACAAATCAAGAACGCGAGACAAAAGAGTCAAGGAATAATTTAAGTAATTCAGTCCTTCTATAATGTCACATGAATTTCCATCGTAATTATTTCCAAAAAAGAGAGAGAAATCAGGCACTCGACCACCATGATGAACTTTACAAAAGTCATAAGCGGGTTTTCGTGAACAAAGATAACATTTTATAACTTTCCATCCAAACTATGTTATATAACGATTTTAGGATTAGTGAACCACGAGGTCGTTGGATTCTGGAGTGTATTGCGAACAAGAAGGGAAAGGAAATCAATAATGGTTTTTACGAACAAACCATCCCAGCGTTCGCGTGGTATGATTTTTGGAAACCATATAAAAGCGAAATCAGGATGGCCGACCCGAAATCGAAGCAGACGCTACAAAATGGCAAATGCGAACGTAACCGCTTACCCTCCAATACTCGTTCTCCTTTAGAACCATTTAAGATTAGCTTTAATTTAATATTGACTAGTGTATAGAAGTGAATTAATTTTATAACTTGACAAGGATAACTGTGCATGCTTTCGGAACACACCCGGAGAAGTGTCTTATAAAAGTTGCGGTGTAACTTTAATTCCCGTATATGAACTACTAGCTGCTACCCGCGACTTCGTACGCGTGTACTTAGAATTTCAGTTGCCATAATTGGATATAGATAGCCATTTAGTCGTCAAAACGTAACAAAAAGACAGAAACTTACTTCCGCATTTATAATATTATTAGTGCAGGTCAAACACACACTTACTGCGAGAGAAACAACGCCCGAGGGATCACTATTGCGTAAAAAAGTGTATAGGAATGGCATTTTTGACCACCTATAATTTGTCAAGCATTGCACCCCTACATTTGTGATATCTACAGTTTAACATGAAATCCCAACAACTAACCGTCCTGGCGTGGCTCATGCGATTAAAAACAATGTTTAAAAATCTTTGCTTCCGCCAGGATTTGAACCGGAGACCACGCTTCCAGATATCAGCTAAGCAAGCGCATTAACCACTGAGCTACCAGCCCGCTATACGGAAAGGTACTACATAGACGCACACATCCTATGCGTCTGTCTATTGACGTTCAAAATTATTTGACAATATGTATTATTTATACAGAAAAAAGTATCCTATGTCCATCCTAAGTGCCAAATAGCACTCTCCTGTCAAATTTCATCACGATCGGATTAAGCCGTTTAGCCCAAGAAACGTAACAGACAGATAGAGTTACTTTCGCATTTATAATATTAGTATAGATGATATAAAGAAATAATAAAAAATATTAAAAGAAGATAAGATAATATTTTTTTTTTTTTTTGCATCTGCCAACACACTATAATTTTTAGTGTTCAAATTGTGGTAATATTGTATTTGGGATCAAACTAAAATAAAAATGTAATTTTGCCTTTGATTTTTGTTTAAGGCTCCAATGTAGGAAAAATCTGAACCTAACACTGGATGAATCCATTAACACTAATGGTAAGAACTGGAATTATGTTATGACTGTACTGTAAAATCTAATGTTTCGATTAGATGAAAAATATGACTTCATCTTGCGTACATAATCTTACAGAATTTTTATGCAGTAAGTCATTCAGATTAAGCCGCTTTAAAATAAAAACTTGATGCACTGTTTCAGACACGAATGACGCACCACATTTCAATAACAATTAGATCTGTAACAGGATGTAATTAAATCAAAATATTTGGTTGTTTTACTTTTGTGAATCAATGTACTGATATAAGACAGATAAGTGGTCTGTAACTCCCCTAACATACAGACCGAAGAAATGTTGACTTTAAGCTAGACGTACAGCTCTAATTGGGAGACGATACGACCGCAAGGGCAGAGCAAGCAAGGGGAGGACACGCAGGCCATCTGATGCCGACCAGGTGGGACAAGACTCTCTCCTCCGCCCTGTAATTGGCCAACACAAGAGGGAGAGCGAAGCGCAACATCAGTCAAGATAATCTTCTAATTAGGATCGCTTTGAAACACTTCAACGATCAAAGGATATTAATTAAAAACGTCGCGTGCCTTTCATCTTCCGTCTGACGAGACAACCCGGTCGTCGTAGTGACTGAAGGGTGGCCTAACTCGCATGGGCAGTTCAACACCTGGGCAATAATAACCAAGAGCATCTCGCAAAGTAGTTTCTCTCATCTTCTGCTGCAATTATCAAAGTATCTCTTGCATTAAATCCTTATCTGAAGTTACTAGGGATTACGGATACAGAACTCACTATAAATGTCAATGAAGCACTATAAATTACCCTGTGATTATGTAAACTCCTTAACACTACACAGACGAAGGGTCTGGGTGGGTCATCAACGTAAACGCGATCGAACGATATGTGATACAGATCGCGGAACTCCTGGAGTTTTTTTACATACAAGAAACAGACGTTTAACTGTAGCAAATGCTGCGTCATATATGTGAACACTCAGAAGTTCGAATTACACGTTAAGTTCTAGATTTCCCTTGCTCGGTAGGAATACAGGACCATCAGGGTATTAACGAATAATAATTTAAACGCAATATTCGCTAAATCGTTTAAAACGATTTAAGTTTCCCTGTTATTCTACAAAACTTTAGTGCAATTATTACAATATGTCTTATATAAGAACTAAGTTTCTCTAGGCGTTGAGAATATATGAAATATATCCGGTAACTAGCCGAGTTAAGGAAGTGTTATTATCACACGATATTTGGGCGATCACATTCATGGCGACAGTGTGTATATATATTGAATTCCTGTTGAAGAAAAGCGAAATGTGTTGTTACGATAATGATTTTTTTTAGGAAATATGGAAAAGACAGTAACGTTCAACAATAAATTATAAAAATACCGGAAATGCCAACACTAAAAGTTTTAAACAGTTCACTTTCAAACATCAGAGTGTGTAGCTGTGCAACCTGAGATCGTAGTTTCAAGAAGCAAAGAATCTCTCGGAAGATTGTACACTTTAAATCCATCAAATATGCGTTACTTAATATTAAAGCGAACATAGTTTCACTGTTGCAAGCAGGTTGAAATATAACCTGGACTAAAATAAAAACTGACATTCCCTATCAAAGCATCCAACCCATCCCACTTTTGCGTCTAAATCTCCGTTTAGCTTAGTACCAGAAATGGCTGGAACCAAATTAATGTAGCTAAGTACACATGAATCTTTTGTGACGGATACAATAGAATACGGTAAATAAACTTCAACCTACCTCGTTCTTTCTAAGGGGTGGGTGAATCTAGGTTTGCTTTAATTCAGGAAATGGATGGCGCGAATTTTATGAAGCTTGGTACACATGTCTTTCATTCTATGAATAAAAGTAGTGTACGGGTAAATCTAGGCCAACTAGACCGGGCAACGCCGGGAACTCTGTTAGCGCATATACAAAGAGAAACATGGAGGAAACTGTATCTGAAAATTTTACATAACTACATTATGGTGTTTTATTACTTCTATTTTTATTTTATTAGTTATTATTATTATTATTTATACTCAGTGCTAATTAACAGCTTTGATAACTTGCCTCCCATGAAAGAACCATGTCCTATATTGTGAGGTGTCTTCTATATGTTCGTCGTAAAATGTAGTCCCGAGACGTAGCACTTTCCAATAAACGTCGTTCCACAGCATTTAGATGCAACTTTAGGCGAGAATTGGATTCCTCTTGCTCACCCTACTTGCCAAAACCGGAACTTCTTCCTCGAGCATCCGACGCAGCAGCTGTACGTGACTGGCTGAGGCAGACGACATATCAACTACCGGCAAACGTAGGAAATCGTTCACAGGCTTCGGTATAACGTGATCAGGCCGCCCATACAAATTAGAGATAAATATCAAACTTTCTAAATCAAGAGCATCGTATTTAGTGCTATAATACACATAAAACACATTCGAAGAATTCTTAACTCTCAAAAAGTATGTCTGTTCACTTATTCTAAGCATCATTAGACAAAATCAAGTATCAAAAGTTTCATTTTTCCTTCTTTCTTGCGTTTCATAATTCCTTGCTTCACTTCAATACGACGCTGCGCTCTGTAATCAAAGGTATAGAGATTTTTTTTTTTCACCCTTATATCAGTGTCTGAAGAAATTTTCCTTTCAACGTCGGCTATACAACGATACAATATACTGAAGTAACAAAGGTAAAAAAAATAGATTTATCCAAAAACTTGTACAATGGATTGCACACTCTCTAGCCCTTAATTTGATGCACTACGTGTAAGAGAAACTAAGCCATACAAGGGTATTAAGCCATAAAGCCAGCTGTCATCTTTAATTTACCCCACCAAAGAACATGAACAGATTTTGACTGTAAACTATCTTGTAGAGTTTTCGACAAATGGAGACAAAACTTACAACGGCCATTTCCGAGGACTGAGGCGAACCAGCGAGCCACCATGACAAGCAGATGTCCTCGGTGATTTAGGTTCGAAACGGCCGTTTTGGGGTCTTACTTTACGAGTATTAAGACCGCATAACAATGTATATCAGTGTACCCCTGGAAACATTAACAATTCTTTCGTGGTCGCTTAAATATTCTTTTATTAAGTACGAGATAATGTGAAGGAGAAATTTCAATCTAAAAAAGATGCAATACGGTAAATGATTTTCCATATCTATTTTTTTTTTTCAAATACTAATCGCGAATCAATGACAAAAGTATATATCCTTGACTTTCATTGTGATTTAATTTAAATTACAGACAGCTTGCCCACATTAGACAATATGCAAGCGAGGAAAAAACCCCTAGTCGATCAATTCATTCCAAAACTATCATTGTCAAGTGAGGGTTAGTCACATATACTTTGGGTTCCGTAAACATAATGTGTATTTATTTCACATAAAAGCTTTTAAAAAAATAACAAGTCATTTTTAAATAAAGTTATATACTTTGCGAAATAAATAAAACAAAAATCAGTTGAAAATATTAGGCTTATGGTAAGGTCTTGGAAAATTTCAGAAAAGAAGTATTTTCACCACATTTGTTATCCGTAGAATGATTGATACCTATAACTTTTTGTCGGAAAAAAATTTCTGATGTATTAAATTTAATGAAATAACACATTTAATTATTTTGCGACAGCTAGACTCCAGAAAAATCGTTATAGCTTTCCTGTAAACTTTAGGAGGCAAAATACCACTGAAAAGTTTCGGATGAGTAGTTTCGAAAATAAAGGCGAAGAATGGTTTTGCAATGGTTTTTCAGCAAACGCTTCCAAAAATCGAGAAATAAAGAGGAAAATTCAAACATTTTGAGAGTCTATGGGTTACCAGCGTTTGATACGCAAGAAGAGTATCTAAAGGTAAATATTTTCTTTTGCATCCCCCTTCCCTCCCACTGAACTCCCAATAATTACCAGAGATCGAACCCGCTTTTAGCGAAATCCACGCCCGAAAACTTGCGAAAAATGTAAGGTCACAAAACAAAGAAAAATACATTCAAAATTGACGATTACATCGAGATACACAGCGATGGAATCAATATTTCTTTCAGCAGATACCAGGAAGATATTAAAATGTTACAAATAATCAGTAATATTAATGTTTTGCGAATTTGTGCAATTGTATGACAGGAAAAGCCGACAAGGTGTTGAACATTTCATTGGGTTCATCAAAGTAGCAGAACTACTCAGGGTTCAGTACTTTCTGAATGAAGAACCTTCGTTTTCCTGTCTATCGCACTCTTATAATATCTGAACCCTATAACTTTAGTTCTTTCTAACCTTAACAATATGCAAAATTTTCAAGAATCATTTTCTTTGGATAATCTTCACGAGGACCAAATGAAAATTGGTAATATCCGGACTCAGGAGTTAAGGATTTTTTTCTCCCTCTATTTCTAAAAGTGTTTGACGAAAAATCCATAAAAAAATTTAATCTCCCCTCCGCCACTTTATTTCGAAACCTACTATTCTGAAAATTCCTTCAAACGTACAGCGATACGGAAATTAACTGTTAATATATTTCAGAGTTAGCAGAGGGTTTATATTTGAAATTTTGTCTGTTTAGAATACAGTGATACAAGTAACTTAAGTATTTTTTTAATATGAAAATCATATGTATGTATCGACAGAGAATCTCGGGTATCTGGTGGCAAATATGTCGTTAACATATATATTTTTTTTTAAATTTAAACATTTTTCGAAGAGAATTATTTTCTCAATTGAATGTTTTATGTATTTTATTTATACATAATACTTGAAAGACAATTTCACAAAATAAAAAGTTAAATGTATTTGAACAATTACTTCCGAAAAAAAAACTTCAGTGCGCGAATGTAAATTTCACGTGATTTTTTTTTTTTTTTTTTAAAGTAAGAGTAGAATATTGCACCTAACGAGATACGAGGAGCATATTAAACCTGAATTTAGTATAGTGTTAAATCTCGTCAACTATGAGCTCATCAATACTTCATTTAAATCAGCGATTTCTTTAATTAAGTTCATTTTACTTCTCAGAATTTTTTTACTGTTACTTTATGGCTGAGTCGTAGTATTACACCTCTCAGATGATTTCTGAGGAAGGAACGACTTCTACTCGATTGAAATGCAGTAGCGGCTGTCTTATAATGTCGTGCTTTAAGCCAACAGACCGTTTTTCTCTGTCGTGATCAACATGGCACGATGTAGGTAGTTAGAATAAATGATAGGAACATTTATCAGAAGTAAGACGAAGATGTATATTCATATAAATATAAGCACGGTGATACAAACCATCCACGATATTTATCCGTCGTCAGTATAAACCGTTGCATGTATTTGACAATAAACAGGGCGTTTAGCTTTGAACTTTTGTCTGTTTAGAATGCAGTGGCGCAAGTACACACAGGAGAGTGTAGAGGTGAGGAGGTAAGGACGTCGAAATTAGCCCGTCACAAGGAGGCACGGAACGGCGACAGTCAATGGGCTGTAAACTTTGATAGCAGCCACTAGAGGGCCCGCTAACAGCCCACCCACGTACACACTCCGTCATATAACGGGTAAAAAAACAAGCGCCGCCGCTGATGAGACGGAAGCCGATGTCATGGTAAGAAGAGACGACAGGCAACGAGCCTGATACCGGCCCAGTGCTGGACGCTGTGTATTCTCAAGACAACTAGTTAAGAATTGTGAAGTGCGCGAGGGTACGAATACCACAGGTTTCCGTTTTCTTTAGTTAAAGAGTTTAATAACTGATTAATATGTTTACTCTTCTTGAGAACATTCACTATATCAGTGCAAAGTCGGCAGAATCGCAAAACAACGGACCGACAGACATAATGAAATAAATGTTTCGTTTTATTTTTTTGCAACTTTGGCTACTGAAACGCTTATCATAATTAAGTTCCGTACCGCTTTATCTATCACCTGGTTTAACCGCAAATATATTAATGAATACATGATTAACAAACGTATTGTCTTGAATTTTTATCTGTCAGTGGTATTATGTGATAAATGAGCAAGTAGGATAGAATAGAGTCACATCACCAACATCCGTCTAGTGATATCGTACACAGATGTCTGTAATAATGAGAAATCGTTTGCTGATTGACGAAATATCAATTCTCACGTATTTAGAAAAAATGAATGTAACGTTTCTTCATTTTTCTAAGTCTGATGCTTGTCATTTACTTACCTTCAATTCCAAGAATAATGTCCCTGCACATTTTAGATAGTCTATTTCTCTTCGGTATAATTATTCTGTGGGTTTATATACGTAACCGTTCTACTATATTACGTACTGAACACCTGCGTGGCGTCTTGAAGATAAATGAACGGTTACAAGCAAGTAACAAAGTTATGTTCCTTTAAGAACCCAGTAGTAAGCTGTTATATGTAACTCTTAAGCGGGTGTACAAGGAAATATGGGTGTTCACATACTTCGAAATTGCCAGAATCAGAAACCCGTTTCCCGCAAGTTCAGGTAGAATTTCTTTAGAGCCAAAGTGAAACAGCAACCAACCACCATTACTTTGAACGGAACGTGTGTCCCTAGCGTGACTGAAGCGCAGGCGAAGAAACACGCGACGTACCACGCCTAGCTCCCGCATCCTTTCCAAAACACCTCAAAATTTATTTACCCTAAAAATCGTGTTTGACATTTCTTCTCCTCTTTTCTAGACCTTATAGACGTTATTTCAGCCAGAAATATATTCCACCTTTTTATCTGTTCTGAGAGCCAGGATGGTTCTTTCAAAAAGGCCATGGCCGAATTCCTTAATCGTCCTTACACTCAATCCTCTTCCGCTTCTAATGGTCTCGATACCGACGATGGTTCAAGAGGTAACGAAAAGAAATCGGCCTCTAGCTTTTCAGTTTTCTCTTGTTAGCGGTAATATAACTCTATTAATATTTGATTTGCAACCAAAGTGAAAGAAGTGGCATTAGAATTTTAGAGGAAACAATGTTCTGCTGAAATTTTATTACACTGTTAAAAGACATAGGTGTATTGAGAAATCACTAAATGAATTTAACATATTAAAGTGTGAATTTGGTCTAAACATGAAACACAAATCTGATTAAGTATAGCAGAAATTACAACGAAGGTAAAGTGACTCTAAAAATACAATTAAAGATGAAAAAATCTGTTATTTGGAAAGAAAAACTATAATTGATCGCCGAAGTAGAAGTTATTTATAAAGCAGAGTAGCACTGACAAATAAGTATCACTGAAAAACAGACATTTTTTCGTAGCAAATTTCTGGCCTAGGATTCAGACAGAACTCAACTCTTTGTGGAATGAAGGATATACTTAATGAATGACAAAAGAAGGAAAATTGAAGCATTTGGATTGAAGAGACTGATTTTTTTTGTTTATGGCTTTACGCCTCGTCGACGCTGAAGTCATTAGAGGCAAGGAAATGGAAGGAAGCATCCCGGCATTCGCCTGGAGTGATTTGGGAAATCCGCCGAAAATCCAAATCTGGATGTCCGGACGGGAGTCAATTTGTAAGCGGAGATAACAATCGAAGGAAAGAACAGTAGAGGGAAGCAATTACGAGAATTATAATGCACGAAGCAGATTATTGAGGACGTATGTTGTAAAAGGTACATGGAGATGAAAAGATTATCTCCGGATAAGAAGACATGGAAGGCTTACGTTAGACCTGTGTTTCACAACCTGTGACCCGCAGACCACAAGTGGTTCGCGAAGATGGTTCACTTGGTCCGCAAGCAGAGTACTATAAATTTAGATAATGTACAAGGCTACAAGCCGGTATAAAAT
This sequence comes from Vandiemenella viatica, assembly GCA_031002005.1. NCBI lineage: Eukaryota > Metazoa > Arthropoda > Insecta > Orthoptera > Morabidae > Vandiemenella > Vandiemenella viatica. The sequence goes on along the minus strand of CM061920.1, from coordinate 368,603,763 downwards.
GTAAACCCAACGTTTTAAAACCCACAAATATTTCAATGACCAGGAAGAAATCCGACATTTCCAAGATGAGTATAGGGCAGTATTGTTTCTACAACAGTCTATTAATTTCCAGTTGGCATTAAAAAGAGCGCCGTTCGTCTAAGTATTAAGTAAAGTATCGTTTTCTGTGGGTCTTGTATGAGGATCCGGGGTACATGGTAGGGTTGGTAACATACGAGTGGTGAAGTAAACAAAAACAAAAGGTGGAGGCATAGCGTTTTTATTTTGTGTATTTAGGTCGGTGGTATAGTATAGCATCCAGCCTACAATAAAGTTATAATTCATTTGGTTGCTATGAATCTGGTCAATATGTAATTAATTTTTAATAGTTCACTTCCATTTTCATAATTGTGCCTCCGTAGGAATTCAAAACATGCTTTTAGATTTATTATGTTTTAATGATACAATAAAATATTTCCAATATGTTATTACATTTAAGTAAAAAATTAGCCCTTGTAAGTTATTTATCCGCAGCATTATTTTTTGTTGAAAAAGTTTGAGAAACGCTGCGTTAGATAATTGAAGAGACAGAACAGAGAAAAAATAATCTTCCTCTGTTTTAATGCTATCTGCTGAGCACATTTCTTTTTGTTCCGATTTATTTCCCTATCTGCTACAGTTTTATTGATTTTTTCCTAACAAACTCACTTTCGTAAGTTTATCTTCTTGCTTTGTTGTAGATCTAAAGACCGTTTTACTATTTTCATTCTTAAGAAGGTACAGACCAACAGCTTAGATTTATATGGATGAAGAGCGATTTTGACACATTAAGCCGATTTGGCAAAAAAAAGATTTTATAACACCGATCCATTACCCGAGCATCCAAAAAGTAAAACATTATTTATAAAGTAATTGATGATAGCGGCAGTAAAAAATGTGTTATGACCAAAAAATCTAATATCACAAAATACAAAGTCCAAGATTTTGCAAAATGGTTGGTGGGTATTTTTCTAGATTTTTAGGGTCAAATTCTTCAGTCGGTAGCTAATATTAATCAAATTTTCAAGTTTGTGCGATGGTATGAGAGATTAGTCTCAATTACTGGGAGTATGTCTCTGGCATGTGAAGGAGCTGACCACATCTGAAACGCTAATCAATCTCCTGTCTTCGTTCTTTATTTGTCTGTTACTTAACAGCTTGAGTGCCAGAATTTGTTTTCGTCAAAACGTGAGGACCTGCATAAAGAGTGTACACATCGATTTTGAATTCTGGCAGATATTAATGATGCAACAGGCTGCGTGACAGATGTTCGCAAACGCGGTTAGTCAAATAAGTGTTCGCCAATCTGTCAGCGAGGATAAGTAGAAAATGGATGTGTCCTGGCTCAAAGCCAGAGTGATTCTGAACCGGATACTAAATGAGTACTCCTCTTGCAATGTAAGTTAAAGGAAAAACTCATTCGGCTAAATATAGGTTCCCTCATTGATCAGCGCTGTTATGACACCACTGGCTGTTAAACTACTGTATATGGGAAATTATACAAGATGTACGAAGTGTCTTAATTGTTCGTATAGAAGTCCAAGGGATTAACCACAGTCTGTGGTCACTTTTTCAGTCAGGACTAAATAATCTGTAATCCTCTCATTTATGAAAGGAGGACACAGCAACAGGTCCTTCGAAACTCTTCTCACTAGTTAACTACCAACAAAGGAAAAATGGTACGACGAAGCGAGTTCCTCTATACGAGTAGCTATTACGTGGATCTCATAAGCAATGGTAAGAGCAGTTGTTTTAGTACAGATTACTGCGCTCGTATACATTCAAACAGGGAAGGCAAACCCATACTCTAAAGCGTACATTAAAGGTTCTTTCATAGATGAAGGTGCGTTGTAAAAGAATTTAACTAGATATTTTATCTATGTACTGGGATTTGCCCGCGCTGATTAGGTGTGTGGGCTAATGCGTGTACGGTAGCAAATTGAAAGGAAAAACCTTTAATGTTACGTAAGAACTTTCCTTTTTCAGGCTACTTCATTATTTCTGGTGACTTTCAGAAAATTTGGTTAAGATTCTATTTGAGATTGGTAATGTAATATCTTTGTAACTTTTACCGCAAGGGGAAAAAATTACAATAGAATACAGCGCCAAACATTAACATGTTGCAATGAATCTTTATTCTGCTTCAGTTCCTGGAAGTGGATAACCTGCATTTTAAAATGGAGAATGAAAAGGAAAAATTGGCAATGTGGTCCAATATTTCTGGAAGAACGGCAGGTCTTCAAACGAAATTTGTGACGATATGGTAGCAACATTAATGGAGGATGACTCTTCATGTAGAACAGTATAGAAAAGAGGAAAAAACCAGCACTGAAAATGAGGTGAGTAAAGATAATCAGTCAGCAAAATATGAGCAGGATACACGACAGGCAGAGAGAGGGTTAACAGTTCAGCAGATTAAGGAAACATCAGACATTCCACAGACAACGGTAGATCGCATACTGATGAACGACTTGGACCATATACGTTTGGAAGCATATCAGAAGGTAGTGAGAAGACAGGGGTCTATGGAAAAATATAGCCTTCTTTGAAGCCTATGAAGTAGATCAGTCAAACGATTTAGATTTTAGACTACAGATGAGCCGTGGTCCAATACATTACTCCTGAATAAAGCGACAGCATGTGCAATGACCGAGCGTGCTGGGTGAGCGGCAAAGCTCTGGCAGTTTCGAATCCCTGTTCGGGCCATCCAGATTTCGGTTTTCCATGGTTTCCAGAAATTCCAGGCGAATGCAGGCATAGTTCCTTAAAAAAAGGCATAGCCCAATTTCTTTCTGCCACTTGTCCCCATTCCTTTCCATCCTCGAATGATGTAAAGCCATAAGAAAAAAGCAAGTGGAGTAGAAGCTCTGCAAAGAAGGCCAATGCTGCTACTTCGGTGGGGAAACTAGTGAGACTTTTATTTGTGAATTATATAGTAGATTTCCTGAAAAACGATCAAACCAAAAAGAGGGCATATTATTTCAACCATGCCAAGAGTCAAGTTGTGAGCTAAAAGAAAAGGTATCTGGTCAGGTCCAGGCCCCGAGTCAGAAATCTCCCACTGCTATGATCGCAATTCACGAGTGTGGGTTTCAAATGGTACCGCGACTGTCATCCTCCCCCAAATTAACCCCTTCCCCCTGGCCCTTCCCAAACTCCCATATGTTTCCAAACCTTAAAAAATTGTCTGGCATCAATTTTAGGTCAGGGATTATGTCATACGTGCTGTCTGTCAGTTTTTGTCACGCTTGGGAAATGCTTTTAAGCGCATTGCATATAAGCATTGGAACGTTATTGAGGAAAGTTGGTGGAGCTCGGAGTAGACAAGTTGTAAAATATAAAACTTTTTTATTAACTTGTGTGCATCACTGTCATATTACTTTTTTATCAGACGACTGTCCTAAGGACGACACTAGGAAAAAAGAATATTACGAAATAAAACAGCTACTTCCTGGAAACACGTGCAGTCTTTTAAATCAAAATCGAAGAATTAATGGTTTTAATAACTTTGTTTTCCGGCTGCCAACCCCGGCTGAGTCGGAATGCAAATTGACTTACGTAGTCACTCACTGCAGCAGTTTTTGCTCCGGTAAAACAGGCCGGTGTAAAAACTTGTTTCTTCCCGTCCGCAGAGGCGACGTGGTGTACAACCATATGCGTGTTAATGAGGCGTCCTTGGGAGATAGTGATATAATTCGCCGTTCACCTTGCAACTGTCTCACACACAACGGCCACCAAAGCTGTTACCGTACGATGCCACAAGTAACGAAAGCACAGCTACGAGAACGCTATGTAAGAACTAACAGTTATCTCGTCACACTTTTCCACCAAGAATTTGACGCTCTCGCTGCAATTCCTCGTCAGTTAGTCGCACGCAAATACGCTCTAGGCTTTACTTCAAAATACGCACCTAGATTCTTACAGTTGAGCAAACATTCCAGGAGTATAATGCATTAGATCTCCTCTGATTTAAGAAGTCGAAAGTATCTGAGATAATACTACAAGAATGTGTGCCTCCCTGTTTACCAACGTCCATGTTGACAAACCTGCAGCCAGAAATTCTCCGCCGTCACGTGATAAGACAACTGTGATGTCTGCCCAACGCCACAACGAACTTAGTTTATTGTGTTGCCGTTAGGACTACAAAATATCTACTGTACAATCAGACAAAGATTACTGCAAAATTTGCTCGAAGCCTCACTCAATAAAAGCAAAATAAGCTAGATGTGATGAAACTAATATAACGTATATACTAAAATTTAGGAAAAATGGCACTTTGTCATATAACCGATCAAATTTCTTGTAAATCTATATTTTTATAACAGGTTGACAGAGATTTAAATATTAAGAACATGAATAAAAAGCTAAGAGAGACAAAATCATTCCTGGTCATGATATTGTAACAGGGCAGGTAAACAAGTAAACCCTAAATTACGAATAACTACGATAATTATCCCTCGAGTTATCATTGTAACAAAAATATATCAAACATCTAATGTGGAAACCGGCGGAAAATAGTTTTTCTGCAGTAAAAATCCAACACACTACGCATTTTAAAGTACATTGTTTTCAGAACAGCTACACTTTCACAGATGACATATGATGTAGGGATTAAGAGGAGTGAAGTCAGTGTCACTATAATGTAAGAGTGTCAGCGGCATTTCGCTGGAGCATAAAACACCTATTTCGGTATTAATGGCAGAAACGTTGCTCATAAGTCAACGGAAGAGATTGATTTTTTTGATAATGGCTTTACACCTCGTCAATGTCGAGTTCATTATAGGCTGGAACGGACTGGGGCCTAGAAATGGGAATGGGAAAGAATACAGCTATAGCCTTTTTGAATGAAGCATTCCGACATTCGCCTGGAGTGATTTGGTGAAACCACGGAAAACCCAAATCTGGATGCCCGGAGGGGAGAAACCCGCGTCCTCCAGAATGCGAGGAGGAGATAGAAGCAGAAAGGCTTTGGCCCAATGGACCATATGTTGGCTACAGCACTGTCCGCATAAAGATGTGGTTCATGTTATTCCATCGCAGGTAAACTGCCACACTGGCTGGTGCAATACCATGATCAACATTTCAACTCCCACGTGTATCGAGAACACTACCCGGGCAGCAAGATACACTAGCGGTGTTACTGTACTAATGTAATGCTGTCGGACCAAAGTATTCCATATTTAGGCTTCTTTTACACGCGAGTAACGAGCGTTAAAATTTCTGAGAATACATCTGGAAGAAGTCACCTTGTTAGTAGCCTCGAAATTTAATGTTTTATGTGATAATACGACGGTCTGCACCGTGAATGGTGAAGCTGTATACACGTGAATGATAAAGCTGTAGGCAGGCTACCAAACAATAAATTTTCAGAGCAAAAGTTTTCGTTCAAATTTCCTTTTCTGTGATTATCTGCGAAATAAAAAAATTAGAAGTCGGATAAACATTGGTATCAACTTAATCGAGCAAATCAAAAAAATCTAGCTTCAGACTAAGTATATTAATAGATTCCTATGACTACTGGATCATAGATAAGATACGGGTTGATGAAACCGCCGCAGTCCTGATGATATCGTGCGAGATTCCTGAAAGCTGTCGTGCTTGTAGTGCGCTCACCTTTGACCGCGTCCATCGGAGCAGGGCGGCTTACATGTCGGGTGCTATCGAGAGCCCGTCCCCATAGCCACTGCAGCAGCAGCAGTACCAGATTACACTACCTGCCTCCTGTTGTACGGGTTCCACGGAAACCTCTCAACGCATTTGCAGCGACATCACTTCTCTGATGCTCGTTATGCAATTCTCCATCACGCTCAGTGCAAGCAAATACGAAATCCAATTTGAGACCAACTGTCGTATATCATGCGGAAGTAGCCGTGGCTCACATACCAGCTTTTACGCCTTCATCTCTGTTTACTGTGCATTAAAATTTAATCCATCTTTAATGAACAATAACATAAATTTTTGACGTAATGGTGATTTTTCTCCTATGAGTTGACATACCTTATCCCGTAAGATCAAATTCAGTTATACAACCTGCAGAAAATTTGCAGACAGTGGTTCGAATTTAAGCAAAGGAACAGATTTTTTCCAAAAAAAAAGGGATTTAGGCAGTCAAACCACTGTTATAGCTCACATCCAGGTAACAGTTTATCGGCGGCCAGCAAGGCAGTATACTCGTAGTTTTGAAAAAATTGACTGGCTATCTTAAAATACAGTGTTACCTTTAAAGAGATAGAAAGTAGTCAGATTCAGCAGTTAGTAATACTGGAAGCTTGCACGACAATAGCCCACAATTTTTAATATCCCGCAAGATTTATGATGGCTTCTGCACAAGAGGGCGGAGTTACCTACCAACTCGCTTGTATTCCTAATTATATACGCATTTCGGAGTGTTAGGTGAGGCCATCATCAACGGCTCTACTTAGGGGGCGTCCATTAATGACGTGAGGTGAAATGGGGAGGGGGGTCTGGCGAAATCTTACAAAACCTCACCAAGGGGGAGGGGGGAGGGTCAACGGAAATCTCACGTGAGGTTTTGAAATTCTTGTAGAGTTGTAGAGCTTAAAAAAGTCTACAAATTACGCGAAAGTGGATTTTAGGGGGCATACTTCGGTCTAAAAACCGACCACAGGGGGGGTATAACCGCCCATCGGAGCATCAGACCTAAAAAAAAAAAGCTCAAAACGTTGCGTTGTCGATTGGTGGGGGGGGGGGGGTCTCCCTCAAAATCGCACATCATTTTAGAGGGATGGGTACGACCAAATCTCACGAAGTCTCACCAGAGGATGGGGAAGGGCGGTAGGGGGTCCGGAATTCCGGAAAAAAAACCTCACGTCATTAATCGACTCCCCCTTATGAGTATACTTGTAGCTATGCTAAGCTCCCCCGTACCGTTTAAATTAGTCTATTCCGTCACAGCTCCAGGGGGCTAAATATCCAGTTATAGCGCCACCAAATACACTTTAATCAAACTGGAGAACCAAAGTTGAATTACAGTGTTCATATGTTTCTATGGCGCGCTTCCTCCTCAGAGAGTTTCAATTTTTTTTTTTCTTAAATAGGCATAATTTTTAGGGTATCTAAACGAACTCTCTAATTTGTCGATATGTTCGTTCGTCTGCCAGACCATAACCATTTAGCCCAGAAATTTGTAACTGCGCACTATTTTAATTACTACTATCCCAAACGCAATTAGAAAGTAAAATTTTGAAAAATTACGCAGGTGAAAATAATTAAGGGAATTTGTACCTGGGGAAAAGGAAACAAATTAAATTTGGCATCGCATCTACTGTGACAATATTTGGCTTTTCCTTTTATTTATTTCAAGATTTCAACAAGTTTTTCACAAAAACTCTAAAAAATGTCAGTTTCACAACTTTATTTCGGAAAGCACTCATCCGAAAAATCTTTCATAATTCACAGTGATAAGTAATCCCCCAAATATCATTTGGGCTTACGGTTTTCGTAATACACTATATGACTAATTTCAGTATATTTGATTCTTCAGTACATAATATTTTTACAAAAAAAAAAAAAAAAAAAAAAAAATTCTTTATAAAATTTTACGAATTTCTTAATAAATCTTTAGTGAAAATACTCTAAAAAAAAAAAAAAAGCATTTTATTTAATACACTATTTGGGTGCGGAACTCTAAGTTTGCGAAAGTAATTTGCAGTTAACCAAATTTTAGATTGGTAATTACTTTCTGCAACTCTCGAAATGCGGTAAGTCAATCGGCGTTGAGAAAGGTTTACGCTAACAATAAGCAAGAGTTGGGGTAGCATTAAATAAATGACAAATATGATCGTTTAGTACTACGCAGTTTTATTGGTGTTGATTTTGCGCTGGTTGCCGAAGAGAACGTATTTAAATTTCATCTGATCTTAATATCATTTATGAGAATTAAAGAAGTGAGAAGGTCAAATCAGTTACTGGTACCGAAGGCCTAATCTGACAAATGAATCACTCCTATCGAGTGGTCTGGAATTTACTCCAGACCACTGATATATAACGATATCACTATGAGCTGTGCGTCCGCACCTTTCTTATTCAGCTGACTGAAATCTGGTGGACAGAAATACATCTCACACTTGCACTCGAAGCAGTTAACTTCGGATTTAGCGACAGGCCAAAGTTACTCTTTAAGCTAAGGTAGAGCACAGACTGGTGATACTCCAGAGGGAGCGCTGAGTTCTGCCAGCGCTCCAGACAAATTAATCTAATCAGACGGTAATCAAATTCTAACAGGCAATCAAAGCTTGATGGATCACTCGAGTCGGCTGTAATCTTAGATACGCCGAATCCAGACGACAGCTTAACGGCTGCCAGGCGCAGAATTCCGAGGCAAACACCGCCACAATATATACACCGTAATGACGTATAAATTGCCAGCATATTGTGTTGTATTGTGTTGTGTTTTATAGAGCTGCCCACATTTTTAACACATTGCATAAGATCTATGCATACATGAAATATCTATCAGCGAAGTCAAATTAATTATGTCGCTCAAATATAAGAAAGCCTCTAACTACAATTTAAATCTAAAAGTTGTGTTTGTTAAAAGGAAGGTATTTTTATAGAACCTGAGTATTTAAAATGACTTGACATGAAAGATGATAAAGCGAAGTTGGTAGTATTGCTGTTACTTGCGTTGTCAAAAAAGTATGGCAAAGCTTAGAGAAAACAGTTTACGAATACAACTTTTAACTGTTCTAGCAGCAGAAATCTTATACCTTGTGTTGAATTGGGCTATGTGTTGTGTGTTTCATCCGAAACTTTTTTTTTCCGTTGTCGACCAGGATACTCATTCACAAGAAAATCGAAATTCGGTATAGATGATGCCGGGAGAAACGTTGCCGCAATCAAACATCAACAAAATGTAGTTTACGAAAATTTACGCCAAAACCTCTCAAGCGAGGATTACATATTCCAATATTTGTTTATGTAGGTAACAAGAATTGTTGCATAAATCTGATACCTTTTTAATTCACGTGAACAAATGAAAAGCGGATGTTTTACTAGACAGAAAGCTGCATGACACACACACACACACACACACACACACACACACATATATATATTAGTCATGTGCCGGATAACCGTATCCGCGGATATCCGAGGGTGAAAAAAGATCTGTATCCGTATCCGTTACTTTTTTAGCGGATCTTTAACGGATCTTTTGTAAACAATTTCACTAAGCAGGTGTATACAATTTTAAAGATATCTAGCAATGAAATACTATTAACTTCAATTCCAATTACTTCATATTTCTTAAAATCTCATATCTGGCACATTTATATTGCAAAAATTAATTATTTAAATATATATTTTACTACAATGAAACTTCACGCGTGTCCCGCCGGATTGTGTTGTGAAAACACAATATTTCTACGACTAGATCCGCCGTCTTCTTCAGGTGTGGAGACATCTGCACTGGTCGGCTGACCCACAGATACCCTATCTGTGAAGACGGCGGAGCTAGTCGTCGAAATATCGTGTTTTCACAACACAATACGTCGGTACACCCATGAAGACTTCATTGCAGTCGTACGCCGGAAAAGTATTTTTAGTTCTTACATTTATTTTACTAGTTTACCAAAGGTAACTGGTAACTTACCACTGTAGTAAGTGTTAAGGTATTATTTTAACTGGCTTTATAGTGAGATCAGACCTCTAATCTTTGTGATTTGCTAGCTAAAATTATGTTTAAGGTACTGCTAAAGTGTTTACATCAGATAAAATAATCACTTTTACAGAAACTTAAAAAATAAATGTTATATTTAACATTAAGTTTGGTAAATTGTACTTCAAAAAGAGTAAATGGGCAGTTTTGTCACCCAAAAGTCTATTGCGATGAGCATCATAACTTATTCCTGCTGCACTGAAAAACTGCTCACTTGGAACGCTTGTTACAGGCGATGATAAATATGTGCGACCCATGTGTCACACACCTCAAAATTTATTTACTATTATTGTTAACAGCTTTTTTAATAATCAGATGCAGCTGATGTGCTGCACAATCAATATTATCTACGTCAGATAAAGTGCAGGAACTATGTATTTTGTATGGTCCTTCTCTTACAATGATGTGTACATTCTGTTTGGGATTCCCCACCCATCAAACATATTTTGAAATATTTCCGAAATGTAATCTCCCGTTTGGCGTTCTTCAAGTATCTCCGCTTTTAAAATGATATTTTCCGTTAAAAAATCTTTTGTAATGTTCTGGATACCAATGAAACACCTTACCAAAAAAGCCTACCAGAAATAGGATGTGAAGGAAACTCTCTCAAAATCCTTCAACACGTCTTTATTTTCTGTCCTAAAGTTCGCTGCAGATAAATTCCGTAAAATATTTCCTGCGTTTTAGAACATACCGGTAATTTGCAATAACATTATCCAGCAATCGTCGGAACCCAAACGTGTTGAAATGGTAATCCAGATAAAGCTATCATTTCTGCAATTAAATAGTTTTAAATAATTTTTATATTTTATTCTCCCATATTTTGACTTTTTCTATGTATTCGTTAAAAAATGTTTTTTTTTTTCCTAAATTATCTTTTTACTGTTTTTAAAGACGTTCCTTGCTGAATGTGTTCGCCGGCAATCTTCTTAGCGTAGTCTTTCTTTTAAAGAATAACTCATATTTTTGTGGGTGTTTCGTCTGAAGATGAATTTTTAAGAAAGTTGTACATTCATGGGAATACATTCCTTCACAGAGTTTGTATTTAGCAGATTCGTCATTTACTATCGTAAAATATTTCCATATTACACTACTATACTTTTTTGTATAAATAGTTTTTATTTTAATTTAACTTACACCTTCCAAAAAAACAGGAACGTATATCATCCACGCAATCCTAGGTCATCCTAAAATACAAACACCCACTGTGTTAATAATAGATCGGTCCAAATTGAGAAAGTTGAGATCCGTATCCGTATTCGCGGATCTAGACAATAATGATCCGTATCTGTATCCGTATCCGCGGATATACATTTTTAACGATCCGGCGCATCACTAATATATATATATATATATATATATATGCTTTAAGGCAATAAAAAAAAAGAAGTTTAGGAAAATATGACCCAAACACTTACCACAGATGAATGTGGCTGGGAACAACGAACACAAAAAAAAAACCACAAGAAAAGCACAATATTTTGACATCGTGCAGAAGCGAGACACCAGGCGGGGTCAGATGTGTACGCAGAGACGGCCCTCCGTCTCTGCGTACACATCTGACCCCGCCTGGTGTCTCGCTTCCGCACGATTAAGGATGTTTGCAGAAATATTGCACTGTTCTTGTGGGTTTTTTTTTGTGTTCATTGTTCCCAACTGCCTTCATCTGTGGTAAGTGTTGGGTCATATTTCCATTTCCTTCTTTATTTTTATACATACACGGTGATTCACGAAGATATGCAAATATTTTAATATCTTATTCTACAAGTAAAACTAAAGAAAAACGTTCATATAAACATAGGTCCGCAAATGTTTAGTTACGGCTAATAAAAGATTTTGCCTGAAATTTAGCAACCTCGCTAATATGAAGCCATCGCAAAAATGTACGAGGCTACAGTAAAGTACGATTTCCATTTATTTTGTTGTTATTGATCAGGTGAATATAATAAAACAAGTCCCAGACGTGTATTGCAGTAGTTTTACAGAAATTCCAGAGAAGCAAAGAAATAATTTGTAATTTATTAACTACTGGGTCCAATATTTATTTTTCTTTAAATTCGAGATAATTGCACAAAGTTTTCAACAGAAGTTATAGAGAATTTAATTTTGGAAAATGATGGTAATAAAGTTAACTAAAACAGTATGAATGTGTCAGATAATCTGCTTTTATTAATACCATAGCTCAGTGTTAAGGAAGTTGTACAGTGTACATACAATTTCACAATACATTCACAATAAATGTTCAAAAATGTCTCTATCGAGTTCAATTCATTTAGCTGCACGTGTATGAATAGATTTTGTTTGCTCGTTTCAGTTCCACAGGGTTGTTCTTAATTTCGTCTATTGCATTCATAATACGTCAATACACGTGAGGCATTACTTGCTCGCATTATGAATGCAGTAGACGAAATTAATAACAACCCTGTGAAACTGAAACGAGCAAGAAAATTTATTCATACACGTGTAGCTAAATGCATTGAACTCGGTGGAGACATTTATGAACAATTTTCTGGAATTAAAAAAAAAAAAAAAATTGGGCCAAGTAGTTAATAAATTAAAAAATTTTGCCAAATTATTTCTTTGCTTCTCTGGAATTTCTGAAGAACTACTGCAGATACACGTCTGAGACTTGTTTTATTACATTCACCAGATCAATAACAACAAAATAAATGGAAATCATGCTTTACTGTAGCCTCGTACATTTTTGCGATGGCTTCATATTAGCGAGGTTGCTAAATTTCAGGCAAAATCTTTTACTAGCCGTAACTGAACATTTGCGGACCTATGTTTATATGAACGTTTTTCTTTAGTTTTACTTGTAGAATAACATATTATAATATTTGCATATCTTCGTGAATCACCCTGTATATGGGGGCATAATTTTTTATGAAGAATACTTGTATCGAGAAGCAGCGTTTGCCAACCTCCGTATGAACACAGCGTCCTCCTGGACTTCTTGAGATACAGGAGGGCAGTATGAAGGAACGGCGGGCAGATGCTATTACAGGTAAATGATTGAGACAGATGCGGTCTGGGGAGGCGTGCGCTACCGAATTTAATCTATTAGGGCGGGCTAGCTGGCGACCCTCCTATTGTGCTCGGCCACAATGGACCATCCATCACTCGGCGGCCATCACTCCCGGCTCGAGATCGTTTTTAACTTGACCCACGCAGACAGGAGAGGTCCTCAACGCCTGCCATCTTAATTACCATACAGCCAACCACTTCTCTCGCAGTCACAGTCTATCATGTCTCCGATCTTCCTGGACACCTGCCATTTCGTATCTCGGCTTTCTTTACAGCGTAGTGTAAGATAATATACCAGAAGCACCGATGCTTCAATACTAATTATACAGGGTGTTACAAAAAGGTACGGCCAAACTTTCAGGAAACATTCCTCACACACAAACAAAGAAAATATGTTATGTGGACATGTGTCCGGAAACGCTTACTTTCCATGTTAGAGCTCATTTTATTACTTCTCTTCAAATCACATTAAACATGGAATGGAAACACACAGCAACAGAACGTAACAGCGTGACTTCAAACACTTTGTTACAGGAAATGTTCAAAATGTCCTCCGTTAGCGAGGATACATGCATTCACCCTCCGTCGCATGGAATCCTTGATGCGCTGATGCAGCCCTGGAGAATGGCGTATCGTATCACAGCCGTCCACAATACGAGCACGAAGAGTCTCTACGTTTGGTACCAGGGTGGAAGAACATGGGGCCAAATCAAGACATCACCAACAATTCCTGCCCACACGTTCACAGAAAATCTGTGAATCGAGGAAGTATAGTACATACTAACGAAACTAAAATGAGCTCTAACATGGAAAGTAAGCGTTTCCAGACACATGTCCACATAACATATTTTCTTTGTTTGTGTGTGAGGAATGTTTCCTGAAAGTTTGGCCGTACCTTTCTGTAACACCCTGTATCTATTCATTACTTTTATCCGGCACATCAATGCCCAAACATTCCCAATCCGAACAGTTAAAACAGTAGTCACCTAACTAATAATCAAGAACAGCGGCTGAAATCCGGCCCAGCTAGCTCTTTTGCCTACGCCAGCACATTTAGTTTTCAAGTTAGATTATATGATGTTCCGTTCAGTTGTTTACAGATGCTTTTGAGATTACGTTTTATATTTCTAAATGTATGACTCATTACGTGTAAATGTATTATTATTATTGTTACTACTATATTTATGGAACTTGGTCATTTCAAATTTAAATTGAGAACCATTGTAGCGTTTGCTAAAAAGATTCGGTAGCAGTCTAAAACGTCGAGCGTCAGAGCAAGTTGTTTCTCGCTTTCTTTGATCGAGCTACTCTTTGTGAAGGTTGTTGTCTATTGACATTTCCTTCAAACATTACAATGGACGTTCTTTGCTTTCGGTGCGTCTTTTCGGTTGCACTTCGTTGTTTTAATTTGTGGGTATCTTGATCATTTCAACACAGTTGGTTTGGATGGAAAGGCGATTAATAAGTTGGGTTAGCAACTCGACAACTGCAGTAATCTTTGTATCTCACTCGCATGCGCTGTCATGCCCACAGCAGTGACTAGGGCAGTCGAGGTGCTCAGGTGGTCGAATGCGAGTTGTTCAAGAGTGGGATTCTGGTTGCTTGCCTCGTATCTTGACGAGTCTGGACGATGTTGGCAGTCGACTGTGTCTCGCCAGTTACAGTGGCGGGCGAGGTGATTTGTCGGCTGGTTCGATGACTTGGCTTGCGTGCGCGGACTTCCTAAAACATATCTTCGGTGGCAATTTTGTAGATAGTGGTATCTCAATTCCCTCTGTTACAAACTCGTCTGCGACTTCTACATTTAAAACAGGAAGTTCTTCTATATTTAGCTCACTAATACAACGCCTAAGAACACTATTCCTTGTCTTGTGGTTCTGAGACGAACAGTTTTGTTTCAATTACCTTCGGCAGCCAGAACACCTGACAAAAAGGGACAAATTGCCTGTAAACGATCGCTCTTGTGAAGGAAAGAATTAACATTATGAATAATCCCGAACATACAGTGTAATATTCTTCAGTTGCCAAGAAATCGTTCAAAATCCAGAAATTTACCAGAAGCTGTGGTACCTGAAGTTGAAAATTCAATTGTGTAAACACAAATTTTTTTATATTATGAAACTGGTCGTAAACTGTGTTAAAACATCAATAAAATCAATACAGGTCGTAGAACAGGTGCCGATAATTTATCTAAGTGGAACAGAATATCAAAACCACCATATGACTTTAATAAAACTAAACTGTACGGCACAGTCTCAGACCATAACCAAAGACATCTTTGCAACGTCGACATGCCTGGAACGGATATCTACACCGGAACTTAAACTGTAACTCTTTCTGTTAGAGAATCTAATGTATATTTACAAGTGTCTTTATTATTTTTTGTAAACAATTTCATGTGGCATACTCTAAATGAATAAACAGGATGTCCTCAGACGAAGTTATTTTTTCTTAGGACACCACGCCGCGTCGGTTTTAGAGATGGGAGACGACTGGGGAATAAGGTTTTTTTTTAAGGGAGCATTTTTTTTTAACTTATGGTTTTACCCCTCGTCGACCTAGAGGTAATTAGAGGCGAGAAAGGGAAAGGAATTCGGCCATGGCCTTTTGAAGGAAGTATCCCAGCATTCGCCTGATTTGGGGAAGTCATTGAATACCCGGGGATTCCAACCGCCGTCCTCCCGAATGCGAGGCCAGGCGTTAACCTTTCTCTCACCCACCAGACTCCATAACAACCTTTTAAAGGAAATATGGTAATGCTGTTTCAAAAAAATGCCCTCACCAAAGCACCTATTGGAGCAGAATGCCGCATAGTGGGGTAGTAGCAAATAAAGAGAACTTGCAATACACCCGTCTGCTGCCAACTTGAGAGACCTTGCAACTCTACCGAGGGTCTTCTGCAATTACATTACACACGCCGCGTGCCCCCTTTCAAGTCTAATCAGCCGTCCCCCTTGTCCACGGCGAAAACCCTCATCAAAGCGTACGTTGTGCTAATGGATTGAAACTATAGTCACAGCGGCTGTTCTAGGTAGAGCATGTTACCGATCAACGATTTCTCGTCCCCTTGCGACCATTAAAAATGTTGAATCTACCACTCAAGATTAGTAGAATATCATCACAATGAACTACAGATGACTACTGATAACGTTCACTTTCTTGTTACTCAAAGAAACAGTAACGTAATACTGGCTTGCCAGTATTACGTTACTGTTTCCTGGGATGACATTGATGTCAGATTGTGCAAAATAAGAGTGACAGAATTTTTCAGCGGCGGCCAAATTTATTGTCAAAGTGTGTACATACTGTACTCTATTTTTCGACATAGTTGCCAAGTTTATTCAAACACTTATCATAACTCTCCACCAATTTTAAAATACCCTCTTCGTAAAAACTTGCCGCCTGCTCCGATAACCAAGAGTTCACTGCCGTTTTCACGTCGTCGTCATCATCATTGTAATGGTTGCCACTGAGGTGTTGTTTGAGGTGGAGGAACAGATGGTAATCGCTCGGAGCAAGATCAGGACTGTAGGGTGGGTGGTCTAAAACTTCCCAGCCAAAACTGTCCAACAAATCGCGGGTGTGACCTGCAGTGTGAAGTCTTGCATTGTCATGGAGAAGGACAATTCCCTTTGTCAGCATGCCGCGTCTTTTGGTTTGAATTGCTCTGCGTAGCTTTCTCAGGGTTTGGCAGTATGCTTCTGCATTGATAGTGGTTCCTCGTTGCATGAAGTCGACCAACAAAACAACATGCCTATCCCAAAACACCGACGCCATGATTTTGCGCTGGGACAGTCTGTTTGGCCTTCACCTTTACAGGCGAGTGTGTGTGTCTCCATTCCATGCTCTGTTGCTTCGATTCGGGCGTGATATGCGAAACCTATGTTCCGTCTCCGGTTGCGATCTGACTCAAGAAGCCGTCACCTTCTTCGTGATAACGAGTCAAGAACTTCGTCGCACACTCAAATCTTTGGTTTTTGTGGTCCTCTGTTAGGAGTTTCGGGACCCAACGGGAGCACAGTTTCCTAAGCTTTAGGTGTTCAGAAACAATTTTGTGAAGTGCTGATCTCGACACGTCAGAAAATTCGTTTGAGAAACCTGTTATTGTGAAGCGCCTGTTCTCCCGAATCCTCGCTTCAACTGAAGCCGCCAAATCGTCTGTAATCGAAGGAGGCCGGAGCGGTCCACATCATGGACGTTGTCACGGTCATCTTTGAATTCTCGTACCCCCTTACACACTTTGCTTTCACTCATAACAGTATCACCGTACACTTCGCAAATCTGTCAATGAATTTCTGCAGCAGACAGGTTCCTTCACTGAACGAACCTCACACGCAGCGGGCGAGTCGATAGTATTAAACATTTTGAAAGCACAGAACAGACCGTACAGGTTAGCTACAGAGCTGAAACTGAGCACAATTGTTCCCGAGGCATGCCGGTACACGACGCACGCGCTCGTTGCGGTATGCGCGCGAACTACAACAAAACGGACCTTACTTAAAAAACACGCCTCGGACATAGCAGTAATTACGATCACATTTACGTTAATGTAAATTCTATCAACGTGACCTTGCCGACGAGGATTCATACAATTAATCACGTGCTCGTTTGCTTTATATCTTATGGCTCAGTTTTCTGTGAACAGACCGCTTCCATTTTTCCATTTTTTAATTTTTTTTTTACATATGGCTTTACGCCTCGTCGAGGTCATTAGAGGCGGGATGGGACAGGAGACAAGGAAAGGGAAGGAATTCGACCATGGTGTTTTGAAGGAAGCATCTCGGCATTCGCTTGGAGCGATTTGAAGAAATCATTTAAAACCCAAATCTGGATGCCCGAACGGGGATTTGAATCGGCGTCCTTCCGAATGCGAGGCCAGAGCGTTAACCGCTCACCAACCACGCTCGCTAACAGACCGTTTCAATCGCCAAAATAAGGAATACGATCACACCTTTCCAATAAATAAATAGGATTCAGTTATTCCAGAGGATCTAGAAAAAAATCAGTATAATAATTAGTCCTTATCACTTGCTGAAGGGAGTTCTTAAAAAACGGCATTTCGGAAGTAGGCCGCAAAGCAGCTCAACTTGTATTTCTTATTAGGGCTTTCCGGCTCCTCGTCGTAGGAGCTACTAGAGACTGAAGAGCATCGGCAACAAATCGAAATTACCTAGGACTTTTTGAAGGAAATATCTCGGCATTTGCCTGACATTGAGAAACCGCGAAAAAAAAAAACAAAACCTAGATGGCCGGACTGGGATTAGAATCCGCATTATCCTGAATGCCAAACTTATACGCTAGCGGATCATCCGCCATACTCGGTAACAACATACATATCTCAATCGTATTGTGCTGTATTCCTTTCCTTCACTTCCAATGATGCAACTTAGCCCCTACTCGCAACGCTGGGACAGCGCGCTAGCCCACCATATCCTGCCGGGGACTGAAGGAACTTGCCATTAGAATCATCCCACATGTTTTTGTGGTGTGCCATTACTGGCAGGGGAACCCTGGAGATCCGGTCGCCTGGTGACAGTTTTATGACCCCACATTCCGCCTCTGTCGTGGCCATCTAGCCTAATGGGTGGAACTAATTGTCGCCATTTGTGAACCGTAAAAACTGTGTCTTACATCTTATGTGTTATTTTTTTGTGAAGCTGGAAATTGGGGTCTGTCGGAGGATTTTCAGATATACGTCTCGTCAACATCAAGGAAATTAAAGACGATACGACTGAGACGATAGGAACGAGAAGGAATTCAATCATGACCTTTTGAAGGAACCAATTCAGTATACACCTGGCGTGATTTCTAGAAACCATGGAAAACCGAAATCTGTGTGGTCAACGGGGATTTGAACCAGCGTCCTCTCGAAAGTGCGTTTCTCAACTGGAAGTGCTCGGACCACCTGTAATCCGGCCATTCGGGAAGGTAGGGCAATTGGTCAGCAGGCATAACATTATTATTCATTTGATTAGTAAATTTTAAGAACCTGTTCAATATATAATTCACTTTTAATAGTTAACTTTTAATTTCATAATTGTGTTTCCGTGCGAATTAAAAACATGCTTATAGATTTATTATGTTATAATGGTGAAATAAAATATTTCCCGAACGTTAATAATAAACAGAAAAATAAAAAATTAGGCCCATCTAAGTCAGTGGTCGGTATAATTATTTAAAATTTTGTTTGGTCCTAGAGTTGAAATAGGTTGAGAGGCGCTGACCTAGATGATTATGGAAAACAGTCAAAAAATCGTAGGCATGACGGGCCCAAGGAAAGAACTACTGTGCGTGGTATCTCCTCGTATCCAGTACTGCATTGCACTGGATCAAGAGTAGATGTACCAAGCTTACAAGCTTTGTCGATAACTTTAATTTTATGGTTATGTTCTACAGTACATCAAGATCGATCGCATTAGAATCATAAAAGTTTTACAATAAATAAAGGGCGAAGGGAAATCGGCCATGACCTACTTAGACATTCACTTGAACGAATTTGGGAAATCATGGAAAGTCAAAATATTACTTCGAACTGTGTCCATTTAAATGCCTAGAAACTTGGTTTTGTAGTTTAGGATTGACTATCACTCATTTGGCAATAATATTTAAGACCTAATTATTGTCTTTTCACAGCATTGTAAGCATACTTACCAATACGGCCTAGGCGGTATAGAAAAATTAGCTTCACCGCTATGATTCATCATTTAGTTACGCTGAGTACTACGCACGGTAGTTTGAAAGTTCCCACACTCTTCGACCCATTATAAAGGTTGTTCTGTATAGTATTAAGATGAAGAGTTAAATAGTTTTAATTTTAAATATTAAAATACTATTCCGAGCGTATTTGTAATTTACAATGTTTGAATAAGTGTTCTGTGACGATTTTTGGGCAGGATGTTTCCACATCCACCAAGCATAACTTCAGCACCTTACCCACATTTTAAATTCGTGTCCAATGTACGGCGATCAGATCGAGTCTCCTGTGAAATAACATACGGAAAGGACGCGCGTTCGGCTCAGGGATCGGAGAGTGTGACGTAATCTTTCGTTTTTTTATGGCCTTACGCCTCGTCGACGTCGAGGTTATTAGAGGCGAGAAAGGAATAGGGAAAAGGAACGGGAAGGAATTCTGCCATGACCTTTTGAAGAAATCATCCCGGCATCGCTTGGAGTGATTTTGGGTAACCATGTAATACCCAAATCTGGATACCCGGAAGGGGATTCGAACCCACTTCCTCCCGAATGCGAGGCCAGTACGTTACCGCTCACCCGCCACGCTCGGTGTAATCTTTCGACACGCGATATCAAACAGACATTTTTCATTGGAATGTCTTTTCGATTTTACATATATGTGTGAATTAGTTATTACCGGTGAAATAAGAATACCTGCATCACTGTTTGGAGCCATCCTTGGAGTGACTATTAAAAGCTTGGTATTCCACTTAATAACCTCAGTTGCCGATGGATTTATATAGTGTATAATCATTTAATTAGTCTTGTTGACTATTTATAAAGTTTCAAGGGATAATAAACGCTGCATTACACTGGAAAAACGTATGGTGAACTGTATAGAGCTATATTACTCCAAAGAATCTTTTTGTCGATGGTACGAGCCTGGCGACCGTGAATACTAAACAAAGAACTAATTATTAAAGATCCTGTTGAGAACGATGTTCGTTTTTTGCAAATTTCTTCCTTCAGAGACATCCGATAGAGTTGCAAAAGGTCTGGCAATAGCTGTAGGCATTTGTACTTGGCAGAGACTAATATGTGCGATATGATCCTGTGCACTCGTGAAAATAATACCCAAACGTTACCACTCGACGATGAGGTATGTCGATAAGACAAATCTTATCACCTCCGAAACAAGCAGAAAAAACTAGCAATACTTCCTTAAAGTTCATTATGCTTCAACAGAATACCGCACAATCAGCTGAGACGCTTGTAAACTTCACTAAGGACATGAACTACAGTCTCGTGTTTTTAGAGTATTTATCAAGTGACAGTAGTGTAAACTTTTACCCTGTTTACACCAATGTGTGTGACTTTCAATACTCTATAACCTTTTTAAACGATCGAAATATGATCACAGCATGTTTTAACAAATAACTATTCATTATATTGTTAAAGTTTACAATAATTGTACTCTTTTGTATACGTTTTGATAGTTATACGATCATGGAACACATCCTCGAGTACAGAAAATATTCTGGACCAAACATCACAGCGATACAGGCGACGAATATAATTTTTAAATAATTTATCGCTTTGAAACAACTGCTAGCGCAACTGTTATTTTACGTATGATCGTTCCGTGACACTATTGGCCAGTCGTCGAGATAATGATCATAAGTTCCAGTTACGTACATATTGCAGAGATAATTTCGTTGAAGCCATCGGTAAAGATTAAATTTTAACTTTGGCTCAAGTTGTGGTAGCTGAGTGCCTTTGTTTCTGCTAAGCATTCTTCTTTTGATTTTGCTCTTGCACTCAACTCGTCTCTATCTAATTTGTGAAAACTTTCATGTTCCGCTATTTTCTAGAGAAAGGCGTTATTTTTCTTGGGTTTCGGTTTGTCATTTGTAGGGGATTTTGAATTTATGAATGCATGTGGTTTACTATTTTATTTTATAATTTTAGAGAGCTGATACTTTGATGTGATGGTGGAAGCTATCTACACATTGTACAGTAGTTTTGTGGGAGTTGTCACTGGATCTCGGAGTCAAGTAAGCAAATTCAGCATAAAAATCATTATACCAAATGATGATAATCCTTCACTAGGAAATAAAGTTAATATACAGAATTTATGAGATAATTATGTGATGTTTACTCTGGGAGAGGATGTCTAAATTGCTTGAGGTTGGCAGTGTTATGTCCCGGTCGGCCCAGAGCTGAGCTGGATCGACCAGTAAGTACGCCCACGTGGACGGCCCACGAGCACACAACACGGCGTCTCTGCAGGATGCCGCTAATTTACCAGCCAGTACACAGTCAACACGATTGCCTAAACCATAAGAAAGCAATGCCGTCTCCATCTGCGGTAGAACTTATCCAAAGGAAATAAATTTTAATGCTACAGTATTTTGCTATGGAAGAAATACTGGGTACTCAGAAATTGCGACGGAGCTTATACACCGGAAGGCAATTTTCCTACACATTTACTTACGCGCTATGCGCATTTTTACTGCAAATTACCTTTTCTACATAGCCGAATCCCTTATCTACAAACGAAGTCTTTGCAACACCCGTATGCCTGAAATTATGGGCTAATTTAAGGTCATGGTCATCTCTTGCCTTCCTCACACTACTCCTTTTTTTCCAATATCCTCATGCCAATTTATGCCTCATGCGTATCCGAGGACATATTCACCCGCCTTCTGTCTCTCAGCAACGCCGAACCAAATTCCTTTTGTAGTATCAACTACTGACAGTGTTCTACAGTAATTTCTTCAAACAAATACACCTGATCTCGTTTCCACCCCCTCCTGTATTTGATATACATAAAAGGCCGCTAGAATCCCACTATATTTTAGCGCTTCTGCGAACGCGATACCCAAGCGATTTTTCTCACTTGGAACTTACAAGTTCTAGTTTCGATCGTAATTCTATTAGTCTACACACTGTAGCAACTGGAATATTTTTAATTTAGCACCATTCGTTTCTTTATCTGGTGAGAAACGTGCAAGCTATCGGCAGAATCATGCCGCAATTTACCACTAACAACAATAGCTTTATATTCCTTAATAATCGGATGAGCGTAAGTATGCGTGTTGCCTATCTCAGGTAATGATAACTTCTTGAGTGGATGCCATAATACACGTGACATTTAGCAATTTAATACAAAAATTCCCTATTCAGTTAAATTAGATGTTTGCAGAGCATTGTTATACAACTTTCACGACGGGGCAACAATTGGAATTTATATTTTAGTTAACAATTATATACTGAGTCTGACAACGGAAATAATGTTTGATGTGAGGAGTACATACACTATGTGACATTTGTTCGTCCATGTCATATATCATGCAAATAGATATCCGTGTCACCAGAATACTACAACGTAGTAAACATATAACTATCGTTTTGAAATCGTTGAAGTTGATTAACATTTTTTCTAAACAGCTTCTGAAGCAAATCCCAAATAGCGCAGCAGCACTCTAATAGCGGATTCGCAGATTCCCTGCTGCGTACTGTCTCTGTATTTTTGTTACACACGCTCTTCAGATTTTGAGCTAAAAGCATTTTCAATTATTCCATCAAGTCATCCGCCTTTTACACGAGACATTTCACTTAACATACAATAGAAGATATTTTCAATGGTTCTGTCAAGTGATCCGGCTTTTACAAGAGACAGATTTCAAAGAACATATAATACAATATTCCAGTGCATGGAATGTCTAAAAATCCTCTTTAAGTCCTAAGTTAGCTTCAAATAACATTACCTCTACTGGTGTCACAAGAAATGCCTAATCATCCGAGACACAATAATGCTCCACTAGCTTATCTCAACCAACAGTCTAATTTGGTTATACCTCCTTACGAAATTGACAACATTTTTAGCGTCAATTATCTTTTTGCAGGAAAAACAGTTGTTACTATTGCATCGTTTCCGCAATTTGGCATAAGTAGTGCAAATTTCTGACCAAGCAAACTATGTCCGGACAGATTAGTTACCGTAAATGGACGGTCTCAGTATATCCTCGAAGGAGAAAGTCTATTTTTCAAGACGCATAATCAGGAAGCTCACAGAACCACCTCATTTAATAAAATTTATAGGTGATATTGGAGACAATGTTAATAGCTGTTTGAAATTGTTCGCCGACGATGCAGACGAGTAAAGAGTTCTGCTAATTGTTTTGAGATTCAACTTGATCTCGACGTTATTTCAAAATGGTGTGAAAAAGTGCAGATTAAATTAAATTGCAATAAATACAAGGTAATGTGCATTACGAATAAGAACAAGCCATTTGCCCATGAATAGGTAGTAAACCATTCACCATATTAGAAAGCTACGAGAAGAAATGGAATCAGGGGCGGATCCAGGGGGGGGGGGGGGCTAGGGGGCTCAAGCCCCCCCCCAAAAGTATCTAGGGCCATCCCCGACATTGTAATTTTGGAGACCTTTTTTTATTTTTGCTCTACGGATTTGAGGCCCGAGTAGGCTGAAAAAGACTACTCCATGGCCGACTCAAGCCCCTCCCCTCCCCGCCCCAAAACCAAAAATCCACTGAAGGCAAGCACCCCTGATCCAAAAGTCACTCAAGCCAAGCCCCCCCCCCCCAACCAAATTCCTGGATCCGCCCCTGAATGGAATCAGCACATAAGTTCATCTATCAGTTGCTGGATTTGAAGAATTGTAACGTATCTGTAAACTCAGTACAGTAGCATATTAAAAAAAATTCTTGTGCGTTGTTATCTGTAGTTTTGTTCGACCTTATGGCACCCATATCGCAAAGGATTGATTAGTAGTATTGAAAATATGTAAAGAAGAGTCGCCCGATTACTGACTCGATTTCCACAGTTCTTAAGAAAGTGTCAAGGAATTGATACGGAAATTGGGCTGGGATTTTTTGGTAGTTTGCACATGAATTTAATGACTAACGCGCACAAGATTGTTGTTATTTACGAATGGCAAGAAATACTTTACCCACCAATGTAGATCAGGGAAGTAAGGCACCGCACAGATGCACTTATGAATTATTCTCTCCCTAATGCTATTGGGATTTGAAATACACAGAATCGAGATATTTGATGCAAAGCATCCTCTGCCATGTACAGTTTTGTGTGAATTTCAGAGTGTGGATGGGGATGTAGAATAAAAACAACTAAAATACTGCCACATCACATTATACACAAAGCCAATGTATGTAGATAATCAGGCTACGGAGAACGGGCGTGGAAGGATTCATACACAAGAGTCCCATACCATTGAAAACAGACTTAGTACTGACCGTATCCTCTGAGGTCCTTGTCGGCAGGTATGTTGCCGTTGGGCTCCAGTCGGTCGAGGAACTCGTCGGAGTAGCCATTGTAGGGCAGCTTGCCCGACCGGCCATTCGCCTCCTCAGACTCCTCCTTGGAGATGGCTGCAACACACAGACAACGGAAAGTATGATATACAGCTATCGGGAAGGAAAAATGAGTCGATTTATACGAGATGAAATCAGCTATCTTGCTAAGGCGATGTATCCATAAGCACAATGCCTCGAACATGTGATGTTTCACACCAGACATTTCTGAATTTCAACTGCACTCAACTGTAGTAATAGTAGGTAGGCATTATCAGTGTTGAAGTTTTCACTGCACTCATAGCCGCCGCTATAAGGATTGGTGAAAAGCTTCATGCTTAGGCAGCGTCCATAAACTACGTGGCTCCGTCGGGGGGAAGGGGGGAGAGGTTGGCTGGAAAGCTACGCGGGGGTGAGGGGGTGGGTTTCCAAGCCAAGCCACCTAGCTTCTTATTCATATTATTTTTCACAATTAAAATAAGGTACAGAACACACAAAAGCATTTGAATATTTATTTATGCCATTTAACTATCTCTGTATGTAATTTACGATAGTCTGACAAGAGAAAACAGTACAAAATATCTTCTGGAATCAATAGAGGGAAAATGCTACGTGCTACGTGAGGGGGGGGGGGGCAAAAGTCACGTCGGGCTACACGGAGGGGAAGGGGGGGGGGCAAAGGAGGCCAAAATGGAGCTACTTGGTTTATGGATGCTCCCTTATTAACCAGATAAACAAATCTTTTAATGTACGATAAGAATTGTGGCTAAATAAAGAGGCTAAGTCATTGGTCGTCAAACTGCGGCCCGCGGGCCGCATGCGGCCCGAATGAAGTTTTCGTTGCGGCCCGCGGCCCTCCTCGGCTTCACACGGGCAGCATTAGTTATCTACTTGTCTGGCGTAGCCGTGTTTTGTTTGCGGAAACTGCGTAGAATTGTGATTAAAGTCGGGGCCACTTGCGGCGTTCCGCAGCGCTCAGAGGCGTGAGCGCACTGCTAGCCAACAATGTAAGCCGTGCATCAAACGCGCCGCGCCCCTACGGCCGCTCATTTGTCGGCGGGTTTGTTCCGCAGCCGCCTCAGTGTTAGCTTTGTCGTGTCAATCGTGCCAGTAAGTTTCGGTGCTCCTGAGCGTTCGTCGCGTCTTGAGTGTATTTGTGCTCATATTTTGTGCTATCATTAGTAGTGGAATAAATAATGTCTGGTGTACTCTCAAAAACAGTGACTAAGAGGAAAATAAGTGAAGAGAAAAGAAGTTTCCAAGAAATATGGGAAGAAGAGTTTTGTTTTATAAGTGGGCACAACGAAGGTACTGCTACTTGCTTAATATGCCGGGATACCATCGTGGGACTGAAGAGATACAATTTATTTCGCCACTACACAAGTAAGCACAGTTCATTTACAGTAGCTTTTCCTTTGAATTCAAATGAAAGAAAGGAAAAAATTGCTCATCTAAAATCTACCATTCGTCGTCAACAAAACGTTATGTTAGCAGCAGCTGGGCAAAGTGGGCTGTCACAAAAGCATCATACCAAGTATGTAATATTCTAGCAAAAAATATGAACCTTTCACTGATGCTGAATTAGTGAAGAAATGTATGATGACTGTTTCTGACACTTTGTTTCAAAATTTCTCTAACAGTAAGCAAATATTAGCTGAAATAAATAAGCTCACACTTTCAGAATCTACCTGTCGACGCCGTATAGAAGATATTTCAAAATATATGTTTGAGGAAGTAATTAATAAAGTAAAACTATGCAAATACTTCAGTCTTGCATGTGATTCCAGTACAGATTTAGCTTCAATGGCTCAGTTTTCATTATTGTGCGTTACTGCACATATGATGGGGTAATAGAGGAAGATTTTTTTTAAGCAATTATAACCATGAAAGGTTACACAAAAGGTTTCTGATTTTTATGGATGCAATTAAAGAGTTTGTAGAAAAAAATGACTTACCTATGAGCAAATTAATATCAGTATGTACAGATGGCTGTCCATCAATGATGGGCGTCAACAATGGTTTGGTAGCACTGATTAAGAATGAATGGAATTTGCCACATTTACTCTCCATTCACTGCTTACTGCATCAAGAAAGTCTGGCATGTCAAATTTCAAATACCAAATTGAAGAATGTTATGAAAACGGTTATAAGCGTTATAAATTTC